>LCWF01000087.1:0-121210 GCA_001006345.1 Phaeomoniella chlamydospora | reverse complement strand
TATTTAATAATATTTTATATTACCGTTCTTGAGAAATAGATTTCTAGAATCTGGGATTTTAGTTAGATATTTATATAAGATAACGCACTTATCCATACAGCTAAAAAAACTAAAGATTAGTTTATTAATAATATAATTACGTTATTAAATTAGTCTTCTTATTTATTAGATATAAATTCTATTAAGTATTTTTAACACGTATTAAAATCTCGCGTGATTCAAGACCATCCTGAATTATTTGAGATAAGCACTAAACTAGAAGACTATCAAGCTTTATATCGAGCTATTTAGTAAATCTAAGATAAATTAGATTAATTATTAATTAATTAATTGATTAGTAGTATGCCGAATAAAATCAAAACTCTAGGTTCTGTAAAAGGGTGGTATACAAAATACTAAATATAGATTTCTAAATAAGATATTTATATAACTTTAACGTCTATATCTATATTATTAGATTACTAAATTTCATATAAATCCCTTCTATAAATCGATTTCTATACGAATTTCTTAGGGGGGGGGTCATCCGGAGGGAATCGCGAAAATGACGCGTGTACGGAGACTTTTGCGTTAGTACTGTAGTATATGCATGTGTCGTGCCTCACAGCCCGCCTTGGGACTTAGAAGTACAGTAAGGGTGCCGAATGTAAAAAGGTTCTGCATCGGCCCGTACTACCTTATTCCGGCTTGCTTCGCGCATTCATCCCTGTCTAGAAGCGGGTACGGGTGTTGCAGCTTGAGGAAACAAGGTCAGGTATTCTGAGTACTGTCCCAACCCTTGCCACATTCGGATGCGATTGGAAATCCCTGCGGCGTCAGCACACTCCCAATGCAATACTCAGAGTACAAACTGTTCAGGCACTGGTACAGAGGCTGCGGATCCTTGGCTAGTTCCGGAGATACTCTTGACTGATCCTGGTTACCGGTGTGTTTGCGCAAGGCTGAGACTCAGTACCATGGGTCTACGGGATATTAGCCGATCTTCCTGCTCCACCAGTTGAGATTGGCTCTCTGGTGCAGCCGCAGCCACGATGACCCTTACTTGGCCTCAGACTATTTAGTTGCACAGGTCTTCGATTCTAATGGTACTGTACTATGCTTCAACCCATTTCTTCCACGACGTTCGCACCATCGGACTCTGAGCACACTTCCCAAGAGTCATCTTGCTGTTGTGGTGATTCAATAAGCCAGGTCAAGCGGTTTAAAAGCCGCACTAGTGTGCAGCGTATTGCTCTCGTCGATCGGGCCTCGAACTGCACAATTGAAGGCACGAGACATGTTCAGCCTTGTCCATTTCCTTTAAGCAGCACGTATATCTCACTGCTTTTTAACCAATGAATATCGCGCTTCCGTATGACCACCGACAATTTCACGTCATCAGATATCGGTTCGATGTATGTGCCCATGTTGGGCAGAGCTTGCAGCACACCACCAGCAAAAGATACATTTGGTGTGTTTAATGACCGCCCGTACCGGAACCAATGTGATGGCTGTGACGGAGCGCATCATAGTGCCGTAGCTACCGGCTGAGGCAGCTATGCATAGACCTCTGGCCACTCTGCTTTATTTCAAGTGTTCGAACGATAGTCGCCTTAATATTATGCTTCGACACGAGGCGGCTGAGAAAGCCTCGAACTACAAGAGCCGGACTGTGCAGGACGAGGTATACATTGTCTGATAGGCAGTGTCAGATTTATCTGTTGATAAATAGAAATCACCCCCTTCTTCCATGGACGGGGTGGAGCTCCAGAGCCTCACTACGTACGGAGAGTATTACTCGCCGCGCCTATTGACTTGTGCGTCAAAAATCTGCAAATTGATAGGAACAGAAGCACTCAAGGTCCATCCAGACGCCTCACATCATTCTTCTACTTCAACAAGTCGAGGACGACACGTCATCTACCGAACGCTACACTTGACGAAACGCCACTGCCCTGGTCAGTAAGAGGCGTAAGATATATATCACAACTTCTCACAAGCCTATGCAATGATCAAATCATTCAAAATTTAGATCTTGTCCCAACTGACAATGACTTCAAACCAAGCAGCTCCCTCGCAGGGAGGGTTTTTCGCGTCGCTTTATGGATTTGAGAGGACGGAGTGCTTTCGCACTGTACCTACAGAAACACCGACGTGGCCCATTCCTATCAAGGACATAGTACCCTGTGAGGTTCGACTCAGTATCAACGATGATGATGATACACATGATTGCTCGCAGATTGATTTGCCATGGGCAAATGAAACGGCGTCGGAAAAGATCAAGAAGTTGTCGCAAAGTCTTTTAGACAAAGCGACAGCTCGTACAAAGTACTCTGTCCGAATAGTCCGGGGGTATTGCTGCATTGTCTCGAATGAAACGGGGTACCCTGTCTCAGAACTAATGAGCACGTTCATGGGAGTGGATATCAAAGACACGATACATAAGTTGATCTTGAGATTCTCGCTGGAAAGGCCATATCATAAATTCAAAGTCCAAATACATTGGAATTGCATAACTTGCCCTATCTCGGGAGCTCTCAAAGGAACTCCGATAAAGAAGCTCGTTATGAGGATGTTAGAAGGCTTAGAGAGAACAAACCATGCTGGGAATAAATATACACCAAACCAATTTCTCGGAGAAATACTGTCTTCGGAGAACGTGTTTTGCATTATTCGCGATGAAGCTACTGGGTCCAAGTTGGAGGTCAGCAGATCTCAGCCTTCTATTCAGGAGCTTAGCAGCTGGGCCGCGACTCTCGCAAGACGACTATTTGCCATATGGCTGTCCTTGGGAAGTCCATTACTAAGCTTGCAGAAATTGCACGACTTGAAGTTCTCCGACGCAGATTGTCTGTCCGTTGAAAAGCTCAAAAAGCTAAGGGAGCATTGTGATGACGACCCATTGGGACGTTATGTACCTGAACTGTTCCCTAGGTTTATGCCTCACGTCTTCGAGAGTGGTCCCGTTCACAGCATCATCGAACCCGGAACAATAGTGCCATGGAACTTCATAGGTAGCGAAGAAGACTCTTTGATTGGTAAAGGTGGTTCTGGAAAAGTCTTCCGAATATCGGTTGACATAAATTGCCATGAATTCTCTCCGGTGAGTTTGCATTCCGGGATATAGGGTAAGATTTGACTTTTTTTTTCTTCAGGATAGGAAAGCTGTCTTCGCTCTGAAAAGAATATCATTCCATGAAGTGGACAAGAAAGCCTTTCGGCGCGAATGTGACATACAACAGAGATTAACACATATGGGTCATGCCAATATAGTGCCTCTATTGGCTACCTGGCAGCAGGGACACGACGGTTACATTCTACTCCCATGCGCTCAACGAAACCTTAAATTGTTCATGAAGGAAGTGCAAGCGCCTGGACATAATATGGAGGCTGTTCTGTGGCTCCTTCAGCAAATGAAAGGACTTTCGGATGCAATTCGATTGATCCACGGTATATCATTGATAAGGACAGGATATCATCACGACATAAAACCCGACAATATCCTGCTCTTCGCAGCCCACAACGGTCATTATGTGTTCAAGATCGCTGACTTCGGGTGTGCAAGAATGCATCAGCGAACTAGAAAACATGACAGTGAAAAAACACCTTCTCAGCGAGGGACAGTCCGCTATCAAAGCCCAGATGGCGATCGCAACAACGGATTATCGAGGCCAAATGACATCTGGTCTATTGGCTGTGTCTTTTTGGAATTAATGGACTGGTTCTGCGTGCCCTTAGGCAGTCGATATATTGATCCCGAGCAAAATCCCAGGCAATCAAAAACCACATCAACCTCACAAAAGAATACAAGCCAGATCGTGACTGACCAATTTTGGGAAACCTTACCTTCTACTTCGAAGGAAAGCTGTCAATATAGGCTGAGAGGCTGGGTCACGAAAGCGATAGAGGGGCTTCAACACCGGTATTGTGCTGAGGTCGAATCGTTCCAGCATATCATCCACATGATCAAAGGCTGTCTACAGGTGGACCGAGAATCACGTTTTAAAGCCGTTGAACTCTACGGCTGTATGGCAGAAGCGGAGGAACAAGCTGCAAGTGACTTTTCTGGACACCGGGATGTCTACGTGAAGAAGCATGCTGACAACTGCTCACGCGAACAACAATTGTCCGCGAGGAAAATTCACATGGAATAAGTGTGTCGTACGTATCTTGGCTTATATCAAGGATCAGTACCAGGACGTACAATACCTCTCGATGTTGAGCCGCCGAGACTAGCCCTAGTCCGCCTCAACGCCATCGCTTTCTTCAACGAAACAGAGAATTTAATTTTGTGAAGAACTCTCCACAAGGCCCATACCAATACTGTACCAGCGGTTAAAGGGACAGTGATAGCGAAGAAAATCCATGTATTTGTCTCCAACTCCATCACAGACCCTTGAGCTCCGTTTCTGATGGTCACAAACTGAGTAGAGAAGAAACTCTGCATAGGTTAGCCTAAATAGCGACACATTCGTTGGTGGAATTCTAACCGAGACAACGCTTGCAGGAAGATACACCAAAAAAATTAATGTCAGCACCTTAACATCTCCAGCGTCACTGGTAGATTTTGTGGTCAATTCCCTGATCGCAATCGCGTTTGTTGCATTCAATGTCTCTGAGATCTAGAATTTTTGTCAGCACACTTCCTAAAACGGTGGGACTCGAAGAAGAGCTGGGTTACGGAGCAATTAATGTCACGGAAGCAAGTCTGAAGTGCCTTTGTCTGCTCTTGGAAGACCGCTGCTTCTCTGCGAAGTGTAGCTAGGATATCTTCATCATCCACACAACCTTTCATCGCCCGCTCGGAATGCTCAGGTTTTTCGTCGGATGAAACCCTCGAACAAACCTGTTCCAATGCCACTATCAAGTCTTCAATTCCTTTGATGCATATTTCCAGATCAACAAGTTCGCTGAGGCCGTGGAGTACTTCGCCTTTTTCTGTAGACCCCGGTTTATTGCAAAGAAATGTGTCTTTAGGATATGCAGCACAGAAAGCAACCCGATTTCTCTGCTCGACATGAGTCATCTCAGACAATGACTTGCTAAGCGACTGTCTTACCAATGCACAACAATACTCGGTGAAATACTGAATATATGGTCGGACTTTTCCCAAGGCATCATCCACAATCGAAGTATGCACCTTCAGTGAGGTGATGCTCCCCTTCGACAGATGATCCCGCAAGATGTCTTCGATTGAAGACGAAGGTCCAATGACAATCCACTTCGACCCAACCTCAGTGGTCTTATGCTGAGCGTACACTGCAGTCTGTCGGAGTACCCAGTCGGGAGAACCATTACTCAACACCTTACATGCAGGAAAGCGAAGTGCATACATGCCCTCTGTGCAATGTTTTAGCGATACCAAGAACGTTTGTGTATAATTTCTCCCACATTACCTATTGAAACGATGCTCCCATGTCTGGGATACTCTCGGTTTATCCGAAAATTTGCAGGCGGTGCTGCAAGCTCAAACCTATGCCGAGGAGGACTAAATAGCGACGCAAATCTGCAAAAGCGAGGGTTTACGACCTCGATGTTACATAAGCTTTCGAACGTCAGCTGAGATACTCTTAACGGAGCATGTGAATGTCTCTGGCGAATGAAACTTCAGTGGAACGTCAGCTGTTTTCCCACTATGATTTGTGGTACCGTACAAGATTTTGCAATGGGCCAGCTAACGATCATCAGCCATAAATCGAACAACGTCAATATCTGTCAACTTACATGGCTTATGGCTTGGAGTTCATCAAGATCAACTTGCCGCGCCTTGATAGAGTCTCGGCTCCAATTCTGAGTGGCTCTGACTTGACTCGTTCGAGAGTCGTAGGTGCCATGCTTGGTTTCAAACGCCGCCCCTGGTTTAGAGCTTGGTTTTCCAAGATGACCTTTGCTTGAAGCGAGAACCTCCAACTTCGGGAGATCTTCGTCAAGTTGAACCATGATCTCGATCCTGCCATGTTCATTGGTGAACAGATTCTGGCAGCGACCCTCGTAGAATAAGCGTCGAGAAGCAACATCGCCAACGGCCCCGGAGTCGCAATTTGGATTGTTCATTTCTACACGGAGTTTCTTCGTTTAGGATTCAACCAGGATACAAAATAGCAAAACTACTAGAAATCTGTATCTATCTACCTCTTTGCCTACCTGAAATGCACCCCCACATCCCTCTCCGTCTATGCTGCCAAATCCTAGTACGAAAAACAACATGTATAGAGCCTTCGATAGTCATTTACTGGTCTTCAAGTCTGGTGCTGCCCAATCTGAGTGTGGTGTAAACACCTCTATTGTGAGGGTGTGGCATCGGGAATGGCTATTGGATTGGAGGGCAGGTAAAATTCGCCTTTGAAAAGGCATCTTTCACTGTCAATATTATTCGATAACATCTTCGATGAGTACCTGCCGGTCATACTGCATTGCATGTTCACCGACATGTTTTGATCAGAAATGTCACCAATATCTTATCAGTCATTGGCATGATCGGTTCTCGGCAGTCTACCTTAGGTATCAACTTCGAAGGGTGGTAATATGCGGCTGTGGGTGCTTTCTGCCCTTGTCGGGTCGCTGGTTTACTCTCTCGCAAAGCCCTTCCACAGAAGGTCGACTGTCATTTATTATCTTTCCATCCTCTACCTAATCCTACGAGCAGACAAAGAGGTTATCAGTACAGCCCAGAAGCAATATGCCGCGGCGTATCCCGTCAAACCCTCTTTTCGAGGAATCCTATAGGAGACGTTACTTTGACTTGCCAAAGATCGAGAAGTACTTCAACGAGACCTTTGGTTTGGGAAACTGGAAAGTCAAGGTATTATTCAAGCCGTTCATACTTGAAGTCAATATACCTTTTCAACCATTCAGCCGGTGACTTATCCCCTTTCTCATCCAGGTGGTGAACGATGACTGGATCTTCAAGGTCCCTCGACCGTTAACAGAGGTCTGTCCACCCTCGCCTGCTCGGTTCTCTTTTAGCTCATTCCGTTTCGCCCCTTTAATTCTTTAGGATGGCCGTTTGATTCTAACCTCTCTCTTATACTAGGAGGATCTTATTCAAATCAAGTCTCCAGATAGATGAATGACGGAGCATTAGAGTACATCATAGCTGATGTTACGGAGACACAGGGATGGGCGAACTTCATTGGTTCCCTCCTGCGGCTGTGGAAAGGGAGCTTCTACTGGGGGGACTTTGTTGACTAGTATTAAACATTTCTCATACTATATATGGGACTTAGAATAAAAAGCAAACTCGACCGTTCACTGATGTTTGTTGCCACAGAAGCCTATATGAATCCTTCTTCCACAAATACAAGTCAGTTGAAATACTCACGGGTGTTTCTGCAATTAGTCACATCCCACACATCTATTCCAGTCGATGGAAGAATACCCATTGCGCACTTCAAACAGACAGCTGAAGTATGTAAAGGCAGCGTAGCCTTATTTATAACCACAGACTTACCTCACTGGGCCATCCACATATCATCCAGTCAGAAACTAGACTCCTTCATGACCTGGACTATTGGTAAATTTTTCTTTTCTCTCCTCCGACTTCAATCTAGGCAATACTGACCAAACGGTAGCAATCAGCCCGTACCAGTAGAGTACAGAACACATGACAAGCAAAGTCGATAAAACCAGGTATACATCCAAGTGAAAGTTATGATGATTGTTGCCCTAGACGCCGAGACTATGTTGCCCTCTCCCCACGTATGAGAGCACACGGATCCACGCGCAAAAGAAAAACATCCAAAACAAAGGACCACAACAACGACAGAAACACCAAAATAGATGAATAGATGCTGTAGATGATATAGAAAGAGCAAAAAGAAAAAAAAAATTCGATCGAGAGATTCAACAAAGACAAAAACTTTTCGCACTCAGCTACCAACCTCTTATGAGGCTTGGAGGTGAGTGGATAGCGAAACTGTTTACCATACCTATACTTTACATATGGTTACTAAGTTTTTTTCCGAGTCTACGCTACGGGGAGATTTGCTCCAGGAGAGGATCGAACGGGGGGCTTCTGAGTCGGGGCTCCAGACTTTGCCTATTGCACTAGGTGCCCCAACTCATTGAAAGAGGTTGCATGATAGTATCATATATAACACAGGGTCTAAGTAATTGTCAACACACACAATATCATGTCAAACAAATAACACTCATATTAATATATGAGAGCAATTGATGAACGATAGCTAGTGACAGCAATTCCTCATATCTCTTCAATCAATGTATGTACACATGGAAATCCCAACATTCAAGTAATGAGCAAGCCATAAATCACTATGAAGCGGACAGAGGAGAACAGAGAACAGAGAAAGGAAAGGGGTAGACATTGGAAGAAGTTCTTGCGCAGACTACCCTACGAGAATTCTTCTTTATGTCTCTTCAGAAACCCATTTCAACAGGAGTTTTATGGTACGGAAACAATTTTTTCGGCAGTGTGCTGGAATGGTTGGGAATGGGTAATTTGCGAGCACAATGCCCAAAAATGGGCGTTTCTCTGAAAGACGCGTTCGAGGTATCGCTCCTGATATGTCAGCCGGCAAGTGTCCTTGTGTTCAAAGATTCTTGCTGTCCCTGCTCTCAGCTCCCTTATTTATCATGATCAGCAACGTTGATCACAACACAGTTTCATGGGACCTGCCTTGCGACACGATGTATCGTCCAAAGAGTACAGTGTCAATACGTTCATGAAACCTTTCACCGATTCGTGTTGCGCCCTTGGCGATGTCACCTCCTCTCAGTTCTTACCAACAGCACTGGCTGGGTGCATTTGATTCTAGGATATTACTACTGTGTGGTAGTGGTCTCGAGAAAGGGTGAAGCAAGTTCCACGATTCTTAACTTGATCTGTGGCTTAGAGCAGAGTGGAAATGACACTCGATCTTGGATAATGAAAGACAAGGGGTGTGAACATTAATTATTAACTGAGACTGTGAATGAAGATGAGTTGAGATGAAGTAACCTTCTCGGTTCACCTGCCTTACAAAGTCCGTACATGGCCCACAATTTAAGGGGTTTGCAGACGTCGGCCTTCATCTCGTCTTTTCTCTTCTGCCTGGGACAACCTACTGCTTCTCGTACTTTTCCTACGTCTGCAGCTTCAAAGATTTCCGACATAACAAGATACCAAATTGTGTCGATGGTCGTAGATCTCTCCAGAGCGCCTTATCGAAATCAAAGCCAGGTTCCTCTCTTGAGTCTGTGAGACGCACCACCTGGAATCCCTCCTTCATTCCAAATGAATCGAAGCCATACCTTGGCCATGTGTAGTTGTTCATCTTGTCTAAAGATGCTGGTTGATTGCGTCAAGATGCAATCCATCCACCAAGCGATGCCTGGCGATCAAATAGTGAGCTTCCTCGTTGAAGTCGGATTTCCTATGTCTAGGAGAGCTCACCTTCGCCGTTCGACAATTGGTAATTTGCGAGTCTTGAGGTGGTCAAATGGTCGACAACATGTGCAATACTATTTTCATTGACCTGGATTTGCCACATTTGAGCGAACTCACTCGGCTGTGTATCTCCTGAAATGTCAGGACCCTCGCGGCATAGGACGAATGTGCGACCACAAGGATCAGCTTGCTTCAGCTCGATGATGACTGTTTTGTCATTGACAGCCTTGAAGATTAGGACCCATTGTTTCTCAGCGCATCTAGGCATCAAGGCTTTTACAGCTAGGAAAGCGGTATCGAATACTATATTGCGGAGCCGTCCTTCATTTTGTTGTCCTTGGAAGACCAGAGACTTGCAGTGGCCATGGCGCATGGAGAGTAAGTTCGCTAATGGATAGATGAAGTTTCCAGTTTCCGGTAGAGATGTTTGGCCACTGTCAGCCATATTTGCAAATTGCGTTGTGGTTGTATGTTGGATTTGCAGAAACAGAAAACTACGTCAAGTGAGTTTAATGCTCATTCTTACGTTTTGGTGGAAATGTTTAGGCCCAAGAGGTTTACACTAGCAGCGCAACAGAGTACAGTACATAACCTAGGTCACAGATCTGACTGGGTAACGCTCTCCCGTCATTATTACCGTGTGGTCAACATGATCAAGTCAGACTTCGGCACCTGCATACGCAGAAAACCGACCTTTCAGTGATGCTGAAAATCCCACGGATGTTTGCTCTCCAGTTACAATGTGGTCCTAGAAGGCATGTATTAAATTCCAACAGGGACACACATAACTGTTCAAACCGGGAACATGGTAGCTGATGAGGGGTCCATGGTTCTCCTGTCATATTTATATGACACAAGACATTTATACATTCGTCGTTCCGAGTTGGCCGAGTCTGATGATCATCTTCCCATATCTGTATTCTTTGACACATGTGACCATTCAGTTGACAGACCCACTAAGGACATGAGGTAAGCAATGACAGAGGCATCAACGAGCTTACATGCAATTGATGAACATTACATGCACACAAACAGATGCCGTGGAAAGTTTGTTTACTAGGGGGATACACACACATATAGTACGACGTTTAAATGCATTTCTCATACCATCGCTCCATCGTGCCTTTATTCCCGAACATTCATATTATGATATCATAGTCTGCCGGTGGTACATAAGACGAGCATTGCTCAATCCATAATCAAATCATGATCAAGCTCCAGTGGGGAGCTTTGAATGTTTCAATACAAAGCCGGCAAAACTTGCCCGGATACTTCGGATTTGCTTATCGATAACAAAATGCCCATTTACACGTCAATTTCGCGAGTCGCGTCTCCCCATTTTCAAATGATAATGCATGCAATGCAGTCTTAGAAAGCCTTTGTGACCAGCAAACAATTGAACTGAATACAGCTTACCGATAAAATGGCCCCTGACCATCGCATGTACCTTGCGGAAAATGTGCTCAATGAGCAACGCATTGTGAGTAAGCGTTCCTCATACGATCGCATCCCTCTTACGCTGTGCAGGTCAGTTATAGAACACTCAGCCGAGCTATGGGTGTTCATGTCAATCAAGCGAAACGGTCAGTCAGTGCCACGCACTTCACTCTCTCCTACTCATATGGCTCAGAATGCTCTTCGACTTTTATGAGCGTGAGAATAGCAAGAAAAGAGGCTCTGTGCATGCTATGTATCTTATCGCTGGAACAAAGAAATCAGCGAATGCGCCCACTTTGAACGGTCATACCAATGGTGGTGGTGACGACATTAATCCTAGTAGTCCGATCATGAGCAGTTCGATGCCCCAGCCCGTGGAAGATGAGGAACCACATGTGCCCGTCAAAACCATAATACTTGCGAGGGAAGAGGATTTGGAAGGTATGGCTACCGCCGCCACAATGGGAAGCAGCACTAATAGAAAGCAGGTGTTAGGACAAGCTTGGAATCTATCACCTCGATACATATCTATAGCCTCGAAGTGGGACAGATACAAGATCTTCAAAGTTTGACAGAGGTTGGACGAGAGATCTTTGCTACGACTTTTGTCAAAGAGGATCCATTAGAGCATTACAAGAAATATGGTATTATACAGAATCGATTTGTAAAGGTGTGTCGTGCCCACACAATGTTTTCACATTTTCTAACGCAATGCAGAGACGAACGGGCGTTAAACCGCCCCTTCCAGCAGTCACAGTCCCCACTCAACCGGAAAAGAAAGCGGCCACGGCTGCAAAGCCCGACTCAAAACCTCAGCCGTCATTATCCACCGCGTCTGGACCATTTGCAAAATCGGCAACCCTAAAACGTACAGACTCTCAAGACTCTAATCGAACTGCCGCTACCACAGCCTCAAGTACCAAACCTGCAACACTCAAACGCGATGCTTCCTCGATATTCAAATCCTTTGCCAAAGCTCCTCCCAAGGAAGAATCACAGGAAGATACCGCAATGAAAGATGCACCCAACTTTTCAGATAATGACGACGACGACGACGAAGAACAAGAAGAAGCAATGTTCCTCGACACTGGAGAACGCACCTCCAGCGGCAAAACCTCTTCCAAGTCACGAGAAGAGAGAGAAGAACGGGCTCGAAAACTCCGAAAGATGATGGAAGACAGCGACGAGGAAGACGAAAAGCATAACACCGGCCCAGCGAAAGACGAAATCAATCTTGACAATAAAGAGGGAGAAGTAGTCACGACCACTACAATCAAGAAACCCAACCCTGACTCTCAAAACCCAAACCCAGAAGCCGAACAAACCGAAGACGCAGAAACCGAATGGCCCTCTTCC
Organism: Phaeomoniella chlamydospora; assembly: GCA_001006345.1. Taxonomy (NCBI): domain Eukaryota; kingdom Fungi; phylum Ascomycota; class Eurotiomycetes; order Phaeomoniellales; family Phaeomoniellaceae; genus Phaeomoniella; species Phaeomoniella chlamydospora. Next base: position 109,050 of record LCWF01000087.1, on the reverse strand, counting down.
CCAGAACCAGAACCAGAACCCAAATCCAAACGCACCTCCTACGACCAAGAACCATCCTCCACTACTACTACTACCACCACCACCACCACAAACGCCGAACAACCACGCCGTCGTCGCGCCCGTCGCAAAGTGATGAAAAAACGCACCATGAAAGACGAAGAAGGCTACCTCGTGACCAAAGAAGAAGCAGTCTGGGAATCCTTTTCCGAAGACGACGATCTTCCCGCCCCACCTTCACGACAGCAGCAGCAGAAAAAGAAATTCGGGGCCGAGAAGAAGGAAAATGCCGGTACTGCTGCTGCCGGGGAAGTGGAGAAGAAGAAAGGAGGGAATACCGCCGCGAAGGGGAAAAGTGGTGGCGGTGGTGGCGGTGGGAATATTATGAGCTTTTTCAAGAAGGGGTGAGGTTAGTGGTCAAGAGGAGATGGAAGATGAGAAACGAAGGAGCGGGTTCTTGTTTTCTTGGTTTCAGTTTAGGTTGATGATGTCGTAATGATCATTCGTACAGTATTTGGGAATGCTGTTTTAATCACTTACTTACATAAGACGTACCTACCTAGGTAGGGAGGTACTGTAGGTACATGTACACGAGCGTGAATCTCTAGAATCACTCTTTCATAGGGGACCAGTGTCCGTACTACCGGTGCTACTGTACTATTGTGTAAAAGTAAGTAATTATATATGAGGATATGACGGTACAGTACTGATTCATCATTAGAATATATAAAGTTCTAGACAACAGGTCCAGGAATCGCATGAAAAAGTTCAATCATAGTAAGTCGTCAACCTTCCAGCTGCTCGCCCCCTCTCCAAATAGGACTTCTGGCATTCGCTCCGCCAGATCCAATATCGTCTGGGCGAAAACTGCATTTGCCCAAGCAAACCAACTCCTGGTATATTCGCCGGCTCTATTTACGTGGATACTCTCATGGACCAATCCAAGCCGACTGGCTTCTTTGACTACGTTGAGACATTTCAAAATTTCTGTCGAATCAGAGCTCGTCATGGCTTGAACCAATAGAGACATTGGCCAGGCGTTCTCGACGCCGATATGTGGGCCACCAATGCCATGGAAGTTGCTACCGGAAAGGTAATAGGGATTCCCTTGGCGGGAGAGAATCATGGAGCGAGTGTTTTGGTAGATTTTGGAAGAACTTTCCACAAAGCCTAGAAGAGGTAGAGAGAGGAGGGAGGGGATGTTAGCGTCGTCCATGGACAGTTGGGAGCCGTAGCCATCCACTTCGTAGGCGAAGACTTCGCCATAAACAGGATGGGTGTAAGTCCCATGTGTAAAGATGGCGGCCTCGAGGGCCGAGGCTCGGTCAAGAAGATTCTTGGCTAATGTTTGTTTGCTGGGCCCGCCCGAAGCTTGAAGCATGAGGCCGGTACGTCGAAGTTCGACAGACATCATGGCGTTAGCAGGGATGAAATAGCCAAAAATTGTGGCGTCATCCGAAGGGCGGAAGGCGGAGCGGATGAGGCCCGTCCCACTGGCCAGTGGGTTTCCAATCCCATCTAGATTGAGCGTTTCGGTACCGAGCCATGCGTGTCGTTTGAAGGTGTAAGTGCTGCGGTGGTATTGGCCAGTCTTGTTGTTGAACGTGCCCTCAGATTGTTCGTCAAGAACATGAAGGAGCTCGTTGAGCGCGGTGTAGAAGCGGTCATCGAGAAAGACCGTTGAGCCTGTGTGGTTGTAGAATTGATTCGCGAGAGACAAGAAGTGGGCCAGGGAATCAAGCTCGTATTTGCATTCAAAGACGAAACTTGGCTCATATGCTGGATGTACTACATCTTGCATCCCGTTATCTGTTGCCTGAAGCCCAGATGGTGGAGGAGGTTGAAAAGCATTGCAGTAGGGGGATTCGATGACATATTCTGCTTGGGTGTTGATAGCACCCAATATCAAGCTCTGTAATGCAGCATCCTTGTTTGCCAGTCTTTGGTATTGGGCAAGCTGATTGGTAGAGTCCCGCAGCCACTCTGCATTGATGTCCCCAGTAACAATAAAGCTTTGGGCGCCTTTCCACCTCTTCTTGTCTTTTTCACTCAATCCTCGCGGGGTTTTAGTGGAAGATCCATCGGTATGCCATCTTACGGTTGTGTCTAAAGTGTTCGGGAATGCATTGCTGAATATCTGCGCCAGATCATGGTCTTTCATGCGAGAAACAATGTCCTCAATCACCTTTTCCACGAGAGGTGATTCGAACGTACGACAATGCGTGGAAGGTCGTTGAGATGGCAGACTGAGAGGCCCATCGCTCAATGGCCGACTGTACACTGTGTGAGCAGTCTAGTTGACGATGACGGTAGTGTAAGAGCTTACTGTTTAATGCGCGAGTAATGTGTATAGTCTGGACATGCTTTCTCGTATGTGGCAGGATTGACCTGAGACTCTGCGCCTTGGACAGCAACTCCGCCCTGTGGTGGAGTTCCGCCAGCTTTCACACTATTCTCATCGACAGGTGGAGCTGCCCGAGCTTGTGATGTGAGGGTATTGAGCAGGAATGCTAAGTAACAGAAAGAGGATCGCATCTTGGTGAGCCACGTTGTATTCTTGTGTGATGCGCAATGGACTCAATGCGCCTCAACGATTCTTCGCTGTACAGCGGATAGAATAAGAGAAAACCACTGACCCAGGCCCTACGAACGGACGCATGCAGAGCGATGCGATGCTTCGGGCAATAAATGATCGGTGATAGTCGATGAGGACGGGACTCGGCGTGTAGTTCAAGGTAGCAGGTAAATTATATTACAGTTACATACCTATGTTGTAATTACTGTACTGTCTGCTCTCCTTATCGATAAACAGCTTTTCTCCACAATGACCGCTTTCCCCCTTTGTCCCTAATTAGATCAACAATTGTCACCAGCACGATTGAGTAGATTCGGGCCTGTCTTTCCTGTTCTGCAGCGGGAAATTCTAACGATCCTGCGTGGAGGCGAGCTTCAAAACTGCCAGGCCGGGGCTCGAAAGGAGCCTTGAGGCGAAGGAACGCGATGTCTGCGTCATGAAAATCAGAGGTAATGGTTAGACCGCGGTTCGTGACGATGTCAGGATTAATGTTTTCAAGGTAAAGTTGTTGTCGGGAAAAGAGCCGGCGATTCAGAGGCATTGATAATATTGATACTCTGTATGTCTATGGTGATCGATCAATTGTTGATACACTTTGATCCTGTATCTCAAGGTAATTTTTCTGTATAGCATCGACGAGGATTCTGGTTTATTGGTTTTTCGCCTCGATTAGGCCCTTACTGGTCGGCAGTATTATCCTGCTGATCAGCTGGTTGCCTTTCCTGGCTGCCTGTGTTCAAAATTCGGGGTATTATATATAGATGTCGAGGCCTCCCAGGCACCAATGATCCGGATTTCAGTGCAGTATTTGGGCCACAATGTCTATGTGATTTCGAGGAGTGTGGAAGTCTGACGCCCACGTCAATCGTCGGTAAGGTTTGCAACTTTTGCATTTCATTGACAAAACTGCGATGTGATCGACTCATGATATTGAAGTCAGGCTGCTTATAAGATATATTGGTGTCTGCCATGATGATTGATTGTTTATTGCTGGTTGATGGTGATGAAAAATGGTGGAGGTGATGATTTCGACTTAGGTGGGATAAAACATCATTGAAAGCGGCGGCTCGTACCGCCAAAAATGGCAGGAATCTTCCCTGCAACTTCCGTCATGCTTGTAACTCTGAATCTATCTGAATACTCTGTGTGAGAATTTGTCCTTGGTATTGCCTGGAGCCGCTCAGCTATTCGAGTCGCCTATAATATGACGAATCCACAGCGCCAAAGCGATTATTATCGGGAGAAAGAGCTCCATCGTCTAGTCTAACACAAAACAAAATGGTGATTATAGAAAGGTCAAAAAGGTATACATTATTCTATACATTCTACAGATAGTCTCCGATCGCAAAACCTATGCGAGAAGCCCCCCGTCTAAACTGTTCCGCTCCAAGAGTTGACCAGGTTATCAATTGGATCAAAGAAGTGGACTGTCCCTCTCGTGTGGAAACCCAGCAGAGTGTAATGGCATTCACTCAAAGTCATCATTTCGTGAAATTTTGGTGTCCTTCATCAGATGTGTTGGCGATAATGGTCCAACATCGTATGTGTTGTTGACAGGAGCAATTAAACTGCGTCGATGCTGCCTTGTATCCAGCTTTTCACTGACCTCCTCGGGCAGGAGCGTGTCTCGTTCCGTTTCGAAATGGGCTTCACTAGCAGGATCCCCGGAAGTTGTCTTCATTTTCACAGCTAGCCGCAGCTGGTCCAGAAACGCCTGCATCTCTGGGTAAGGCAGCACATGTTCGGACTTAGATACGTTCTTGTACAGCCAATCAGCTTGTTCAAGACACAATGCAGCCACGGTCGCTTTTCCAAGTTTAAGCCATGCCTCGGCTGCCATAACATACCAAAATGCTGCTTTCCGCTGCCGAGAGCCCCAACCAGAGGGACCAGATCCAATGTGAGCCATGAAGCATGCTGCAACCCTCTCAGAGGCCAGGGTTCGTCCCACAGAGCCCATCAGGTTAAGCTCAAGGACACGAATGGCCCATTTGGCACTCAGTTGAGCTCCCCCTTTGCTACGTGTTCTCAGAAGCTCGACACAAATCGCGATACACCGCAATGTATTATGTGGATCTGAGCAGCGGGTCAGGTATGAGTACGTGGCCGTCTCAAGCATCTGATCCAAATTTTCGACTTTGATTTTGCTAGCCGCAGCAAGAGGATTGAGTAGGTTGCTAATGACACACATCTCGTTTGCTCCAGCGAGGTATCTCCATGCTTTGTCATTGTTGAAATCACTCCGAAGCATATCGTAAGTGCTTGCCGCAAGTTTGTAATCGCGGAGCATGAAAGAGTAGTCAGCCATCTTACGTAGAATGGCCTCAGGAGCTTCTGCGCCATAAAAGCCCTGTAGAGAGTCATAGTTGCCGCTAGTCCCTCCGGAACCCGAAGTTAGGGACGATACGTTTCGGGAGGAGCCAAACCCAGTCCATCGTTTCGAGATGGACATGAAACGGCCACTAAGACCTCTCCTTCGAGAAGCAACTTGCTCGTTCCATAGGGCGATACGGTTCTCCATATGAGGGACTACCGACTGAGCTACAAGTTCGCGGACAAAGGTCTTGATGGCTGCACCGTCTGACTCGAATATATGTGGCTCTGACTTTTCCACGTCCATTAGGTCGTGCGGTTTTCGTATTCTGTTCAAATCCTCGCTGGGAGTGAGCCATTCACACTGGACTGTTGGCACGATATCCGCTTCTGGCAAAACAGCTTGGACGCTGCGAAGTCTAAGCATATGGCAATGCAAACCAAAATGTCTTTTCATCTGATCAAATAAGGCATTCGATTTCGCCAAATCGTCCCTGTCTTCGTCATGGACAAGAACATAATATCTCAGGTACTCAGGGTTTCCCCATGGGGGAAGGACTTTGCTGCCTTGGCTCGTTTGCATATATAGTTGTCTAAGCGACTCAATCGGCGAGTCATTTTGTGAGCTGATAGCTATGACGCATGTTACAGGATGAGAAAATGTTTCGTGAGTACTGACTGGAGAACCAGTGATGAGACGTCGTAGAAACAATTGGTACCACGGCGAAGCTGGGGCGCTGTCACGCTTGTTGAAGGAATTGGTAAAGTAATCTTCATTTTCCTCGTCCAACCCTTTTTCCACATGTTCCTCAATGTCTTCTTCCAATAGTCCGAATGTAGATTCTGGTGGAGTATCGCGCAACTGGTGAGCAGCGTCCACGATCTGGGGCAAATCAACGAATTTGACTGTGAAGTCATCCCAAGCGCGACTTGCGCCCACACTGTCCCGCACTACAATTTTCCCAGGCAGCTTTTCGCCAAAAGGCCTTATCAACTCAGTGAAGCCATGTCGAAATCCCTTTCGCTTTGCCAGCTCATCCGTATCAGGGGAAGCATATACTGCAACTACAGGTGAAAACCCACGTATAATAATGGTCCTCGTGTTATCGGAGTCGTCAATTTGGTTGATTAGCGTCGACCCAATCGATGAACGATCTAGTCGCACACGTCCAGTGGGAGACAAGGAGCGAGTTATCCTCTCTGGTATTATCGAAGTTGCTGGTGTTGGACTTGACACTGATGGTACGGTATTGGGAAGACTCGAGACGGAATCATTTGAAAGGCCATCGCTGACAGCTTGTCTGAGCCTTGAGACAGATATCGATTCACCGGACACGGGCAAAGGTGGTGACTGGACCCGTTCTGCATCCTCAGATGAGCTCATCGGCCTAATCTATAGCTGTGATTGTCGAGGGAATTCATTCGGCGCCGCCTGACCTTGAATGCTTTTCAGCTGACAAGAGGGTGTATATGTCCTTCCGATCACTCTCGTTCATCGCAATATGGTGGCGCTTCCTTGTCACTCGGGCGCAGATTTCATCGTCCTACTTCCATGTGGATGAGGTCAACTTTTTGGGCAATTTAGGTGTTTCCCATAACCGCGGCGTGGAGAGGCTTAGCTGCAACAATGACCCACAAAGAGTTGGCTGAACCCCACAAGATGTTGCCCAACCGTGGTCCGCCCAGGATTCAACCTCGGACCGCAGTAGGTCTGCCAGATCAATGGCATTGGGCTGATACGATTACACGTTAGCTACAGGTGCAGACATCTGTTGAAAATGAAAGAATTGCCGACAAATGTTCACTGTCATCACCACAATCGAAACGTGGGGAAGATCTACTGTACATATGGGAGAAATGGAAGAAATACATATCTCGTAAATGTTATTTGCTCGGGAGAATTGCAGAAACATTGCTGTAATATACATATTATAGGGTTTTTGAAAAGCGGCTGCCGACTATATTCTAGCATGCTGTTCTTCTTGCAGCATTTCTGATGAGTCAGCCATTTCATCCTGAAGCTCCTCCTCCACCTGTGCTTCAGCTTCTTCGAGGTCTTCCCGGTATTGCTTCGCCAAAGACTGCTGGTACGAATGGCTCATCTTGAGACTCATGCTATGGCCAAGGTCACTGGAGTGCGCCCCGATCAAGGCATCAAGTGCAAATTTCTCGATGATTATTCTTCCAGTTTCCAAGAGATCTTTCACGTCGACATCAAATAGATCCTTGACGACACCGTGGTGCCCTAAATCTTCCATATGGTCATTTAACCTTTCTCTAGCATTGAGAGTGACCAAAGTGCTCCGGCCGTAGCCTTGACCCCAATTGTGCGATGTGAACAGGTTGTTCAGAAGGTGAGGTGTTGCCTTCCAAGGTACAGAAATCGTGTTGTCAATGACGACCAATTCGCCTTTTCTGTATCGATAGCTAAGCGCAGTTCTCCAAGCAATATCGTAAATCTTTTTGTTCAATTCTGTTGAAAAATCTCTTGGATGAGGCCCAAATGCAACACCACCACCTCTTCGGACCGGAGACTTTTTGTCGCCAACCCGCGCTTTGCCTGTCCCTTTTTGTCTGTAAAGCTTCCGCCCCGAACCGTGAACATCATCTCGCCATTTCGTTGAAGCAGTACCTCGTCGAGCCATGTCTCCTTCATAAACAACGGCTTTGTGTAGTATATCTCGGCGAAGGGGCAGATCAAGGTGTTTGGTTGGATATGATGCAAATCGAACCGGTTCTATCGTCGGCCATTGGTACAGTGTTGTCAGGACTTCGGAATCAAGGCTTCGTCGAATTATAGGGGTATGTGCTGACATCGAGGTTGTGGTTGATGGTGTATCGTGTTGTATAAGTGTGGAATCTGACATGGTGGCCATTGACCTTGTCAGCCCAGGAGCAAGACATCGCTGAAAGAAATATTAGCATAATAGAAGCGGCACATATCGGTGTATCGCCTACTGTCAATGGATCGGCCAGATTGAGCTGACCCAGCCTAACGGCAAGTTCTCGCAAGGACCGCGAAGGCGATGGCATAATTCGTTATCGTCGTAGCCCTTGATGATTGTCTTTAAAGGTCGCTTGTGGAGTTGTTGAAGTAGTTGCGGAAAGGTCGACAAAAAGTTAGGATAGATGGATTAGACTTTCCACCAGACTCTAACCTCTCATTGGTCCGAATTTTCAACCTCCGCGGATTGAACACCTCCAACGTTGTTCCTGCACTACAGCTCAAGCGCAGGTTGCAGGAAATTCGCCGCCGAATCTAGAGGCCTCGTTCTTTTGATGCGAAGGACTGCTCCTGTGTCTCTTACCTCGGCAGGAGTAGAATGAAGGGGAACAGAAGTGCTCCATTGGAGAGAGATGGTTAGCCCAACCTTCTCTTTGAGGGCAGCGGCTCCATATTCCGCTGAATATTACCGACGGCACCGACAGCAATTGATAGAGAAGGATACTATAAAAATAGTTATCTAACTTATATATTTCAACGGAACTTCATTTAAAGGAAAAAAGTACTATTATAGCCTAAAAATTTATTATTTTATCTAATATAAAAGAATAACCGATATAAAACTTTTACTATCTACTACACCTATTTTATACGTAACTTCTTAAGCTACATCTTATTCTTCAGCCTAACTACTATATTATAGTAGATAGTTATCTAAGTGTATCTGAGTATTCTCTGAGCCTATCTGATAGGCGAAGATCATCATGTTTTGGCATATGGTGCATTTGGCTCTCGTCGTGTCATATCAACAACTTGTCAGCAGTAGCCTAGAGATTTATTCAGTCAGTATTGCTCATGAATTGAAACAGACGCATAGTTCCTGGCCAGGAATATGATCAGTAGCGTCAGTAAACCATTGCATTTGATGCTTATTTGTCCTGTCGGCATGCGAAACGTCCTGGAGAGGGTCTTGCGTCGGTAATCATAGTAGCCTGTGGATATGTAATAGGGCTAGAGCTGCCGACCCTAATCACCCTTTAGGTTGTCGCAGGTCATACTCTTCGTCTATGTCTCGACTCACTCGTACCTGTTCTATGCTTTAGAATGAACTGAGACGCGTTGATGCTGTAACAGCAGCGTTGGTCCTACAGTATGTTCTGGGCCTTACCTGAGCATTATAGTCGTTTCTACCGGACACACTCTTCATCGTTGTTGATAAGCAATGACCGTAACGAAGTTCAGGGGAACCCATCAGTAACTCATCTTCCAAATGGAAATGCCTACTGGCAGCAGACGTGCTGCCATCCCAGCAACTCGGCAAACCTTCCTTGATTCTACGGTTTAGTCTCAAGTACTCCGTATTTGACTTGCCAAGAGGCTGAGCATCGGGAACAATTGCAGGTTGCCGGCGCAACACCAGGGAAACAATAATTGCAGTAGATGTAAGTTATGATCACAACACTTCAAAATATAAGTTTGAGCTGCTGTATCATTGAACAATAGCTGACCCTCAATCAATCAATCCTGGTCTTCCACTGTCTTGCCTTTCTTATTGGAGAGTTTTTGCAAAAATGTCAATTTCCACCCTCGAGACTCGCTTTAAGAACATTTCGGTTACAGATGAGGAAGAGGATCAGAAGGCGAAGGTAGGACATCAATACTCAACGCCATTTCCTTAAAGTCTTTGAGCAAAGCTGATGCTCCAAGCCGGTCAAAGTGAGCACAACGACGCTCTCACACAACCGGAGCCGACCAAACTTAGTGAAACTGCATCCCCAAAGTCAGAAGCAGAACGCATCCGGTCCAATAGTGGTCCATGCAGTCCAAAAGCAGAATAAATCCGTTTCAACAGCGCTCCATGCAGTGGTCCCAGAGACGTCAACTCCGAAAGGTCTTTCTAACACGGAAAAAAAGGATGAAGAGCCTCGGGTAGAACATAGACTGGTTACTCTCCATAAACAGCCTGCCGCCGTTAAGCCACTCCATCTCGGCATGTTCGAAATCGGGAAAGCGCTGGGCAAGGGCAAATTTGGGCGCGTGTACTTAGTGCGCGAGCGTGAACACGGATTTGTCTGCGCACTGAAAGTCCTGCACAAAAGTGAGCTGATACAGGGTCGCGTGGAGAAGCAAGTGCGACGTGAGATCGAAATACAGAGCAATCTACGCCACCCCAACGTTCTTCAGCTGTACGGTCACTTCCACGACAGCAAACGCATCTTTCTGATCCTCGAATTCGCCGGGAAGGGCGAACTATATAAACATCTACGTAAAGCTGGACGGTTCCCGGAGTCAAAAGCTGCACAATATATAGCGCAGATGGCGACCGCATTACGTTATTTACACAGCAAACACGTTATCCATCGAGATATTAAACCCGAAAACATTCTCGTGGGCATCCATGGCGAAATTAAAATCTCGGATTTCGGTTGGAGCGTACATGCACCTAATAATCGTCGAAATACTCTTTGCGGCACCCTCGATTACCTTCCCCCCGAGATGGTCAAACCAGGCAGGCTGGAGAATTTTTATGACGAAAACGTTGACTTATGGTCTTTGGGTGTCTTGATGTACGAGTTCTTGGTAGGCGAGGCACCATTCGAGGATACCCCTGTTATGACGCATAGGCGGATCGCGAGGCGAGAAATGACGATTCCGTCTTTCATCAGCGCCGAGGCTACGGACCTTCTCGAAAACGTAAGTTTCTTCTCGTTAGCTGTTGAGCAGAACATTGACGTGACATAAGTTACTTGTACTTGAACCTAGTAAGAGATTGCGTCTTGAGGAAGTGCAGAAACATCCATGGATTATCAAGCACTGCCTACCGAGCAAAACCCCCAAGAAGCATGAGAGCACCTAACAGTCATAACGGAACGTTACATTGAATGAAGTTATGGTATGGCATCCAATTTATCTGTACAGTTAGGCGTTCGGAAAGGTGGTTTCGTCGAACTTTGCGTGAGGTTTCCAGAGTACGTCATTGACCTCACATGGTATGAATTACTGAGAAATAAAACATCATGGATCTTGTTAGGCCCTGACAGTAACCAGCTGAGAGACCGTCGGGCTCGTGGGACTCTCAATCCTGAAATGGCAGATAGGCCGACGTAGTCCATATGAACTCGTGCGCGCGTACGCACTTCTCAATAGAACCCTCCACCATCAGTCATATTCTGTATTGACCCTATGCCTAGAGCATGTGATACACATGTATTTAGCTATAAGAATGAGAAAGTCCAGCCATGTTAGGAATTTGAACATACTCACAAGGGCAGGAGCTTTTATATTGGAAGAGATGCAGCAGACCGAGGGGGGGGGTCGTCGAGGGTTTTTATAGTAAAGCAGCGATTCGCCAAGCCTCGCGATCATTCCCGAACGGGGTGGCGCCCTAAACCAGAGGCCGGCAACAAACTTTACAGAGTAAATGTCTTTACAACGAAGTGATTCATTGGCTCTCTTATGGTACTCGATTGGGTCAGTAGACATACTGAGGCCATCCAACGCAAAGGCACGGTTTTCAAGGCTCCGGGTTCGATATTTCACTAAATTTTCCTTGCATAGTCAGTCGCATCTACGTTCTTCTCGATTCTGAATGCACGGGATTACATGAGCAAATCAGTATTGGAAATCACTTCTCACATCGTCAATATTCTGCAAGCTTTCATGTTCAAAGCTTCTTCAAATAATTAGAACAAGAATTTACGGAAAGTCCAAGCATCGTTGGAAATTCTGTCTAATTACACCTTGCCTATGCACCCTTCGTTATCCTTGCTTCGGTCGTTCACTCGTGGCACCATGACATCTCCTATCACTGATGGAGTCTTTGGTGAGGCCGACTCCCCCACCTTGAACTTGATTTACTTGTTCCACACTAACGTCTATTTCTTTGGGCTGATCAGCAATCCATAAGCCTCAATCTATAACATCAGCACAAGTCCTTCGTGATCTGCAGGATCAGTTCATTCCCTCGAAATACTTTGCCGAGGCCCTTGCTGCCGAAGCTGATCGTCGGAACGCAGAGTCCAGAAGGCAGAACAAAAGGCGCAAAGATAAGACAATTCGAGTCAAGCTCGGCCATGGAGGCACTCTAGATCCACTGGCTACTGGTATCCTTATTTGTGGAGTTGGTAAAGGCACAAAGGACCTACCATCTTTTCTCGGCTGCAAAAAGACTTACGAGACAGTGGTCCTTTTCGGCGCCGCGACTGACACCTATGACTGTGAGGGCAAGGTTGTTGGTAGAGCGCCTTATCAGCATATTACCCGCGAAACAACAGAGAAAATAATCAAAGAGCATTTCATCGGTCAGATAAAGCAAGTGCCGCCCATATTTAGTGCTCTGAGGATCAACGGAAAGCATGCCTACGATTACGCCCGGGAAGGCCTTGAACTGCCCCGAGAGATGGCAGCTAGGGATATGAAAGTTGATGAGTGTGAAATCGTGGAATGGTATGAGCCTGGTCAGCACACTTACATTTGGCCGAAGGAAGAGGCACCGCCGGAGGAGAAAGAGGCTGTGAAGAAAGTATATGGAGAAGCTTCTCAACTCCAGGACGCTGCATCCGCGAAGCCTAGAGGAACCAAACGGTCAGCGCCCGGAGACTCTACACCGTCCCGGGACATGTCAGGCGATGTGTCTGCAATTGAGCCAGAGGATCTGTCAAAGAAACAGAAAACTTCTTCTGAAACCCCTGCGCTTGATCAGGAAGTCTCGTCACAAGGTGGAGGTTCGCACGGGCAATCAGAGTCCCCAGGACCTCTAGAGCAAGAATATGGTCCCCCTGCCGTCAAGGTCCGCTTGACAGTGTCATCGGGTTTCTATGTTCGATCTTTCTGCCACGATCTCGGTATTGCGCTAGGATCAATGGGGTTGATGTCATCTTTGGTGAGGTCACGACAAGGGGAGTTTGACATCGCGGACCACGACAACGTTATGAGTTATTCGGACGTTGGGCCTGGGGAGGAGGTATGGTCAATCAAACTTAGGAAGCTGTTAGAGCAGTGGCCTCGAATCAGAGCGAAGATGGTGGCAGAAAAGACCATCGACGAAAGCAATGCTAGAACAGAACGGCAGCCTGAGCAAAATCAAACCAGAGGCGATCGTCACGTCAAGCGAGACCGTCGTAATCATGGGAAATACAATTCATCCCGGCAACAGTCTCACTGGGAACGCAAAGGGAGAGACGGCAAGGGCGGAAATAATTGGAAATCAGATCGACAGTCACCCGATGTCGGAAGGAGGCAAAACACGAGTAGTCCTGAACCATAAGAGACATCGATGTGATGTACCATACTATGGTAGTACTCCAGAGTATTGCAACTGATTATCAGATTAGATCGCGCCTGAATCCACTCACGTGTTGTACTCTGTAAACAATGCAAGTGGAGAGTGGGTGTGGAGGAGACGCTGACTGGGTAGTCGAGGAACGAGTGTACATACATAGTAGTAATTAATTCTCCAGTTGGAATGGTGGTGTCTTAGCATTGCCATCAGACAGCCTGAACCAGGATTGAAGCCTGCCGAACGGGAAGCCGAATGGCAGGGATCTGGAAGTAGAATTGCGCCTAAAAGCCATATCATCAACAATGTTGACATGAAGAAATCCACATCCAAGAATCCAGCATATTGACTCAAAGGAGAGGAAGTGGTCTGACTGGGCATGAACACGAAAGTGGAGGTTCCGATCATGAAGAACTCGAGGACAGGAGGGGGATGGTAATGTACTGTAATTAATACATAGCACTCTGAGTTATTACTCTGTAAGTGGTTGGGAGCAGCGCCAGTTCATTAGCGTGTAATACCGCGCTGCTGCAGGAACCGACGCGCCCTTCAAACAAAAAAAACGCGCTAACGTCATCGATCAATCCAATTCTTTGTTCTCTTATAAGACTCCTCAAGCCATCTTCATCTTCTTCGACTCTCACTCACAATTGTCAACAAGAAATTCTCAAGACATCTACTCTACTCCTCTGCACATCTTGAGATCCATTCCTATCTTTGCCATTCATCCTTTCACCAACGGCATTCATGGCTACTCAAGTAACCCCATCAAAAAAGGTACCGTCTGCATTCATTGCCATCGCCTTTCTCGAGGCTACATGAACTAACTTTTCCTCCCTTGCACAGGCAGCGAGTGGTCTCGAGAACCTCAAGATGAGTGATTCGCCTGTCAAGAAGCTTGACTTTGAGCAGGTTGGCAAGGAAAACTTGCCAGCTGATGTTCCTGTCGCCGCCGAGCCTGAAATCAAGAAGCCTATCGTCGAAGAGGTTAAGCCAGTACAAGAAGTCGCAAAGGTGGCGCCAGGCATCAAAGAACAAGAAGTAGACGAACCATTGCTGCAAGAAAACCCCAACAGATTCGTCTTGTTCCCTCTCAAGTATCATGAGGTTCGTTGTTGACGCGACACGCGCATCTCGTGTCACGCGTAAAGTGGTACAGAGCACTAACATCAAACAGATCTGGCAAATGTACAAGAAGGCTGAAGCCTCATTCTGGACTGCCGAAGAGATCGATCTGTCAAAGGATCTTCACGACTGGAACAATCGCCTCAATGACGATGAGCGCTACTTCATCTCCCATGTTCTTGCCTTCTTTGCCGCTTCAGATGGTATTGTGAATGAGAACTTGGTCGAACGTTTCTCTGGTGAAGTTCAGGTCCCAGAAGCACGATGCTTCTACGGCTTCCAGATCATGATGGAGAACATCCACTCAGAGACATACTCTCTTCTCATCGACACATACATTAAGGAGCCAAAGCAGAGAACATACTTGTTCGATGCCATTGATACCATCCCATGTATCCGCAAGAAGGCCGATTGGGCCATTCACTGGATTCAAGACCAAGAATCTTGTTTCGCTCAACGTCTCGTTGCTTTTGCTGCGGTTGAGGGTATCTTCTTCTCGGGTTCTTTTGCATCCATCTTCTGGTTGAAGAAGCGCGGTATGATGCCGGGTCTTACATTCTCTAACGAATTGATCTCTCGTGATGAGGGTCTGCACACTGATTTTGCCTGCCTCCTCTTCTCTCACCTTAACAACCGCCCATCGAAGAAGGTCATCCAAGACATTATCACCGAGGCTGTTGAAATCGAACAAGAATTCTTGACTGATGCTCTTCCATGTGGTCTCCTCGGCATGAACGCTACTCTCATGAAGCAATACATCGAGTTTGTTGCCGACAGACTCCTCATCGCTCTCGGTAACCAGAAGTTCTACAACTCCACCAACCCATTCGACTTCATGGAAAACATCTCCCTTGCTGGAAAGACAAACTTCTTTGAGAAGCGTGTTGGTGATTACCAAAAGGCCGGTGTCATGGCAAGCACAAAGAAGAACAAGGACGGCGCTGATGCAACTGAGGGTGAATCGCAAGAAGATGGTGGTGCTTTCGTCTTCGACGAAGACTTCTAGTCTTGTCGTAGTGTTACACCAATGATGTCTTTTGTCTTGTCAGGTTGGGTATGCATGACTGGCGTTTAACGGCGTTACTCATGACAAAGGAAATAAAGGAAGGATCGGATGAATCCTGGATCATATCTTAGCTTGTACATCTTAACCATATTCCCCCTCATCCTATTATGAATCACTTCACAAACAATCACTGTTATCTCTGATACTCCTCTATTTCAAGAAGACGATCAATTAATACCAAAAAGTAAGCGGGTCGTGTATATGATGGAATTGAACCCCCATCCATAGAAATTTCAATCTAATCTATTTCTTCATCCATCCATAACTATTCAAAAATTAAATCCATGATCTTCAAATCATAGAAAGAGACATGGAATACATAGGTTACATTCATAGGTACAGTAAGTTGAAGTTGATTCTGCGTCTGTGTGTCATCTCGGTAACCTATCTGATTTCAAGGAGGGAGGGAGGGAGAAGAGGTATTAGTCATAATACAGTACTATAGATGTGTATGCGGATTACAGGTCTGTTATTTTAAAATCTATAACTGTAACTAGTTATATATTTATGTATGTATAGTCCAGGCGGAGTGGGCTTTCGGATGCTGTTAGAACTGGTGGGGATTCGATTACGAGAAGGATAAAGGAAGGAAGGAAGGATGAGGTGCTGGAGGTGGTGGTGTTGGGTTTTGTTTTTGAAATCTTTATTTTTCTGTTGTATAATAGGTAGGTAGGTATCTAGATTATGTATTCGAGCAGATGAATTGCCCCATCACTTGTAGACTAAAGGAGCCAGAGAAAGATGTTCAAGCAGCTTTTGTGGTGCGTTGGTGAGTCTTCGAATCTGGCTTGCGTGGTCAGGGGTAAGATGGCATGGAGAAGATGGCCGAAGAGTCGTTGAAGTGTGGTTGCTCCATTAAAGCGTGATTCGTTATGGGAGGATTGGTCAATAGTTTTGGGCTTTGGCAGAGCTTCATCTCTCAGAAACCGAATCATCTTGTACATGTTGATCCTGAGTAGGATTCGGAAGTATTAATGAGCCCGTCCATATGAAAGAACAAATCTATCTTCTGTTCTGAAGAATGCTGTAGCAAACAGATTTAGCCGTTATTTCTCGTCAACGCTTGCATGTCATGATTCATATGATAACATTTCAGGTCATATGGCCCCCATCCATATTGTTCCAGTCTATTTCTTTCCCTTCTTCTTTTTCTTACCTCCACCTTGTCCTCCAGTAGACTGTTGTGGTGCTGGAGCTGGCGTTACTGATGCAGTCGTCGTTGGCGCAGAGTCCGATGTCTTTCCTTCCGTAGTGTCAACGTCCATCTTGTCTTCTGCCGCAGGTCCTGTTGTTGGTGGAGCAGTCGACGGCTCCTCAATTGTTTCGCCAGCTGCCAACCTACCCAAGCCGAGCATCAATCTACCAACTTCTGCTTGCTTGTCCGTGCTGTATTTCAAGCATATTCCGGATCCAGGTTCATATGTTTTAAACGTTAACGTTGCGGGTTTGGGCTTTGGATGTTTGGAATCTCCAGCTGCGGAGCTGTCGGTCATTGCGACATCTCCATTCGTATCTGCATTTTTCGTCTTGCGGGGTAAGTTTTTTGACTTTTCGACTTTTGAAGAGTTCTTAGTCGTTAATCTATTGGCGGGTATTGGACGTTCAGGTGGAGGAGTTTTTCGGGGCAGAGTATACTTTGTTGTTATGCGGGTTGTAGAGGGGTAAGTGGTAAGGAGGAGGGAGGATTGGTGGAGGTAGGCATTGACGCTGTCGAGGAAGACCATGTTGTCGAATCCCAGGGCAGAAACGATTCCTTTTGACCCTGTGCTTTCGTCTAGCCTTCTGCGATAGTTGCAACAGGGTGAGTTGCGGTGTTAAAGAGGCTCAGAAGAACAGGCTGTAAGCACAAGTTGTCTTCCTCCTCAAGGCACAATCTTGGATTCGGTATACCGTAGACAATCCTCTATGTCAGATTATCGAGAGGTAGCTATGAAAACTGGATAACCAGATCGTGGTGGTCAGTCAGATACATCGCATTGCACGGGAGGTTCGAAGCTGCCGTGCATACAATTCGTCAGTGGGGTTCGTGCGGGATTGTGGAGATCTTTCATACATAAATTGCTGTAATTAAATACTATCGATCCTACCGACCCGTTACCCAAGCATTGAAGCGATGTTGTTCAGACATTTTCACAAAGGCACGGAGACTCGAGCACAAAAATAGGAGAATGTCAACGATATCTCTGTCATACTGTACTATCGAATCGTATTCTTTCTATGTATTCGATCGTTCCCATAAGAAGCATGCAGCACCATTCCTCACCGACCGCTCGCCTACTTATTTCAGCTCTTCCCTTTCTGTCCGCCATCTGAATCTGTACTACTTCGACTCTCTCGTTTTTGGCGCTCCGGTGGCCATGGAATATAGCTTGCTCTACGCGGATTCGATGCTTTCTCATGTCTGGCTTGCTCTGCTAAACCTTGCTGATTACAACCGTCGTGAGCCGGATGCGGCTTAGGGAAACGATCTGGATCAATGTAAGAAACTGGCCGAGCTGGATGACTTCTCTTCCAAAGAGTCTGAGGCGTTGTCGAACTGGTCGAAAGGGGTTGATGAGGATACACTGTCTCATCCTTCCCGATCTTTTCTTTGCTTTCTGGTCCTTGTAGACCCTCAGAGCTGCTGGTCGATACGAAGAATCGTTCATTTGCAAGATTTGTGAGTCTCTCGATGTGATAGGATATCTGAGTGAGGATCTCCCCTACGAAAGTATGAAATGTTCTGGACCATGCTGCGTGCTGTGCGGTTGTTTCACGTGAAGCAGTACCTTTGGCAAGTGTCCAGTAATGTTTCTGAGCCTGTTTCCACAAATCCTGGGCATCTGTCAATTGCTGTTGGAGCAGTCGTCTAAGGACAGGTGTCAGAATGCTTCTGGGGACTTTTCAAAGAGTCTCACATCTCTTCCATCTCCCAATCAGCGATCTGGTTCCTAACCTGAATAGAGTTCATCTTCTCGTCAATAGTTACCACCAGAATGAAAGCGTTCAATGAAGCTTTGAAGACATCGAGTTTAGCTAGAAGCACCTTATGGCTCGGTTTCTTTTCAATCCACTGGAATTGAGTGACGAGAAGTCTCAGCTTTCCTCGTCGATCCATGGGTTCTTCTTGATCTGATACATCAACACTGCGCTTAAGATCTTGGGTGATCAGTCCTGCTTCGTGATGGAGTCTATTAGAGAATATCTCAATATGTCTGGGTAGGCGAGTTCCTTGGGGTTGGATCTGAAACCTCTCTTCAAGCACCTCGACCGCCCACTGGAACAATCGACTATAAAGGAAACCTTCCTTAGCGAGGTCCCTTGAAGCCTTTGATAGTACCGACTGTGCTCGACGTTGTCGAATCTGTCCCACCGTTGTCACCAAGTCCGGCACCAGGGTCTGGAGATTCAAATTGAGAGCCATCGAATTGATCGTACACCAGAGCATCCGCGTCAATTCCCACTATTTTTCCTGGCCCGCGAAAGTAAGAAGTTTTCCACATGAAAAATAAAAATCGAAAACAAGCGGTCTGTTAAGAATCTACAGGTTACACAAGAATCCTTCACCTCCTCACGAATCAGGAGTCGTCAAACCGGCTCATGCAGGAGATCTGCTCACTCATCGCATAGGTTACACAATGGCCGAAATCCTAAAATTGTCCACGCATGTTTGCTCAAAAGTCAGCTACGATGCCTAAGAGTACATATAACATTAAGTGTAACGGTCCCAAGCGTGTTATGAAGTCGGCCATCATTTTCACACGACAACGATGCAATTATTACCCTTTTTCAGAGTCAATCGTAATCACACACAGTAAAGGGTTATTTCATATTTCATCTCTCCAACGAAACCAATTTGAATGATGATGATGTCTGATGCCATATTATAATTAAAGAGAGCTGCTCAATAGGATGGACATTTCCTTCTGGATGGATTTTAATCTAATAAGGGAAAATACGCGTTTGAACCATCTGATTGTATTGCATGCTGTTGCGAATGACCATTCACTTAACATGATGTGTGCTGTCGATTGGAAGTTGAAGTACTGTATCTAGATCAAATCCTTGATATGGTATCTACCTATGTAATTAATTGTTTAAGTGTACATGTCGGATACTTTTGTGCGTTCATCTCGCGTAGCTGTTCAATGCCATGCACAAATTCCAGACTCCATCTTTCCAGATTCTTTCTCAGATCGTGCGGTCCCTCCATTGGAAAAATACTACTCGTAAAATATGCGACCGTCGTTTCCACCCAGACATGGCATATCTTCGTTCAGAGCCGTTTCAATAAAGACAGATAAACGCCTACGCAATGCTCAGACTTCCCAATGTCAAATCATCAACTGGACCTTCCCCCTCAATAACCCCCGTGCCCACCATATGACTGTCTTGGTGCATGCTGTTGGTAAGGCCCACTTGAATACTCCGTATTCGTATCGAAGATGCTATGCCTCCTCACCTCTGGGCCCAAGCCCGTTAATTGATCGTCTTCGAGCGATTCCTTAACCTCCCAGTTGTTCATCTTGGTGCCAACACTAAACTCGAGATCTTCTTTTGTAATCGAATCCCAATACTTGTACACCATCATGACGGCAAGAAGATTGCAGACAGTCGCAAAAAAGAGACTATCGAGATAGTGCTGGATGCTGTTGCAAATGGGTTCGCTGAAAACATATAAAGCAACTTGCCCAATGGTGAAGAAGAAGCAGCCGAATGCAATGTCACCTAGCGGCCAACGGTCCTGGAGAGTGTTTGTGACCAACAGAATCTGCATAATCACGTAGATGAATAGGCATATGGCATTGAAAATGTAGGTGACGACGAAGAGACCAACCGTATTCGTTGGTGATAGACCTGCCCAGTCTTTGAACGTAAGAAGCGAGACTGCGCCCGAGATAACGAACATTGCCAGAGATGACAGGCGCAGTAGCCAGACAGAGAGAGTCGTGCCATCTTCGTACAACTGAAAGCCAACGAAGCCGTTGATTAATAGCGACGTACAAAGCGCGGATGTAAGACCATTCTGTATAGCGACGAAATAAGGGTATATGCCAGATGTCGTAGGAGGAATGACGCCGCAGTCCAGAACGAGGGAGATAGCAGTCAAGCCCAAATAGATATAGAAGAAGGTTGTGATTTCCTTACGCCCGACAGCCGTAAATTTGCCTCGGATATGAAAAATCATGATCGCCGTCATTCCCAATGCTGCTATGTGTACGAATCCTGTGGCAGCTTCGAAGATGATTGTGTTCGCAACCTCAATCGAGCGGGCGTAACATGTCGGAAGTATACCAGTCGAGCCGGTTATATCGTTCGTGGGACCGATGAGCGGACATAATGGCAAAGCTGCCTTTTCGCATATCGTGGTAAAGTCGCCGAACGCCATTGCAGAGGTAGATCAGAGGAAGTCTGCCCCTGAGGGCTGAAGGATTGAGCGCAGAGGTTGTGCGCCCTTGTTGTTGGCGGGGGAGGGATAGAATTGCGGATGTTTGAGAGGATATGAGAAGGGCTTGGAGGGCTCGGAGAGACGACACTACCAAGAGAGCAAAATAGGTTGAAACAGTCACCGAGAGATATCTGTATCGGGGGTATTCGATGCGGGAGGAAGAATATAAAGTTGTCATGGGCAGAAGCAAGACGAAGCAAGGCAAAGCAAGGCAAGACAAGGTAGTGTCTCTCATTTAATTATTGCCGCTTTAACGGGGTATGCTATCACCGGGGAAATGCAAAACATCGCAAGTGAGATCGCCCGCATAATGAAAATGCCACTTCGGGTTTAGCCGTTGCCATTGTTTCCAGATATATCCCCAAAAATAGATCCGAAACAATGTACCATACTCTGATACATAGTATACGAACATCGAACTTCAACTCCAGCTTCAACTTTTCGCACAGTGCAGATGGAGACATAGCAAATGTCGGATGTCATGTCTTGATGTGCTTAGCATTCCATCTTCCATGTTGCGAGTACTTTACCACCCACAACAATGGCTAGAAAAACATAGGTAGAAAATTCTCGGCCTCTACGTTCCAGTCGACGGGAAACTTCATCCCCGGGTCATCTTTCCATCCCGCCGCGAGCATTGCTACCGCCATCAACAAGCCTCCAGCTCCTGGGAAGTATGACGTTGGGACTTTGGCACCTCCTGCTGGCATGCCCACGTCGTCAACTTGAAATGCTGGATGTAGCAGCAGGTCAACAGCTTTTATCATAGTCACCTACCCTTGCAGCTGCCATGGCGAGCATTGGAAAGTCCCAGCCATAAGACTCGCTTAGGTTCCATGTCGTGTAGACATGCTGTAAGGTGTTGTTGAAAATTGTCAAGTTAAAGTCCGGGGTCGGTGCGATAAGCCCCTATATCATTGCCATGGATGGATGATCAGCCGTATACGAAGAATTCGTCCACATGTCCTCCAATCCTTCAGAGGTCACATAAGTGTCATCCGTGCTTGGTGGTTGATGAAGATTGTTCGTGACGTTTATCCAAGACTCCCGCACTGTCAAATTCTGCCTTTGTTTCCATTTCATAGCAATATCTAAGGCGAACCGCAAATAGGCTATTTCAAAGGCAGGGTTCACAGAGTTGTTGGGGTTTGTATTTTCCGACACGGGATACATTGGTGGTCCAAGGTCGAACACTTGTGTAGAAGTATTGTGGAAAGCGAAGTCGACCATGAATTCTGCAGATGCAGTCAGTTTCTCGTCCCACCCGGAGATCGTGTCTTGCGTTGGAGCTTCAAACTTATTCACATCTGTAGCATAAGGGTAATCCAAAAACATTGTTAAGTCTCCATAAATTAAGAGCTGGAACTCAATTACAACTGCAATGCAATCTCTGAAAGGATCAACAGTGGTTGTGACGTCGACTCTCCGGCCGTTCAAGTAGAACGAAGAATGAATGGTTCCAGAGTAAAGGTCTGTGTGTGGAGAGATGTTTGCCAGATCCTCAAAAGTGATATCATCATTCTGGTACATTAGTCCAATCTTAATCAGATTGATTCGGTGAGGGTTCGCGATCAACCATTGCGAGATATCTGCCTCTACCTGATTTGGTTGATCATAGGTGACCAGACGGCCACGAGTCCACCATTGCAACCCAGTAAAATCTTCAGGAGACATATAGCCAGAGGTTGTTGGTAATGACGAGTTGAGCCAGCCCCAAGACGACATTGTGTTGAAGGGCTGGATCATTTGTAGTCCTGTTACATCGACAGAGAAAGCAAATTTTCCGTTTCCAACTTGCATCGTGCATCATACGTACTGCCATTGCGATGAGGATTGAAGGTTGAAATCAAGGCTCGTCCATCGATCTTGCAGTTAATGGATAAGGCCAGTGACAAGAGGAGGAGCAGAAGACGAAGAGAGATATTCGGCAACAGGAACCTGAAGGACATGATTGTTTGTTATAACAAATGAAATACCACTCGAGGCTTTGAGTTGAGATCTACTGTCACGACTTAAGACAAAAAGTACCGTATAAATTTACCCATTGGGGAATGGACTTTTGAGGCTCTTCACACCGCGGATGCAAGACCTGTTTATAGGGAGCTGGTGCTGCTCAAGAAAACAACAGCCGCCAAGGTCAATTCTTCACTGGCTCGTTATTGAGTATATCGGGAAGATGTTGAATGAAACGTGAAAGAAAGCCGATCTTCCCTCAATTGAGATCTTGAGTTGACAGCACTGCATCACCGGCTAAATCTGAATATTTAATTTGCTCACCACTTGACAGAGATTGAACCACCCCAGATTTTCGAGTGGCACCAAGAACAAAGTACATTGATCTTAATAGCTCTGTAGTTTGGGCATTAGTGATACATTTTATTCTATGTCATACCTGCTCAATAGCGCACTGGATCTTACCAACAACTAACGAATCCATGAGATGCATCGAACCCCTCATGTATCCAACGATGCCGGCTTCTCAGCCTCGACGTCCGACGGTTTTGCATCAGCATCAGTATCAGCGTCTACGTTTTCTGACTCTAATAAGCTCTTTGCACCATTTCCACCCCTGAGGTAATCCTCGTGCTCCCCTATTTGCTTCCCTGCTTGAACCCAGCGTTCTTTATATGCTGTTCGTTTCAGCTCTGCCAGAGCGTTGAGAGCGGGCCAGTACTGAGAGTGGTCATATTTCATCTCAACTTCACCACCACATTCCTTGAGTAGTTGAACTGCTGGAACGTGCTTCGTCATATCTTCGTTGAACTTGATCTTTTCACGTGTATTTGGGTCAATAAATGGTGTTATCAACGTGAAGAAACCTTTGATGTACCAGGGCACTGGACAATATCAGACAAAGCACCACGATCAGAGTAAGGAATACGCACGCTGTGTGACCAAGGCTCGTCCGAGGCGTTCAGGATAATGATTTTGAAGGATATACATGGTCTCTCTTCCCTGTGAAAGTGTTGCCCCCTGGCCACTCTTAGTTTCATTGAAATTGATCAAGAGTGCGCAAGTCTCCTGTCCAGGTGGCATGAGGTCAACAAGTCGTTCGAGGTCATAGACCAAATGATGAATCTGCCTTGGTGTCCTTTCAGTGTTCTGCCGAGAGGGAAACAAGTATAAACATGGCCGTCCGTTAATGTCGAATCCTGTGATGACCTGCTTTCCAGTCTCTTGCTCGGGCGAAATGTACTCGGCAGTATGCTTCTCAATCCCGTATTCTCGTCTCCACGACAAGGTTTCCCTCAACCTCGTCTCAGCCTGGTCGATGTGCCACTTTGTAGCCCTGAGGTAACGCAGAAGGCATTCTCGCGTCAAAAACATCCGATCGCCATCAGTGAGAGGCTCTTTCGGGGATTTTGCTGCAAGACCCGTCGGAATCTCCGTCCAGGCCTTAACTCTTTCTAACAGAGTGGCATACTTGGTGCTCTGTTCCGCGGTTAATGGAGGACGCTCCACGGGATGCGCTGAATCTAGAGGCTTTCCGAACGGTTTGGAGACTACACCATCCGTAGCAGATAATGGCAATTCCAGATCCGCCTCGGTGGTATTGGATGGAGGTACAGTCGCCGAGTCAGATGCCACCGATTCCGCAACTATGTCTAGCTTTTCAATCTGTGGAAGATCCGATTGCTGTGTGACCGCTGTGGCCATCTTTAATGCAGTGTGGGTTTGGTCCAAGCGGGTTCGTGGGTTGCGGAAGCTATTTTATGCCCGCGGTTGACGGTGCAGAAAAAGCAAGAAGCGGTGTACAGAACTGAAGGTACAGTGCATGGGAGTTGAAGCTCTTACAAAGGGCGATGGGCAGTCCTCTCTGATCGCTATATCAGCTCGTATGCTAGTGTATAAATTATCGGGCAGGAGACTTTGTATCCCAAATACCTTGGTGACCACAGTCTTTCTTCCTTGATTGATGGAAGCTAATCAACACGCATCGTCAGCCCGGCTCAAATTAATTACACAAATCTTAATATTAGTTTCCCATTGGGTCCGTAAAGCGGCAGAAAGGGAGCCGATAAGATAAGGTAAGCAGCCACCAACCAGCGAAATTGAGATCGCGTCCCTTTTTGTCTCCAAGACGCGTCTCAACCACTTTACACGTCCCCGCAACAATGAACATTGACCTTCTGAGATGACTGGAGCCCATCGACGACAACGACAACGACAGTAAAGAGACTCTGGGATACTTGATCAATATGGCTGCTAGCGAAGATCTAAACGAACTTTTCGGCTCGTCTTTCAAAGATGGCCTTCCCGTTGAAGTCAGTGGGGAACTGAAGTCAATGTTGCGATTATATTCCATCACACCTCAGGAATTGTTCTACAAATGGGAATCCTATAGTCTGAAGATGGGTGCAGAAGACACGAATCTAGACTTGGATACTGTGCGCATGTTCAAGAAAGATGTCCAGGACTCTGTTGAAAGAGAACATAGGGGTAAGGGCGGTGCACGAGGAAACGAGAAAAGATCCAATATTCATGCTACACCAAAAGCTGCGCCGAACGCCGATGTTTATGGGATGTCAGTATTACATTGTGACCACCTGGCAATTGCTGATTCTCATCAGGCTCGACGAGCTTACGCCAAATGCTAGCTATCCACGCCAACGGAGCAACAACGGAGCCTCGATGAAACGAAAGGCTGAATTTGATAGCCCGACTGCCAACAAGTACAGCAAAGCAAGTTCAACGCCGAGAAGTCAGCAGGTAAATGGGAACTCAGGCACGCCGCAGTAGGTTCATATACGTTGCGAATTGCTTATCGGCGATCCGTCTGACTTGAAGCAGAGGTGTCCCCTTCTCTGAACGACAAAATGCTGGCCAAGTGACAGAAACCCTAAATAACCACCTGTCTGCTGCAGAAGCTCCGATTGCTCCATTTCCGGAACCCCGTATCAAAACTGTTGCAAATACAGACGTGAAGAAATTTGGTTACAAGCCAATGTCGATGCGGTTATCTGATTCATCGGAAGTACTTGACGAACGAATTGACGAGTTCATGGCCATTATTCAAAAGCATCACAATCTTGAAGACTCAGCATTCGGCAGTGCTGTAAGTCAGAGCACGAGCGAGATCGTCGCTGTCGGAAGAATTGCGTGCGATACAGCAGAAGGCAAGCTGAACTCAGCCTCCACAATCCTGGAAATGTCACGGAGAATGGGTGCAGGTCTCCGAGTTCCACTGAAACTGGATAAGTTGCCCTCATATCAATTATTCCCAGGTCAAATTGTTGCAGTTCGGGGCACCAATCCTTCCGGTGAATACTTTTCCGTCTCAGAGATTCTTGAGATACCGCTTTTACCACCAGCTGCAACCCAGGTCGTTGCACTTGACAGCATTAATGAAAAGCTAGGTGGTTCAGAAGATTCACCGGCCTCACCTCTGAGCATTCTTATTGGATCAGGTCCATATACAGCCGATAACAACCTTGATTTTGAGCCTTTGAAAACATTATGCGAAAAGGCGGCTGAATCAATGGTTGACGCTTTAGTATTAACAGGACCTTTTCTGGACCTTGAGCATCCACTTCTAGCAGCTGGTGATTTTGATTTACCAGATGTCAAAGGAGTCGATCCTAACGAAGCCAATATCTCCACTTTGTTTCGCCTATGGATAGCACCCTCCATCCAGAAACTAGTTTCAGCTGTGCCAACAATCACAATCATCCTCGCTCCATCCGCCAGAGACATTGTCAGCAAACATGTGTCATGGCCCGAAGATTCACTGGCAAAGAAGGAACTGGGCCTGCCGTTGAAGCAGGTAAAGATGGTACCAAATCCTGTCACAATCTCATTTAACGAGACTGTTATTGGTATCTCGTCCCAGGATATCCTCTATCAGTTGAGAAGAGAGGAGCTGTTCCATGGAGTCAGCTCTGACTCCATCGCCAGGTTATCTCGATATCTGATTGAGCAGAGACATTTCTTTCCATTATTTCCCCCAACATCCCGTGAAGCTCTTCCCAAGTCCGGACTTGAAAATGGCAATGCCACTGGAGCTATGTTGGATATTGGATATTTGAAATTGGGTGAATGGCTGAATGTCAAACCTGACATACTGATCATTCCAAGTTACCTGCCCGCTTGTGTCAAGGTAAGTTTGAACTCCCTCATGATTTTTTGGTGTCTGAGGTAGCTGATTTGAAGTACTACAGGTCGTTGAAAGCGTACTTGTCATAAATCCAAATTCTCTCTCGAAGCGAAAAGGAGCTGGCACTTTCGCTCAAGTCTCTCTTCATCCTCGAACGATTTCTGACGAGGAACGGGAAAACAAAACATTGACACATAAGGTGTTTGAGCGAGCTCGCGTTGAGATGGTGAGGATATAACAATAGCAGTTTCGGAATGTTGATGAGAATCTCAAAAGATCCAGGCGTTCGGATTCCGTGGTTGTATAGTCCCCAGGCTTCGGAGCCATCCCAAGAAAGCTTTAATGAAATATCATCAAATCACGTCTTCACCTCAACAACACAACTCTTTTTGCCCCTTCCCTGTGTGCCGTAGTCCTCGCCTTATCCTTCCCATCTCCGTGCATCATCGTCTCCAATCCGAGATCCCTCCAAACTCTGCCTCCCTCACCCCCGGTTCCCTGTCCATCTCTTCCCGTCGCTCTCATAATCCCGTAAGCTGCGTGTTCCTGCGGTATCACATCATCTTCATCTTCCGGATTCAATGGCTGGAGATGTGGAGGTAGGTAAATGTCTTCAAATGGGAGAAACGAGCCCGGGATACGAGTTGAGGTTCCAAGGTCGACATTTGAGGCGTTCGTGCCGGAGGCAGTGTTCGATGAGGATGGGGGGCGGCAGAAGTCTTCAAAGAGGTCGGCAAGATGAGGGGATTGGAGATGGATGCCAGTGCGGGAAGAATCTTTGGACTGAAGAGGAAGATGCTCGTGAGTTATACATGCGGGTCGGACAATGGGAAGGGTTTCCATGGATTCAGAGAACTTACCATCTTGAAAGATGTATATGGTTTGATAAAGGGATTTGGTGATGAGTGTGTCGTCGTTGATATATTGTTAATGCAATAATTGAATGAAATTCATAGTAAACAGTCGGTTACAGTAGTATGCGGTATCTTAAACTTATCATCGCAACCATTGCCCAGACACACGCGGAATAAGAGCGGAAAAAACAACACGACGTTTCCAAATTAGTATTAGCCCTGTCAACCATCCGCACTTTCTTGGCACCAAACAATTCAGCGCACCAAACCCACCCACACCCAAATTTCAAGATCGCATTTGAAAACCCTCGAAACCGAACTCATCGTCGTCAACCCCTTTCACGTAAGTCGCCTTTGCCAGCCCAACACACAAGTCTCGGTAAGCACTGATTCAAAGTCTTGAGATTACTTCCATGAGTCTCACGCCAATGACGAGGAAGAGCTATTGACTAACGACTTTGTGCGCGACATTTTAAACAGATCGATCAAGTCCACCACCGATCCCGAAAAAAGCCACTTCACAACCATGTCTCACGAATCAGTCTGGTACTCTCGTCCACGCCAATTCGGCAAGGGCGCTCGATCTTGGTACGTTACATCTCCCATCGATTCTCAAGTCTGTTTAGAACGAGAAGAAGGAAGCGGAGGACAGATTGGTTCCCAAATCAGAGAGACGGAAGGGGAAAGAAAAAAGGCATCCTCGAGGAAACCCGATTGAAATCCTCCGCAGGGTTAGAAAATCGTTAAAAAATGTGACAAGAAGGCTAACAATCCTCGTTTCGTACAGCCGTGTCTGCACACACAAAGCCGGTCTCATCCGAAAGTATGGTCTTAACATCTGCCGTCAATGCTTCAGAGAAAAGTCCCAGGACATCGGTTTCATCAAGCACAGGTAGATTTTCGAAAGAATGGGGGATGCGAGCGTGAAACCAGGAAGTTGAGATATCACCGGAGAATTGAGTGGAGGACGTACGCACCTCTTTGCATTTCGCAAAGGTGGCAGCAGCGGCAACAATGGCAACTGGATGAGTCTCGATACGCGATAGCTTCATGTACCATTCATATTCATGGGCTTTTACTTCGTTATGGACTCCTTGGCGGAATCTTCAAACATGGATACTCGAAACGGTTTCAAAATGGTCGATCACGAGGTTTTGCATGTCGTTTTCATTCTAGATTAACTCGAGAAAGGGTATCAAAAAACCGAAATTCTTCTAACTTCTTCTCATTGGTACACCTGGGTAATCTGAGACATGCAAGTGGTATACACTCATGTGAGGTGATGTAAACATACAGATCTCCATCCTTCGAAAGCCCAACTATAAGACCCCTCCCTGTTATTTGCCTCTAGTAATAATGCTCCTCGACCCGGATCCTCCGACAAATATCATACACTCCCACCTGCATTTCCTGAATCACATCACGCCCCCTTTTCATCACTCATCCGGTGAACAACAGGTACTGCACTCGGCGGCAGACTCCCCATTTCCGTAATAACCATATCCAAATATTCTGCGGGTGTGACATCGTACATGATATTCAGGAGTTGGAGATTTTGTTGATCTCTCCAACCTTGTAGACTTCCTTGTTTACCGCTGCTCTTCGATTTTCCATCTTCATCATCTGAATCTGCACCACCAGCACCACCACCTTTGTCGGATTTGGACTTTTTGCCTGACTTTGAGGAGGAATCTTTCGCCTGAGAATCGGGAGCTGAGGACGTGAGCACACCGTTTGTGTCTTCTAGCTCCACCAAATCATCTGGAGAAGCAATTTCATTCATGACAATACTGTCAAGAGCAACTCGACCGGTAAATTTCACTGTCTCGCAGCAAACGATGACTGGTAGATTATCGCCCTTTTCCTTGGCCATCATAGCGATGAGGGCTGTGCCGACACGCGAATATAATCGGCCATTACTCATCATTGCATGGGCACCGAGAAAAACCTTTGTGGCATCTCTGATTGCATGACTGATTGCATGGGTGAGAGTATATTGCACTTGAATGCCGGCATGAGCAAGAGAACGAGCTAAATTTCTACCTTCAAACAAAGGTCTTGAATCCACAACAATGACACGGAAATTCTTTCCAGCTTGGTGAGCTTCAAGCAATGTTCTCTCGACAATACTGGATTTCGCGTAGGTTAGGATGACATCACCATTCTGGATTTTATTGGATGCATCCCTTGCGATGACTTGGTCTGCTACTGTGACTTTCTCGCGTATAAAGCTGTCGATAGCCTCGCAGAGTTCCGCTTTGGCATCTGGCTCTGGCATTGAAGGATCGATAGTGGAAATTCTGACTTTCAGCCATCTAATGCTGTTTCCTTGAGAGATGGACAAGGGGCGACATGCGTTAAGGTAGGTTATTTGATGTGACAAGTGCGTGGTGAGATGTCGAGTGAGAGATGTGCCGGCTGGTGTACTGTATGATTCTATCACCTAGAACATAGGTTAGTCATTTGGAAATCTTCATGAGCCTAAGTTCCTAAGGATATCGTACCCGCTTGAAGCAAAGTAGCATGGCGACGCATCTAGCATTGCTGCCACATATTACATAATCTCTCATCTGTAGACCCAGAGCTAAAACAGCGGGGTGTACTTCCTTCCCTGCACCAGCCATACTCGTTCTTCTTGGTTGTCCATACAAGTGGCCGAATATTGATACTTTCTTCTCATCAAACTGCCTTTTCTGCTTGGCTTCTGCTTCTTTCGCTGCAGCTTGTGCGCCTCCTAGTCGTAATGGTAGTTGTTTACCGTGAGCCTCTGAACCCGTTCTCTTGTGATGCTTGCCTAGATCAACTGTCTTGGGCGAAGACATATGCTCCTTACCCCCAGACTGTCTCCTATTCAGCTGTGGTTGCTGGCCCTGCTGGGCACCTTGTCCCACTGTTGCTGCATTCTTCTCTGCGGCCCTCCGAGCTTCTTTTTCTGCCTTCTTTCGCTTCTTCAGCTCTGCGCCTGACAATTTTTTCTCTCCTTCTGCATCAGTCGCATTATTAGGACCTACTGCTGGTTTCTCCCTGTGCCGCTGTTTTTGTTGTTTCGGTTCGCCATTTGTTTGCGCAGACTGCGCTAGAGTGGTTTCGCCTGGGGCCACTATCTCACCAGTCTTTTGCACGCTGTTAGAGTCTGGATCAGTGACCGTCGATGGCGCTGGAGCCGGCGACTCCATTCTGCTAGGGGGTTTCACCGGATTTTGAGGATTGCTTGTTCGTCGCAAACAACAATATATACTGTAAGTTAACTATTAAGTTAGTTGAGTCACAATAATTATCGAACTATCCCGCAACGCCAAGATTTACATAAAGTAATACTGAAGTTATGCACATCGACGTCTAGTGCGGTCTGCCTAGGCATGGTTCAGGGGCACAATTCGTTGTCTCCATTTGGCCGTTGACAGTCATCTAGAACAAGGAATATCATGTCCGCTTACATTGATACATAGTACTATGAAAAGGCTTGATGTTCTACTACAATTCCTATACAACATGAAGTCCACAAGCTGACATATTCGTGCAATGACCGTATGTCGTACACTCGTGTCCCGTCTATCCGTCTACTTTCCGTCCGAACAGATAGGTCATCCAAGCTCAAAGAGTCCACGTGAACGAGCACACTGCATACGGTTACTTTGAGCCATTCGGTTGAGGAATCTCAAGCATATCGAGGAAGGACTGCGCAATGTACTGATTTGGGGCTCATCATCTGCGCGGCTGGTCCCAGTCGGTGAGATAAGACCCATCTCCCTTTGGACCTAGTGTTTTGGAGGAAGAATATGTGGCCGATATAGGAGAATGTTGCTGATATCGCGCAAAAAGCAAAAAGTCTCAGTGGTACGAGACATGTCCTTGCCATTGTAACTGCAGAAGGGTGGACTTCACGATGCGACCGCTCCTGGCCCTTTTTTTGTAAACACATCTTCCCTGGACCTACATATACACGAGCACAGGGTGGAATTCAGTCGGTGGGTGGCGGTAAAGCATCGAGCTCTGTCGCAGCATTTTACTCACCTTTATTGACCCTTTTGGCGTCATATTCAGCTGCTCTCATGCTTATCTTATCCGCAAGCTCTGATCCCGCTGGCGACCCTAAGTTCAGAAACCCGTTAATCACCCCATCCCGATCTCCTTTTGGCTTCTCTTGGCTCATTTTGAATCGGCCGGCCATGGAGGTAATCTTGACCTCGACCCCAATGATATTCTTCTTCAGATGCCCGATATACCGCTCAGGCGCATCAGCAACCTCCCATGGGCTTTCATGACCCATGACGGATCGTTCTGCGTGCATTGACAGATCTTGTAACTGGGATTTTAAGAAATCTTCTGTCTCCTCCGCTTTGCTATCGAAGAAGAATTTCGCGGAGCCATAGACCTGAACCGCTTCGTAGTTCCATGTTGGAACCACTTTGCCCGTCGCAGGCTTCGTCGCAGTGTAAAATTTTGGAGTCACGTAATGCTGAACCGGGCCTTGGAAAAGGATCAAGACGTCGTCCTCTAGATGTTGCTCACCACGATTCGTTAAATCTTGTATTATTGCCTGACCTTGCGGATTCTGCTTGGCTATATGACCGCGAAGAGTACCAAGTTCTGAGTCATCGCTGCTATGGTGATCGATCAACCACGGAATGTGACTCGACTGCAGTAATGGAAAAGACTTGGTCCGAATTGCAGTGGTAAGAATGCCCAGCGGATTCTCATTGATGAATTCTCGCAAGACTGCTGGTCGCAACTCTGCGTTATAGGGTGGTATGTGCATGGTGCCGACGTGGAAGTAGAGAAGAAATGTGAACGGAGGGGTGTTCTGGAGGGACTTCTGTGACAAGTACAGTAGGTACCTACCTAGCCAGTATACATGTCGCCAGTACAAGGCGGCAGCAGTAAATTGTGGAGAAGGTGTCTCTACAAGGGAAATCTATATTAACTATGCACCTTGCCAAGAGGTTGTGAGTCGGTCGCTGGAATTTTTAATCTTTGTATGCTCGAAACTTCAAGGTGGACGAAGCAGACTCCTCTTGAGTCTCGATTCGATCTTTCTCGACCGTGGTCTACAATGGGGAAAACACCTGGAATGAAAAAGAAGTCGCAGTGTAAGATTCTGAACTAGGTTTGCGGACTTCCGAACGACAGCTAACACCCTCTCCAGCGAAGCATTCTCGTGCTGCAAGACGGGCCGCTTCACCGTCCCTTGACGTAGACAAATCAATCTTGTCTCTAGGGCGCCCAATATCTCCCTCGGACAACAATCCTACCGGTCAAAATTATAGCGCCCTGAGTGCAAAGGGGACGAACGGGGTCTCGAAAACGAAGAAGAACAAAAAGGAAAGTCGCAATCAGCGACTTCGACGTGAGAAAGGGTTAGAGCGAGCAGAAGCCAAGGTGAATATTCTCGAGGTCAAGCGCGAGAAGAGCAAAAACAAAGTCAAGGTCATCAAGGACCGTAGTCGGCCATGGGAAGAGGTTGATGAGAAATCAAAGACGGACAAATCCAAGAGCAAGGGTTCTTTTGAAGCTTTGGCGGATCAGATGGACGAGGATGAGTGGGAGGATGAGCCCGAAACCGAGAAATCTTTGAGTCTTAAGGACCCGAGGACAGCATCTACAGGAGCATCGGTGTCTCAGGATATCACGGCAGTGGACATGGACGAGATTTCTTGAAGCGTTCACGATTCATGACAAACTGAAGTTTCTCGGTATCAGACTACCTACGTGGCCGAAGCTGTGTAATCATACGCTCGATCTCCCCAGAGGCGCCGCCGGAAGCTTTCTCACGCAAATTCTCAAGAGCATTTAGATCCTTGACTTTGAATGCTTCTTCACCCGCTTTGGCGATCAACCCACACTTCACCCACATTTCGATTCGCTCAGACACTGGGGTGTTGGTACATTTTGGTATGAAAGACGATGCCAGTCTGGTGTTTCCAGCGCCGAGGATCTCGGTAAAAAATGGCTGGAAGGAGCTCGTCAGTTGATGTCCTTGATAACATGGGAACGAAAGTGAGGAAGGGCTTGTCCTGCCATTAAAATCTAGCGAAGGGTGATAAAGACGAGGAAGAAAAGAGTGAATAGATATCCCTTTATTCACTTACCTCCCAACCTATAGGAGACTTCCGAGTCTTCCCAACTTCCTCCAATTCGCCCCAATTACGAGCCGCTACGAGGGCTCTAAGTCGAACCCACCAGAATGTCTTATCAGGCATCTTGAATTCACTCTGAACCTTCGCTGCCCTTTTAGGGTAGCCAGTCTTGAATAGCCGATAGAGCGTCTCGTTCACACTGAGACCAATATAAGAACTGTTGTCAGCAACATCTTTGTCGAATACTTCTTGCATCTTCAATAATTGTGTCACCTCTCCATACGATCTTGTATGAAGGACCGCTGATGGGTCTTTCGCGTCCGTTAGTAGTTTTGATGCCAACCGCAATTTATCCGTTTTTGCTTGTAGCTCGGTCTGATTCATTGCTTCTGTAAAAAGCAAGCTTGACCCGTCCACAGGTCTATCATCTTGATAATACATATCCTTTAGTAATTCGCTGTCTTGCGATCTTGCGGAAGATTCCACAAGTGCAGCTGCCATTGGCCTGTTGTTAATGGTTCTGAAGAAGCTTGAAAGAGGAAGCTTTTTCTTCATATGAAGTAAAACGAAAAAGACAAGATCGGTATCTCCACTCTCGATGGCCTTGTCCAAAGCGACCTCGTCCTCTTCCATGTCAAGCAAAAGAGGCACCTGCTTCCCTGCACGAGGTTCATAGTTCAAAAGTTGGGTCGCCAAATGTCCCCTCCCTTCGTCGTATGCAGCTCGAGCAATCGACTCAAATGATATCCCAGTTTTCCCGTTCAATCTTTGTACGATCAAATTGCAGACGATCTCATCATCCTCGCTCGAAACCTTCACCTTCTGGCTCGCCCAATGCACATAGATCTTGTCGGCAGGGAGACTTAAGAAATCGGAGATCTTGATTGCCATGAGGTATTGCCGCCGGTTGACTAGTCGTTCGATCAGTTTCTCAGGCGTCAATTTGAGAAATTGGTCTTGTGATATCGGTAGGCCTATCTTGAAGTCTCTAACGGCGTTTAAGACACGAAGTCGTTCACACATTTCAACGAAGTCGTCACTATTGTAGAGATCTAGGACTGATTTGCCAAACGAAGCTGCCTTCAACAGCTGCTTTTGCCAGTGGATGCTGAATTCCTGGCCGGCTGCCTGGACGCATGTATCGACCGCCTCCGGCAAATTAGGCTTGATTCTTTGAATGTTTTCGTCAGCTTTCGGCGACTTCTTTTCCAACTGCTCAACACAATCAAGAAGGACTGATGCAGGGGAGGTAGATCCAAGGCGAAAAACTTCCTCCGTCACATCCGGGACTTTGTGGAGAAATTCACAAGTCTCGTTCGTTATTAATCGGATACCATCTAGGTCTGCAACGACGTGGACCTGTCCGTCGTAGAAGTACTTGGCTGCAACGCCATTAGGGCCGACCATGTGAATCTCGTCTTCCCAAGCCAATATCACCGAGTCGTTTCCACACCATTCCACCTTTCTCGGTCGGGTTCTTGCTCTGGAATTGTATTCACTGAACTTGTTTTGAAAGTCACTGCTCACGACCCAGACCTTTCCAACTTCGGTGAACAGTGCTGCAAATCGTCCATTAGGCGAGACATTGACATGTTTGAACGGTCCGTCGGACAGACCGCGATCCTCGGCTTCTGATGCATCAATCACGAAGATCGTCTTTTCCAGTGCAACCAACACCTCAACTGATCTTGACAGTGTGTAGGCTGGAGGGATGATCGACCAGGAGTGTACTTGGCCCTCCGGGACTGTAGCCATTAGCCGAGGTCGTGGCTCGTCGTAAGAGTTGACTACTATCAACTGGTTGTTTGAGAGCATTGCAACGAAGCCCCAAGACCAGAAGCGGCATTCTACCACACCGTACTCCTCAGAGCCATTGCCCAACGAAAACGTTGTAAATTCTCCATGAAGGCCAAAGTAACAGCGTACCGTACCGTCTTCCGTAATGACGAGTAATTTTTCATCCTCGGACCATCCGATTCCCTTGATAGAACCCTGGTCCCAATTCAATCGACTAATCAATTGACCTGAACAAGAGTAGATGTCTATCCCAGACTTTGCGGAAGAGCCTGCTCGGTATCGCAGGATCTTCGATTCATCTCGGTACAGAGCTACTGGAGTCAGCTTGCTAGATCCACAACAAGATTATCGGAATGTACCTATCGCTCCGCCATAAGGAGCTCCTACTACCACATAATTTTCGAGTTCTATGTCCGAGTCAAATATAGCCTCATACAGCTTTACTTTGCGGTAAAACTGATCGCCGACTTTCTCCCACCCTGCACGTGGGTTTGAAGTAGTCATTGACGCAGCATCCTCGTTGAAACGTGAGATAAGAAAGTACTATCAATCTCAGAGCAGGCCACAAATGTCCTCTTTCGGCCTTTGTTTCGTTCAGGGCAGTGCGTCGACCTAAGCACTTCTATATCGTGGATTTATGTGATCGGTGCAACAATGGCAAGCAGAACAAGCATGTGGTGAGGTACGGGGTACGGCAGTGACGCTAAAGCGGTGAAAGGTGTTTTAGCGTCCGCAGCCTGATCCGAGATGGAAAGATGCATCACCAAACCGCGTCACTGTCGACGCTTGGGCCATACCGTCGAAGATCGATCAGGTTCCTGATATTTGTGCATTGATATAAACATCCTTATTTGCACATTCGTGAAGCATGTCAATTTTCTTTCTTTCCTGATCTGCTGCTTTCGTCTCTAAGCCATTACTGTAGCTTGCCTCTGTTCACGAACGGTTGGCAACCAGTAAGAATAAACATGCACCCGAACCCTGCCCTGAACTTTACCGAAGCAAGCAACAACATTTCCTTTCCAAGATGACCGTCGATCGCCTCCTTGATCAAGTCGAGGACATGTCTGATCTTGAACTTGCGGTCTTGTTGAGCTTGATCACCAAAGAGCATTGTGTCATCGAAGCCGATGAAATCTCGCTAGATGATCTAGCACGAGAGCTCCGCATAGTAGGGGAACTTCGAATGGCCAATCAATACCCTGCTGATCCACAACAGATTACCGCTGATGGCTTCGGCTTGTCGAGCGTGACGATAGACTGCTCAGACACCGTGAATTTAACGGATTTCGCCGAGTCAATCCTCGTTGATGCAGTTTCGGATTCTAGCAGAACATCTTCTACCGATGGTGGCAGTTCTCCGGTACGTCTGGCCTTTCTTCCCGTTCCTTCACAGAAATCTTTTGCTTTAACTTCATTAACCTTCCATGTATGTCGAGCTGCTGACTTCGTTATTGGCATAGGGCGAATATGCACCCCGATCGACCGTAGACCATGTTCAGTTCGGATCTAAAAGGCTGTCGTCTGGACAGGCACATCGTGGCTTGGACATTCGTAAAGTTGCGAATGTGGTCTTCTTGCAGAACTTGGATTTGGCACCTGAGGCAGTTCAAGTGCAAGGTTTGGAGGTATGTTCCGTTCATGAGGAGCAGGATCGAAACTAATATCTCACAGTTAATTCGAAGGAGAAGAATATTCGGTCGAACTGCGGTTCACACTGTCCCAGACATATTCCTTTTTATGCCTTTGGTGTCGAGTTCAAGAAAGGTGAATCGGCTAAGTCGGCTGAACAAGCACCTTAACGACCATATAATGATGCATCACCTACATAACGATGAAGACGGATTCCCATATTTAGAACGCACTCGTGCATCCTCTAGTGTGCACACGCCGAGCCTGCGAAGCTCAACCGCCCACGCAATGTCTTCATCATCGACAATAAAAAGACTTCAAACCCTAGCAGATTCTGTCTTTGTGGGTCCTGAAGTACGCAGGTATATCGCAGGTATACCAGTTTTCCTCCGCCTACAGGCAGCAGTCTTCACAGGAATCTCGCCAAGGGCAACTTCTCATCTCATTCTTCTCTCAAAAGCTCTTGCTGTCATTCACCGACTCACGTATGTAACGCCGTCGCTCGTTGACTTGGCTACGCAGAAGATCTACCCTCATCGTATTTCCATCGCAGCTCCTCAACAAGAACGGTCGTTACAGTACGGCAGTGCTCTTGATGCCATCAAATCAACACTCAAAGATGCGACGCCGCAGACCATCATTTTCAAGACCCTTGACAACCTAGAACAGCCACCTTGAGCCATGAATGCCCAAGTTTGGGTCTCAAATCCCGGTGCTAATAGGAGCACCGTTTGGGCATTAGCGCAGGCTCTCGACAACCTGTTCTATGTAAGTGTATCTCCAATGTCACTGAACATCGTACTGATGTTTCTAAAAGGATTGTAGAGCTGCCCTTGTACCCAAGCAGTATCCAAGGGATGGATTTGCCAGTGACGTTAAGGATGATTATGAGCGCTCGTCCGAGGTAAATCTGGCTATTCATATCATCACCCGATCGCCAAGCTAATTTCCCAGCACAATACATAGTTCTGGATTTACGGGCTCAACTGAACTACTGGATTGCACAAGCTCCGGACCACCGCGAACAACTAGAAAACGACTACCTCGCTATAGCCAATGCGTGCGATTTCATCGTCAGCCCATCTGGTCAACATATCAACTGGGCCCGCATCACAGCACTTCGGGATGCATGCTCGCGCCTGGACAGAAAGCTTGCCATTTTCGAAAACGCTACTGCTGCTGAGCGGAACCGGATGCCGACAGCGGCTGAATTATTTGATTGAGATGCACAAGACGCTCCAGATGCAGAACACGGTCAGTGAGGACCTGGAAACGAAGTCGCTCAAGGATGTGGCCACAGCAAGTGGTCGTTTGGGGTTTGAAACGACCGAGTCGTCAGCCAGGGCAAGATAAGTGCCTTTCAGACTCAAATTGCTCGAGGGAAACTCAGAAGTCGAATACAGTACAGGTTGCATTGGACGATAGATCACCCGAACATGTATGAATAGTGTCATTCCTTTCTCCCAGGGCTATGCAAAGGAAAGCAGGATATTACGCGGAGTACTCTGGATAGTTGAAAAGTCCAGAAAAGATTGGAGCCGGAACTGAACAAAATACAAACATTATGAAAGCAGTCTCGCTCAATGACTTAGTGAAGGCTAAGTACATACCCGCAAATTCATTTGAAAGCTTTGTAAAGCCCCAACGTAACAATAGTCTTAATATGACTAATATAATATCATCTTAGTATGTACATCCCAACAAAATCATCATCATCATCATCTCCCCAAAACACCTAACAACCAACCCACTTCCCATCCCAATTGCCTAATCTCCCTCCACCCTGTCATCATCATCATTTCAAACCCCCACCATTTTCCCCTATCTCTCTTCTGCCTCGCCAACTCCTCCAAAACCCAATCCACGCCCTCCGTGATAACAACATCCGGCCTCTCACCCACAACCCCATGACCAACACCAGCTACCTCTACCCATTTCGAGTTCCAACTTAGACAGAGTTGTCTTCGTTTCAATTTCCTGTCTTTGCATTCCCATTTTCGCATCAAGGAGGTTATTTCCGTCGTGATGGTTTGATTTCCTTGAGACTCTTGTTGATTTCTTGTTTTGAGACCGTGGAGCGTATCACCCTTGATGACAACGACGGGTCTCTCCTGCATGACTCGTTTCCGGAATTGTTGGTCTGACCATTCGCCGGCGGGGGTTTCTTGGCCGGTCTCGATGAAAATCAAAGCTGCTACGGCTTCGCTTCGGATGTGGAGGAATGCTCGGGCGATCGCTCCACCGTAGGAATGCGCGAGGAGTATGTATGGGCCTTGACAGTCCAGAGTAGTCAGGAGGGTGAGAAGTTCGTGGGCGGAGGGAAGGGGGTGGGAAGTGGTGCGGTTGTAGAGGAGGACAGGGAGGTGAGGGGGAAAAAGGGGAATGAGGGGGTGGAAAGTTTCGTGAGTGGCGGAGGAGCCGGGGAGGAGGATTAGGAGGGGATGGGTTTGAGCCAGGGCAGGTGTTTGGGCGGTATTGTTGGGGATGCGATTTGTGGTTATGGATTGTTGCAGGTGTGGAGGATAGGGGTGATTAAACAAAATCGTTTCGACTGAAGATTCGGAAGAGATTGGTACGGTGATAGGGATTGGGACTTGGAAAGTATGAGGCTCTATGGTGTTGGTGGAATTGCTTTCCACATTCGCCATATCGTCGACATCCCCAGTAGAGAAGGAATCTGCCGTCTGTTTCGGCAATCAATCAATAGTCAATATAGTTCGAAAGCCATCGTCCTTGAAACGTTCTATTGATGATCTGTGCCAGAATCCTCGAACGAATTCACACATCCCATCCCATCCCATAAACAGGCAGCAGGATTCTTCAGCCTTGGAAGTCCAGTTTGGCCGGCAAACAAATGTTTTTCATTCCCTCCTATCAATATCATAAAACACTAAAGGAGCCCTTGCAGTTTGTGATCAACCTCATGATGTAAGAGATGAAAGTTTTCAAGATGTTTTGGTGGTAAAAGTCCGTCAAATGGGCAATGGATCGATCAATGGAACAAAATATATCAATCGCTAGCATTTCTCCTATGATAGTTTTTCCTTGATACCACAATACTGTAATTCGCATGTGAGATAACTCTACCAGCGCGAGGAACCAATTTCGACAATCTCTCTTTAAGGGTGGCTGCGATGTTGTTGATGGAGTCTAGAAACTTGCATTTCCGTGTTTCAAGATTGCAGATTGAAACCCCACGGAATCGATCCGATCTTTCCAACCCCTGAATCGATCATTTGTCCGAATGGGGTGGAAGAAGAACCTTCATTTTGTATTATAGATGTCTGTGCCAATGACCGATCAGAAGGGTTGAGTCCAGTGTCAAGTTCGGGATTTAAAGTTGATTGAAGCTGAATGGGAAGGGTGAAGTATGATACATTACTGTATGGTCGTTCAATTCAATGTCAAATGGCATCTCAACTGATTATGTGCGCTCGGTTCTTTTTAACTTCAACTTTTCAACGGGTTACAGTGAAACACATCGGAATAGACACTCCTATTGATGATCTCTGGTATGTTTTGATATTTTAGTTCGTCATTGAGATTGTATTAAGGTAGAGCGTACATTGTCAACATTAGTAACTTGTTAAAGTTCCTCAACCAAGAATTGTTTCTG
The DNA here is from genome assembly GCA_001006345.1 of Phaeomoniella chlamydospora. Classification (NCBI taxonomy): domain Eukaryota; kingdom Fungi; phylum Ascomycota; class Eurotiomycetes; order Phaeomoniellales; family Phaeomoniellaceae; genus Phaeomoniella; species Phaeomoniella chlamydospora. Next base: position 68,254 of record LCWF01000087.1, on the reverse strand, counting down.
CCTGTCAAGAAAGGACTGACATGCTCGCCATTCAATCGTGCATAGAGAAGAAGAGAAATTGCTCAACTATCACCGTTGCTCTTGTAGCTCCCCCTATGGGAAATTTGAACCTTATTCGTCGCCACGTTTTTGGTTATCTGCCTCTCTCATCTTCTGCATGGTGTCCTCGTACCACTCCCTTCTCATTCTCCTCTCTTCCAATTCAGCGAGACTGCTCATTCCAAAGCCCAGAACAATCCTCCTGACCTTGGTTTCATCTTCTGCATTCAGGAGTCTGACTCCTGGTCCGAAACCAAGGTCTGTGAAGTTGTTGTCGTCGTATTTGAAAAGCGGATGACCGAATTGATCGGCTGGTTTGACGGTCTGAAGTGGAGTTCGAAGGTTTCTCCCAAGGTACAACAAGGCCCAATGGCGCTCTGTGTTTTGGTACCAGGGTATCCTGGAGAGGTTTTCTTCGACCAGCAGATCGGCGTATGGCGGCGGCGAGTGGTTTAGGGGGTAGGCGTGGGCCGGCGGCCATGGTACGCACCCATGGCCGGAAAGAATTTCTTCGCGGTATGACTGGGGCCGCGATCGGCCAGGGCGAGGAGAGGAGGGTTGAAGCTGCGGCTCCTCGGTGCTTTGTTGAGTCGAGGGTTGGCCAGCACCGAGGGCCGCAGCTTCAGCGGTGCTCATTTTAGCACCGTGCTTCATTTCATTGCTTCGTTCGAGGTCAAAGCTGCACTCGTCATGAATATTGTTGTGACTATTTTTGTGGGCATTTCCGGAAGCGTCATTGGGATTATCGATGGGTGTGTCATTGTGAGCATTATCGTGATTCTCGTTGTGAGTATCGTCGTGGATAGTCATTATGAGTTGGTGTTGGAAAGATTGAAAGAAGTTCAGGAGTTCCTAAACAATTTGATTCAGGAGCAACAAAAGAGTGCTAACTAGATTGTTTCCTTGGTAGACCTGTTGAGAAAAAGCTTCAAACAACTTTTGAGATGGGCGGATATAGTAGCAGCAAAGAAGGTACTACGTGAATTGTGCCTCGAATGAGCTTTTGGAAGGATGTCTAGGCAAAATTCTGGATAAGTGAATCGGAAAGTAGTTGAGGATGTGTTGACTGGGTTGTGTCTTTCGAAGTGCTGTTGGAAAGAGACCTATACGCCTTTCTGGAAGATTGACAGTAAAATGACGACGAAAGATCTGCTAAATGGATGATATCCTTGGTCGCGCTGGTGGAGAGAAGTTCAGACGAGTTTTGAAAGACAAGGATAGCAAAGCTGCAAGATGGTTGAGTAACCCGATAGTATCCTTGGATGAGATTTCAGGAAGGCAAGACGACTTTCGAGAAAGACAGTCAGGCTTGCAGCAGAAGAGTTCACTGGATCGTTTCCTTGATTGGACTATTTGAGAAGTTCAGACGAGATCTGAGAGAGACAGACAGCGAAGCTGCAAGACAGTTGGTAGCTGGAATGTTTCCTTGAATGAGATGTTGAGAAGACACGACGATTTTCGAGACAGATGAACAGGATTGCAGCTAAAGGGATTTTCACTAGAGTGTTTCTTGAGGTGAGCTGATGGAAATGCTGAGTGCGTTATCATTTCGAGGGTCTTCGTCGCCAGTGTGTGTTGTTTTGATCTGTGCAAAGGCAACTGCCCTTTTCGTAAAGGCGACGGCCAACATACACACGACAATTGTCGATTGTTTAGAAAGTACTTTCTTTCAGCCATCTCTTTTCAAATCCCGTCTCTTTCACTTCAGAAGTCCTTTGCAAGCCTGTAGCCGCTATTGCCTTGTTCGCAACCATTGCAATCATCAAGCATGTCTTCACCAGGGCCATCAAGGCTTGGTTCAGGAGGATCTGGTACCGAGACAAGAAGACATCCCATTGTGAAGTTGACTGGAGATGCCATGCTAGAAGCCTTGAAAACTGACCATTACACATGTCCTTGCTGTGGTGAGCTTCGACCATTGTTCGATGAGTCTACAGGCTCTGGAGTAACCACCATCAACATCGATGAAGGAAGCATCGAGATCAAACCACCTGAGGTGCTTTCAGGACTTTGCGAAGAAGGGATGAAGGAAGAGGTGAAGCAATATCTCGGGGAAGAAAAAGTCAGAAATGTAAACGAGGAGAAAGCGGAGCCTACTATCCCACACATAATGATGTCGTTGCGCCGACAAGGTCTATTTGGCGTGCCTTACGGCGGTCACAAAGTGAGTTGAATCTTCCCACGCAACGCAAACCCATCACTAACAGCACAGAAGCCCCTGAACATATTCGAATCAAAGTTGATAAAGGAGGTAGACCCTGTGAAGCTCATAGCCACTGCGAAAGTCATGGAAGGTAAGAGCACACGTCCCATCAACTCATATCCCTTCTGACGCAAGACCTAGCTCTAGACGAGTTGAAGTCATCGCTCAAGGCACTTTCCTTCGATCCTGCCGGACCCTCACCGGCCATTTCACGAGCTTTTAATTCCTGGCGGGAAATTCATCCTGAAGCAGCTAAAAGGCGCAAGGGACAACATTGGACTCAACGCTGGATCTCAGAGATTGACCAAGAGATGAAAAACTTCAAAGAGAAAGGTTCAGACGCTCAAGACACTGCCCATATCCAACACCTGGGAGAGCAAGAAGCTTGTGACTGCGGCCACTATCCGTATTGTTCTTCAGTATGTGATCGACGCCTCAATGAGAAGGAACATTGCACCTGTCGTTCTTGGCCACTCTGCGAAGTTAACTGCAACCTCTGGCAAATGAACCTCCATATTGCCAATGCCGCTTGGAAATTGAAGGCTGACGAGATGAAGATCAAGAAGATGATGATAACATCGCCAGAGAAGGGACTCCAGAGGATCCATGATGCCAAATTAGCCAGAGAATGCGGTCACATTCTCAAGGACATCAAGGCAATTCGGCGCCCAGGATTCTGGAAGAAAGGGTGGTCAACCAACCCAAAGGGGGGAGAGCATCCAAACAATGATAAGAACAGGGAAACCAAGGGAGATGGAACGGCCACGAAGGTCAAAGACGAGGAGACATGTGAGGAGGGCGAGGCCAGGGGAGGAGAGGACACAGAGGGCTGCGAGAGAGATACAATAGCTGAGGGCAAGGGAAAGGAGAGAGCTACCTAGTTGAGGGTCTGGGGTAAACAAGTTGGAGTCAGCGTAGAGAGGCTCTCCTTGGCTCGATGAACATCTCGGAAGACAAATCACTACTTCGCGATACCCGTTTCCATTCTTCCAACGTGACGGTCATCTCAATCCTAGCATCTTCCGCAATAGCATCCATTTTGATGTCGTTTCTATCGTAGCCAAATGGGTCCTCCAATTGAGACCCGATCCCTTCAATACCATAGAGAGTAAAAATGATTAGTGTCACTATCGGCACAGTCCACCAGCCAAGCTCATCTACCATTGCAAACGGAAGAACCGCACCGTACAAAGCAAGAACTTGTCTAGCATGTATAAGATGAGCAACTGGGAACGGAGTCATTCGAATCATCTCCATCTTGCCGTACGCATCGGTCAGAGTGTTTAGTTGTACCTGCAACTGAGATGCTTGAGGAGCACCATACCAGCCTCTATCGAACGCTCGTTTAACGAACCCATCCACGAAAAAGGTCAATTGCAGGGGAAGTCCAAGTCCTTGATCCTCATGGCCTTCCATTGCAGGAGGCAAGAGATCGGCGTATTCAGGATTGTACTTTGGATTGGCTACCTCAGCGCTGTTGCTGATATCACTCGTATTCTTCGCAAAAGCTGCACCCCATTCTGCCCGTAGATGGTTCTTAACCGTATACGGGATAGCTATGAGGATTCGGACCGTCCGTTCAATATCTGCAAGTTCTGCTTCCGATGGTTTGGAGCCTTTCACGTAAGAAGTTGTCGTAATGGTCCGAACAAGATTGCGAACTGCTGTAATAACGACGGTGAAATTGGTTCTCCCATCCCAAAATCGATTATAAGATGTTTGATTCCGAAAGACGAGCATTAGACCGACGACGATGGAAAGAGATGGGATCTAGAACAGGTCAACGGCTTCCAACTCGATTTTTATAGACCTTGACCTACGATTGTCCCCGGCACATCCAGGTCAACATGAGCATAACGATGCAAGCATACGATCGCAACTGCAAACATGGCATGACAAACGATGGGAATGATAATTGCACCATGGATTGCCCCCTTGATGAACCGCAAAACAAGAGGCCACCTTTAGGCTGCGTCAGAACCTGAGCTGACCAAACTCCTACAGAGGACCACGTACCGCCGAGGTTTGCGTCGAGCAGAATGAAGCAATGGATAAGTAGGACGGCGTCTATGGCGTCGGAACGAGCCGTCTGCACGTACGCGAGGATTGTTGGCGGTTGATTCTGGCGGCTCGTTGAACCTCATTTTGCAGCTCTTCCATGTGTTCCTTATCAGACTCTACAGATATCAATATTATCATAAATTGCACAGAGCTTGCTGGGTCGCAAGATACTCTTGAGTAAAAGAAGAAGTCCTCTAGGTGTGGGATTCCCTAGGTGTGAAACAGGACCGTGCCATGCCACAAACACGCGATCTACACACCATTTACGCACTCAAGTTTAGTCGGGCATTCCAACCCCTCAAAAGACAGCAGAATACCCCACGCAACAGCAAACCCAGAGGTATCAAAATCTAAGTATTTATGGTGACAAAGGACCAGCTTGTATCATTTGGATTCTAATTCACAGCCTGGTGAGTGTGGACTTTTTTTGTCACCCTCAAACCATGACTGGCGATAATAAAGCTGTAAATGATTTCCGGTGGTCCTATACGTTCGATCAACCACCTAGGAGGCTTCCGGCGTGCTTGCTCTCTTTCTAAAATATGAGCATCATACAATACCATGCCTGCGCAGAAAACCCGTTTCCCAGGTCTGCAAACCATTCTAACGCCCAGAACACCCCGCTTGCTTGCCATGTAAACAAGGAACCAACACTCGTTGAGCCGTATCGAAGTCCTAGAATATCGTCTGCCACCTTGTCGGTGAATTATCTGATCCTTTTTGAGTCGACATTGCTCAATCCTTTCAAGCATCCAAAGCTTCAAAAGCTCCCGAAATTTGGGTTCTCTGGCTACCAGGTCGCCCAGCACTCCCATCAAAAACGAATGGACCAGCATTATTTCTTGGTGTCAACGGCCCTTCCCCGGAAAGAACTTCGCTCCCAGACACTGGGCTATGGATACGGCCAAAGACGGCGGAACCTCCTGTATTAGACCCCAACATTGTAGGCATCGCATCTGGAAGATCAAGATCGTGAACTGAATCACGCCCCAGTGGCCCTCCCGTAGATTCTTGACGTCGAGCGAGCAAACCGCTTGAAGACCGTTGTGGCGGACCCGGTGCTGCCTCGTCATTGCTGTTACTCTCATCCATAGAAAGGTTTCCGGTGATCATAGAGGTATCGTTGTCTGCATCCAAAGCACCTGCTCCAGCGCCCACAAGTTGAGCATCACGAGCAGCAGTCGTGTCAGTAGCCAGAACAGTGGCGTTTTGTAGTTCATCTCCAGCAGCTTGACCATCAATTAATTGACTGAGGCCTTCTCGATCTCCGTCATACTCCTCGTTGTCAACCTCCTCCTCTAAATTCCAAACGGCTCGGCAATTCGGGCAAGTAAAGTGTGGGTATCGCTTTCCAATAATGAGGGGGTAGATACATTTGAAATGCCATACGTGAGCACAAGGTGCCACAAACAATGACTGGCAAGGCTATGTATTGTCAGATGACCGTAGGTCGGCTTTCGGAAGCAGTACGTACCATGACAGAAGAAAGACAGATTGAGCATTCACCGCTGTTCTCGGTCACTGTCGCACCAGCCGTGCCAGCAACATCAGGCTTCTTTCGGACCAACTGAGCATGTCTCTCTTGGCTGCGGAAGAGTTAGTTTGAAAGATCTGACGGGTCATCACGGTATCTTACTTGAATTTGTTTGGCCGCTGTTGCCATGATCGGTTACATTCAATCCTGATTTTTACGCAACGAAATATCATCTCTTCACCCCCTCTAAAGTCAATTCCAAGTTGGACAACATCACCATCTTTGACTGGAAATAGTCGTGAAACTTGGTTGGGCTGGCTGAGGCGCACATGGTTCAAGAAGGTGCCCGACGAACTTGCAACATCTTTGATATACCATGAACCATGCTGAAATGAGAATTCACAATGCTTTCGACTGACAACCTTGGATTTAAAACCGACGGGTGCATCAGATGGGGTCGTAGGATTTGCTATTGGTATGCCTTCTCTTTCTGAGTAACGCCCAACTTTGATAATGGACGAAGTGCTCGGTAGTGTTCTGGCGATCGGGGAGAAGTGAAGGGAAGGTCGGCCGGCTGGAAGTTCTTGGTGCGGAAAGAACTTAATCGTTGGAGGGCCTGAATCTTCCAACTCATCACTTGCTTGGTCCATCAGAGTTGCCCTCGTGCCATTTGTGGCCGTTGTTGCGGAGGTGCCAGATCTGTTACCTGTCCTGTTCCTCGCCATCTCGACTCTTTCTGTTGTATCCTCAGCTTGCTCGTTGATGGTCAAGGCCGATGATGGCTGCGCATCAGCCGATATTTGATTCCCGGTCGGCGCAGTTTCGGTTGTGGTGCTGGACTGACTTTGGTCTTGGTCGGCCGCCGACGGCGTTACGGTGGGATTTCCAATGGGCTCTGGTGGATAACTTTGGGATCTATGCAAAGAAAGCCTGTGAGATCGTGTGTGATGGGGTACAACAGTGTTATCAGAATTGCTGTGGTGGCTAGACGATGATGACAAGCGATTATGAGTATATGAGCGGAGATAACTGAGGCCTCGGTGTCGTGATCGAGAAGGGCTGCTGGGCTGAGGTGCCGTGACAGTTGCGGTGGGAGAGGCGACGGATGAAGTAAACATTGGGTGCAAATCAAAGTCGATCAATGTTCAGGACCAGGTTAACCTTGCACGGCTGTTACTTTCCGTGTGTTTATAATGCACGAATTGCAGTCGCAAGCAGCAATCCTACACTGATGACTTTTGCGGGGATGTAATTCCCTTGTTTTCTTGGTAAATGGTTCTTGGAAACTGTTGCCCTCCAACCAAGCTTGCAATGCTTACTCTGGGTACGTAGCTGCACAGCGGACAAGTGCAAATCCTTGGTCAATGGAAATCGAATGGACTGCAATATCAGGTGCGATTCTGCATAAAGTGGAACGATACTGTTTTAATGATGAACTTGGCAGCTGAAAAGAATCGAACCCGAGACAAATACTATGGTGTAGGAACTCGAACAACTTCCGTCGCTGTGTCACGGGATATGACTGGGGTGTTAGCTTCAAGGAGGTAATAATCATACAGAAACAAATTGAGAAACCAGTCTCGCCAGAGAAGAGATGACTATTATGTACTTGTACAATTTGGCCATCGGACTACTTGCAAGCCACAATTCTACCCTGTTGCTTCATCGAGCATGGTTCAACCTTGCGGGGGGGGCTATTGCGTCCAGGACCTTTTATCGCAGGTGGTGTGAGATACGACCAAGAAGTCCGCAGAGATCTCGACCCATGGAAACTGAGGAGACGATCAGTTTAGTTTGAGATATTTTCAAACTATCGCTTAAGTTGGCATCCCTTGTAAGAGGAGGTTCGGGAGGAGCCACACCAGTCCATCTGCCCTTCACAGACGGACATGGTACTGTATCAGAGAGCCTATAAGCCTGGGCCGGTTAGCCCTTCGGGGGAGCTAGGAATGCCGTGCTTCTGGGCTAAGTGCTCTCGTACAAAAACCCTCCGGCGGCTCCTGTCAAAAGCCCTTCCCTGATCGAGGACCCGAGACCGTTGATCCTTGGTTGGTGCTACTCTTGAGTATCGGCGGTCTTGGCTGACGAGGAGAAGTGGAGAGGCTCAGATCCAGGCCCATACAGAGTAAGCGGCAGTGCTGGTACAAAAGGTAATCGACCGACCCTCGGAGCATGGCATCTGTATAAAGATAAGGAAACAACATTTACCATCCGGAAGGTCGATTTTTTCAAGTACTTGTGTTTGAAGGATTTCCCGTGAACTGTGCCAGAACGGTTGACATGACCGGTGGTGGCCGAGCTAAGGATGTTGGCAGTTTCTCACATTTCGTCCAGGGTGGTTGATTGTACGAATGTTAGCAGTGCTGTGGCCCCATCCAGATTCTGGCGATGTCTACGAGTCCAAGATCGCCGAGCTGTATGATGAGAATTTAAGATGAATTAGAAGTAGTGAACTCCATCGACCATCATCGTCATAAGACTCGGTGGTTTCATGCTATGCGTGGGTGAAAAATCAATGCCAAATGCTCAAGTGACATAGTGCCATTACTGGAGTATGCTGTACGCTGTGAGCACATTACTATTGGAGTTAGTCCGCGGATGCCCAACGGAAGTTTCCGCTCAATGGTCATGGCGCTCTCCAAATTTCTGTTTGCCATGCGAAGCTCAACCAAGTTATCGGTTGTTTAGACGAATGAACCTATTGTCGTACAACATACGCAACGAAGAGTTTCCTCGGGCTACCGTGGATTAGCAGGATGAAGCGCTCGGCTGTACAGGCTTTAAAGGCCACAAAAGCCGGTAGGACGCCAGGCCGTTCAGTCACTCGATCTTTTGCAACCATCAGAGACCCAGGTCAAAAGGTGGGAAAGCTTTCCCCCCGATCGACCACATGTTCTAACAAAATCAATCAGGATCCTGCAGAACTTGATCAGATAACGGAACTGCCAAACGGTGTCCGAGTCGCCACAGAGTCTCTTCCAGGCCCCTTTTCAGGCGTTGGTGTTTATGTCGATGCTGGCTCTCGTTACGAAGATGCATCGCTCCGTGGAGTCAGTCATATCATAGACAGACTAGCTTTTAAATCTACAAAGTCGAAAACAGCAGATGATATGATTGAGCAATTAGAGAGACTGGGTGGAAATGTGCAATGCGCTTCTTCGAGAGAAGCTTTGATGTACCAATCTGCTACTTTCAACTCGGCGGTGCCTACAACTATCGGTCTACTGGCAGAAACTATACGTGACCCTTTAATCACCGACGAAGAGGTGGATGATCAGCTCAAGACTGCAGAGTATGAGATTGGAGAAATATGGGCGAAACCAGATTTGATATTACCGGAGTTGGTACACATGGCAGCCTATAAGGACAACACACTAGGAAACCCTCTTCTGTGTCCAAAAGAACGATTATTAGACATCAACAAACAACTTGTCCAGAAATATCGTGATGTTTTCTATCAGCCAGAACGCATCGTTGTTGCTTTTGCCGGCGTGCCCCATGAAGAGGCTGTCAAACTGACTAAGCAATATTTTGGCGACATGAAACGATCAAAGCCCTTACTATCACAAACCGGTGCTGATTCAAAAATGTCCTCGTCATCTTCCTCGACGTCTTCTGAAACCTCTTCAAATTCCTCCTTGGCATCAACAACTTCATCGTCATCCTACTCATCCTCATCTTCTTCAGGGATTCTTTCCAAGATTCCTCTCTTCAAGAATCTCTCCACCTCAGCTTCCTCTAATGCCGATGTGGTCTCCCAAATTTCGCCCCTTCAACCCTCCTCTTCTCTTGATCTGAATCAATCTTCACATTATACCGGCGGTTACCTTGCCCTTCCGCCCATCCCCCCTCCTGTCTCACCACTTCAAATACCTTTAACACACATCCACATCGCTTTCGAAGCCCTCCCAATCTCTTCACCAGACATATATGCACTCGCAACCCTCCAAACTCTCCTCGGTGGAGGAGGTAGTTTCTCCGCCGGTGGTCCGGGTAAGGGCATGTACTCTCGCCTGTACACCAACGTGCTCAACCAACACGGGTGGGTGGAATCTTGTGCTGCCTTCAACCACTCCTACACTGATAGTGGCCTCTTCGGTATTGCCGCCTCCTGCTCTCCATACTATGCCCATCATATGGTCGACGTAATCTGTCGGGAACTTCAATCACTAACCCTCGATTCCGGCTTCTCCGCCCTTCAACCTGGCGAGGTTTCCCGCGCCAAAAACCAGCTTCGGTCCTCTCTACTGATGAACCTCGAATCTCGACTCGTGGAACTTGAAGATCTGGGCCGACAAGTCCAAGTCCATGGCAAAAAGATTGGGGTGAAAGAAATGTGCGCTCAAATCGACGCCCTGACCGTCGAGGATCTCAGAAGAGTCGCCAGGTCGGTTTTTGGTGGAAAAGTGGAGAACAACGGAAAAGGAACGGGAGCTCCAACCGTGGTGATTCAGGAGGGCGAAGAAGAAGGAAGTGCAAACAGGAGAGGAAAGGAGAATATCAGATGGGAAGATGTTGAACAGAGGATCAAGAAATGGAAATTGGGAAGATTGTAGCAAACACCAAGTCACGGCAAATCCTCATGCATATGTCGAAGACATTGTATATTAGACGAGATTACAAATTTTAATATTGATATCTCAATCATAACCCCTCATATCAGCCTAACACACCGTCATCATTGAGCAGGACATGTCCTTGGTCTCAATTTCCATTCCAAGACTCACTGACTGACTCCTTGCCTCACTTGCCAACGTATTCAAAGACATCGTATCCTACTAAACCACTATCTAGCTATAAATAATCAATATTGATACGTAAAAACAGAGATTCACAGCCGTGGAAAACATTTACATCCAATTGAAATATAAAAGGGGGGTATCACGTTCCATTTTCCTCCACCTATTTTGCTTTCTTTTCCTTTCCTTTCTTTTCCTTTCCTTCCCCTTCTTTTGCATGCTCCCTCTTTCCGTCTTAGAAGGATCGAGATCTTGGTCATTTGCTAATCCGTCATTCATCCATTTACGAACTATAAACGACTTCAACTCCAAAACTTCCTTGAAATGGTCCACTGTTACCAATAGCACTGCCGCCGCCGCCACCACCACCACTGCTATTCTGCAAGAGTCCCATCTTCGATGCAGGACCCACGCTGAAACCGGTGCTGACGAGTAATTCTTTGATTCTACCTGTCCAGAGGGCGCGGAAGTTCCATCTATCGTCTAGGCGGAGTTTTATCACTGATTCTTCGAGTTTGGGGGGTGAGGAGGTGGAATTCGGAGATGTAGGTTTCGTTTCAAGAATGCGGAGGGAAGGAGAATCGATAGATGAAGGTTCTGTTGTTGATGAAGTTAAACCCGAGATTTCCGCTTTTCCTTCCTCGTACCACTCTGCCATTTTCTTTCGAGCCCATTCTAGATTATCTTTTGGTTCAGGGTCGACTTGAGCGCCAATTCGAGGACTTTTGCGCCATATCTCGGCTCCTAGAACATATTCTGATTCCCAGCTGTAGACATTGAAGCCAAAGCGGGAAGATAATGAGAGAAAGGGAGAGGCGCGTACGCTGTATGTTGAGGCCAAGGATCCCGTGAGGGGCGTGAGAGTAAGGGTAAGGGTGTAGGGAAAAGATGAGCCGGAGATGTGTGAGGGGAGTTGAGAGGTTAAAGCGGATGAGGTTCCTGAGAGAGGTTTCGAGGGGCGGGAGGAAGTCGCTGGTGACGCTGTGACAGCTTGCAGAGTTGTAAAGCGTAGACCTGTAGAAAGACCAATTACTGAAGAGAGGGGTGAATAGTAAAATTCGCCTCCTGCACATAGGAGAGACGGTCTCGAGCTTTTTGAGAATGAGGTAGCGGGAGGCTTGTCCGTCAAACCTTCAGAGAGGACTTCTGATGTTTCCTCTGTATTAACGGCGGTCTCCGACCCCGATTGTCCAGGACATGTAGATAAATCGGATCCAAAATTCCATAGTCCACGCAATCCAACGAGAGCATTGTCCGTGCTTGCTAGACCTTCGACGCAGTATTTTCCTGCATCATGGGTAACATGTGCCAGCAATGTTGCTGGAGGAGGGTTACTTGTCTGGGTTCCAGCTCGCAGCGAGTTTAATGAAAGCCTAACGAGAGTTTCTGGAGATGTTCGTCTCAAGTATAAGCCTGTTAGGCGTGAAGGGGATGGCAAGTGTAGTGTGGCGTTCAACAAAGTATCCTTGCGATCTAGTGGTATATCCCAGCGCGAATGCGCAGATGGTGGTCGTGGAAGCTCCAATTGACGATATCCAGGTACGAGAGTTCTTAGCGGTATTGAAAGTGTTTCAGAAGGTACGCGCATAGGCAAAGTGGTATATAGATAGGAGACCGTACCATCCAGCAGTCCGATAGTGCCTAGGGAATATGAAGTAGCGAATTGAGGACTCGCGAGAGAAGAAACATTTAGACGAAGATGCTGTGGAGTTGGAAAGTCAAGAATAGCTACAAATCAAACCGTTAGCATCAATAGTCATAAACAGAATTTCACAGAACGAATAGACCGACCGTCTGATGTCGCCGTTAGAGACGAGTATGCGTTGTCTCGGTTCCATTTCGTCGCATCCCCGAATGACTGAACAACATAATCCATGAAAGTCAACATTGTGGGATGACACCCCTATGGCACAGACACCTTAATTGAGTCCTCACCACACTCCCATAATGAACGGCAATCGCTGTACTCGTTGGGAGTTCGAAGACTTGTCGCTGTGGCAGGTCGTTATGGTCGGTTCTACTCTGTATACCGACTGCCCAGGTGGTTCACCGCTTAGCCGAATTAAGGCACGAGGCCAACTATCAGGGGCAGAAAATAGCTTTAACTTGCCGTCATCTGCCTTACAAGTTACAACAGCAAACCATCAACGGGTGCCAAGCCCGCGGCGAAAAGTTCCCAAGTCAATCGATTCCTTGAACTTTGCAAAGCTCAGTCGCCCTCTATCAAATACATCAATCAAGCAGACACCTAACTCTTCCAACCGATTCTCTACGTCTCCTCCCACGATCTTGACTTCTCACATTTTTGTCATTGTATCATATTCATAAATCTTTCAAGATGGTCAAGCTTCAAGAGGTCGAAGATGAGCACTTTACTGAGAAGCCAGAGTCCAGCAAGGATAATGCGCTTTTGCTAAGCGATGACGATGACGATGACTACACAGATACGGGTATGCTCTCATCCTTGTTTGCTTGCTGCGGTCGTCCAAAATAGATACGGATTCGCTGCAAATCAGATTTCCCCATACATTGCAACTAACAATTCCTAACACTGTAGATTCTGAGATCTCCGACGTTTCCAGCCCGGAAGAGCTTCAATCTCATGAGACCATTTTCGATCGAATTTATGCCCTTCGCGACATCGTTCCCCCTCGAACACGTTCAAAAATCAACTCAGGTGTATCGACACTAGGCTCTTATGCTAAGGGCACGTGGTCCTTTACGTCGAAGTCAGTTTGGGTTTTGAGTACGACAATGATCTTCTGGGGTGTACCATATGGATTGGCATTGTTACAAGAGACAGAATTGTTGGAACAAGAGAGGGAGCAGGGTATGTTGAGAGAGGGAGGAAATATGGTAAGCATGACAATATATAAACTTTTTAGTGATTTTGGCAGGTTTCTAATGTCTGCACAGATGCTTCAATCAGGCGAGGCTGATGCGCCAGGTGGAATAGCGCCACAAGGTCAACAAGGAGCAAGGCCCGCTCTGTAGGTCCGACTCTACAAGGAATCACATACAAACGTCAACCACCCGAGTTGTGAAGAACATTCTCTTCGCCATTCAGATCTCTATACTTTTTTGTACTATTAGCATACCTTATTTGAGCTCTTTAGAGTCAGTCACCCACCAGGATCTAGACATGGTTGTTGGCAGGAATTTTTACTGTCGGAGACCCTGAGTGCAGGTGCTGAGCACGACTTCTTAGCATACCTAACATAACAACGACTTGACTCTTCTCTGATAAGATGGGACCATACTTGCATGGTGACCAGTAAGCTCATCGCTGAACATACAACTCTTCATCGGAAAGCAAAGGTGAACCGTATCATACACGAGTCTCGAGCACAAATTCCATACCCTCATCATCCCGTTTTTGTTGCGCCAACTTCCTTATTGTTCCGGATAATGTTGAAGAGGAAGAAGCCATTCCGTTTTTACCAAAGGAAACATACTGATACTGTCATTCATAACCCAAATCCATAGTCTCCTTTACTCCTAACCATTCGGTTGTATGTTATTTTCAGTTACATTATTTGCATATGGGTCTCCCTGCGGCTTTCCGATCCTTGCCAAACCACTACCACAGAACCTTCGCTGTCCCTGCCTGATTCCCAGACTCTCCTTGCGGAGCTTACACTCCCATCACGGTCTCAGTAATCCCTTCTTGGATATTCGCTTCCGCCAGTACTACGACGTCCTTCTTCATACTAAAAACTCATTAGCGGTCGTCTCGGTGAAAATGAATCATAATCTCGACTTACCTTCCTTCTCAAGGCTGCAAGCCTCTTCTTCTTCGTATGAGTGTTAATGTAAGTTCCAATCACGAATCCAATGATGTTAAAGAATGGAACCCAGGTCTGTTCTGGCAAGAATTTCTGAGCAAATGCAAGAGCAATGGGTGATGTGATCCAGCTGACTTTCATGACGGGCATGAAACCGGCTCGGATAGTGGCTCGAACTTGATGCCAGGTTCGGGCACCGGCAATGACAGCCATGGAAGCCAAGTAGACAGCGTTCTGAATCGGGGAGATCTAAGAGACGGTCAGTTGTCAAAACTCCTGCAGGAATACTGTTGTAAAAAGATCACTTACGACTAAATTGCTGACGAGAATCTGGAGAACTTTAGCTTTTAAACTTGTTCGTCCTGCAAATAGCTTCTGGAGAATGGTGATAAGGAAGTGACCCAAGGGCGCACTGATAAAAGCACCATAGACAGCCATCTTTGGAACTCGAGAGCTGAAGTAATGTCCATGCTTGCTTCTATCTTGTGCTAACCACGAAGCAAGGAGTTCTTGAAAACCCGCGAGGGAGCCAGATGTCAGCATTTTTGTGCGCATAGGGTTGCTTTGGAGTTGTTGCAGATATAGCTATTTGCGCATTAGCTGCTGTGATCAACTCATTTCAGATCACCGCTTACAGCAAGATATCCAGTCTGGCTCTTGCCTCCAGTCAAAGCCTCTCCAACTTTGTGCGCAATGTCTTCATTCTTAGGGCCTGGGATTGGCGCCCCGCGAATCGTCTCTTTCTCGAATCGTACGGACATATTGGGCTCCCAGTATGACGCTCAAGTTTCGAAGTTCAGCGGATTGCGGCGGAGCCAAGATCTTCGAGAGGACACTGGCGTTGAACAGCAATGTCAGCAGGGTTATGTCTTCGAATAATTCTCTCAAACGTTGTTCGTGAAAACAATGGCGAGGATCAGAGGCTGGTAAAGCACAATGCGGAGAGGTATCCACTTTCGTCGCGTGGAGATCGGTCGAAATAAAGCCGAACGTACCAGGAATGTGGACTCGCCAACGATGTCCAAAGGCAATGTATGTGTAGATTTAGTGAAAGGGTATGCGGTTGCAATATACCGTGTGTTTCGATGTCGAAGATCAAATATTGCGATCGTTGATAAACATACGGAAGTAAGGTATTGATCTTCCGATGGGAGATGAGGCGGACCAGGGCCGATCCAAGTTGTGGTTGCTGTTGCCGGGCCAGTGAAAAGTGGGCAGGGGTGAGATGCGCCTCGTTGATCTCGTGGCCAATTGCCGCGTCTTCAAACCTGACTGCATCTATAACGGATGTCTTCCCTCAGCGTATGAGCAACAAGCCAAAAACATCGCCTTTGTCCATCCATCCATCCATCCTTCTTCGATTGAATTCGTTTTCAGTCGACAGGATCTGAGATTTTGGTTCTTCGTTCCTCAGTATATCTCATACACCCCATATCCCTACTAAGCGGCCTGCCGTTCAAGCATTTGCCCGACTTGTAAGAGAGGATGATTTACCTTGTTGTAAGGAATATTGTTCATCAGAATTGGGGAACCTTGCGAGGTGCTGAGAGAATAACGTCTGAGCCTTCAAGCAGATACGCCTTAGGTCGAAATGAACATCAGAATCGTCACCTTACTATCACATGTGGACTGGCTTGTTTTGAAGGTAGGATGTAGAACACGACATGAAAGCATGGAGTTGACAAATGGTGCACTCATCTATGTCTATGTTTGAATAATAATGTGTTGTTGACGAGGGCGCCCTAGGCATCAGATGCGTCAACATTGACATCAACACAAGAACATCTCCCAAGCCTCTCCGGACGAGTTTCACTTCTCACTGTTATCCTTTACGATGTGAGAATTGTCACATCTTTTGAGTCTTTCCCATGTCACTGCTGTGCCTTTGTGTATGCCCATTTCTCGCTGCTGCTGCTGCTGCTGCTGCTGCTGCACCAATGTTCTCTTTTCCAGACCCCGATCTCCCTATCCCTCCTTCATCTCCGCCCGTTGTTCCTCCTACAGCTCCGCGACCTACTACCACTCGGGCAATGGCGCGCCATGTCCACATCCATCAAGCTGCATGTACTCATCTGACTGTCACACGTCTGTATGGCCCATATGTAACATGCAACCTCTGCAAGAAAACTCCCAAGATTGGATGGGTGTATGCGTGTACACAGGACCATGGGGGGAGCCTCCCAGAGACTAACCCGTTCGTTCCTTGCAGTCCTTCTCTCAGCGGAAAACCGTTGAGTGAGCAGCCAGAAACAAATCAGCTCAGCCCTTGGATCAAAGAAGCAATCAAGAATGGTCACTACACATCAGAGCAGGTCCAAATGTTGATACAGCAGAAGCAAGATGTACGAAATATCATCTCTTTGGCAGAGGAGAGATGCTTGTCTACCATCACTGGGCAGAGAAGTTCTCCCCATTTGCAAGCTTCGACATTTTCTGAGTCGACAGTTCTCAGTACAGATGTGGCACTATCGTTGAGCAAGGTTCTATCTAATGAGAATGAGGCCCCAGAGAGACAAACATCCTTTCATGCCTGGGATAGAGTCAAGCAAGATTATCCGATACGACAACTCCCCCTCGAACCTATCTGTCATGCTCGCATTTGTCATCGTTGTCGAATGACTTTCAAAGACCGTGCATATACCTCACTTGGCGATGTTCTTGGGCCTGCCCCAAAATTCACTGCGCAACACGAACTTGACAATAGGCGGTTATCTGACTCAAACATTGTCAAAGGCATCGGTGGCCGAAGGTTGAGAAGGGTAGTAACGACAATTGCGGATCATCGCCGCATGACAAACGCAAATAATATCTTAGGGCATGAACAACAAGACCATTCCATGAACAGACAAACACCCAACGATGAAGAAGACCATTTCTATGATACCTACTCAACAGGCGATAACTATGAGCATAGTTTCAATGACATCGAGAATGGCAATGAAATTGCTGGACGAGAAAATCAAAGCGAGTCCGATCATGAACCAACTGCAAGCCGGTGGAAGCCTTTTCCTAGAGAAACAGCCGATATTGCACCACCAACTGGACATCACACGTACATGGGAATCAGTGCGTCCCTTCCAGATATCGCTGAGGATCCAGAAGTATCAGAAGGTGGAGAGGTAGAGGTTGAGAATGGTCTAGCTGTTACAGAGGAAGGAGTATCAAGCAGCGCAGCAGACATAATTTTGCAACCATAACGGAGTCACCGGTTACATTTTTTTACCGGAATTGATTACATAGGCAGTCATATGATGGATGGTAGAAATACCTTTCCGATACTAAAAGGGGAAAACTTGTTAATGTACCATAAATGGAGCTTGTATAAGAGGCTTTCTACCTACTCTAAGTATGTACATGTACGGAGCGTTATCCACTCCATTTGACGTCGGGACCTGATGCCGATCCCGCAGAACTAATTAATTACAGTACAATAGAAGACCCAATTACGGTAATAATCTGTAGCCGAGGTTCATCCAACACAGCGATTTCGTCCTTCCTACTAAACATATCCTTTTTCGTACTCATTGCGATTTTCTTCTGGAGACGTACAAACTCTGTAAACATTTCCTAATCATTCATAATGGCAGATCAATCAGATTCTGAAAATCCTCCTCCTCCCCCAGGCTCTTCCATAATACCGATGACAGAAACTCCCAGCTCCGTAGAATACCCCGCTCCAGTATCAGATCCCAAACCCAGCTCGAAATCGATATCGAGTCTCAACAGACTCCCAACCTCGATCATTCGCATCCTATCCTCCAACCTTCGCACCACGAACACCAATCTTCTTGCACTGGACAAACTCCTCACTTCTCAATCTGGACTCTCGGCCTTCCTCTCAACCACAAATTACGCCCTCTACATCCTATCCTACCTCTCACGTCCAACCCCGAGCTTAACCAAACTTCGTAACATCCTCCTCCGCCAGCACCCACCCTCTAAACTCACTTCCTCGTCCCCATCCTTCTCCCTCACAGACCTCACATCCCTAATCGTCGACCTCCGCATAACTCTCCGCCTCTTCTCTCTCCCCACGTACTACACCTGGGTACGATCCCTCCTCCTAACCCCTCCCTCCACCACCCCCGACCCCCTAACTCATTACATCAACCTCGTCCAATCCCTTTCGTACCTCTTGTTCCAAATCCTCGAAAACGTCGCCCATCTCCACGACAAGAAGATCCTAACCATAAAATCGCCTCGTCTCCGCGGCTCAACCGAAGTCTGGCTCTGGTCCAGCCGATTCTGGACCCTCGGTCTAGCCTGTGAATTTGCGCGCTTAACACGTGAAGCCATCCTTTCCAACAACAACAACAACTACTACTACTACTACAACCGCCAAAAACAACAGCAACCCTCGTCCCCCAAAACATCCTCTTCTCCTGCAAACATCTCCATCTCCGATATCATCATCAACGCAGACCAAGCTCAAAAGACGAAAAGATGGTACCAAGAACTCCAGACAGCTGCATGCTGGTTCCCGATCGCCGTGCATTATAGTTTGGAAAATGGAATCAAGGGATTGAATGGTGGAGCGATCGGGGTGTTGGGGCTTTTGGCCGAAATCAAAACTTTGAAGACGAGATGGAGGGGAGCGAAAAAGGAGGTTATGTAAGACTGAATAAGAATAGACAGAAAATTCAAAGTCATGAAACATCCCATCCTAACATCAATCTACTATCTATACCCTTAGGTCCTTTACTTTCAAAGACACTGTTTTACCTTGGTAAGGAAAGTATAGAATAGGTGGTTTCCAGTCATAGAATAGAGAGAGAGAGAGAGAGCATGATGACTCTTTGAATCTCACTACCGCACTTTCACGTCTCTCTATATCTATCTATATTCATAGATACAATGTATCTACATCTGCATGTATCTACTATATTACCTCAAAAGTCATAGGTGTATGTATCAATACCAGTAATGTAATGTTCTGTAGTTGAGTTTTCTTCTTATTGATTTCCTCGCTTGTGGGAGTCTTGCATAGGTACAGCTAAAGAAGCCACTGTGTGTTGGGGGCGGGGCATCATATAATATTCGATACCGTAAAGTCATCTATCAGGTCCCCTTCCCCCTAATCTGGACCTTTCCTCTTGGACTACTCCTGTGATCATTCCGTGATCAGATCTTATTTACTAGTCCTGGGCGGCTCATGAGACATCCATACCCACCCCAGCTCCCTTTCTCCTCTCAGCAACCCATTCCACGAATTCATCAACCGCACCTGGCCAAGCTCCTTCTTCGCTCCACCAACCAAATCCTGCCTTGTAACCATTTCCGTCGGTCGTGGTCACTCCTTTTGCCTCTTCCTCTTGGATCTTGAACACCATTTCACCAAACATATTCCAGAGGTCTTTATTTACCGGCCGCTTGACTTTGGCTTCATAATATTCGATCCACCAGTCCAGCCATGGAGTTCCGCTGTCTGACTTGATATCAATTCCTCCGTTCTCTGGAGAAAAGAATAATCGCCACATTTCTGTTGCTACTTCGGCCGGGACATTTCGTTGTCCCTCTGGTCTGCAAATGTTGAACGTGTATCGATAAATTTTCCTGAATGTGCCCTCATCGGTCTGGATTGCCGAACGTAATTGTTTGGCATACGCTTCCTGACGTGGAATGGTCTCGCATGTAGGTGCAAATCCCGAGCCTCGGCCTGGTGGTGGTGGGATATGTAACCAACCATCAATAAATTGCTTTCGGTGAAGCTCGCCTATCGTAGGAGCATTCAGTAATTCCATCAAACCAAGACAAACGACTTCGTCTGGGCGGACAGAGAGATCTTCGAGATAAGATGATATGCCTTCGACTCCGATGCGGTCCGGATACGACACTGCATCATCTATCTGCTATCAGTACCGGCTGACTTACGTTCCTTGATCTACTGACCTCTGTACTTGTCAAATAGCTTGCTGAGCGCCTGTTGGCCGGCTGCACTGGCCGATGATCCTTGGCCGGATTGGTAAAAGCTATCAGTAGAGATAACAATGTTAGCAAGGTCTCCGATGACGGTTCTTGGTGTCCTGTCAGCCGATGGGTTATATCCAGTCTTCCGGGCATAGAACAGCACTTTATCTCTTTTAGTCATGTCGCCTTTATATGAAATCAACTGAAGAGGTTTTTGCCAGACCGACGCAAAGGTTGATAGGCATCCGCTGGGCTGCGATGCAGAGATCATGCTTTCGGATACACCGTCGAGCTGTGGATTTGTGTCGGCCCCGGTTGGAAACTCGCGCACATCGGGTGTGCATCGCTCGACCAGCACCTTAGGTTTCATCTGCTGCTGACCAATGCCACGGCTCAATCCGGTTTTTGCTTCGCTTGTACGGAGATCGTCTTGTGACATTGCGGGATCCTTCGTCATCTTCTCCTGGCTCTGTCCTAATAGCCAACCGTCATAGTTGCACCCGTTCCATTGAGAGCAGAATTGACGTTGCTGAGGTTGGGCAACGTGGTTTTCATCGGCGGAGCGCAACAATTCTTCGACAGAAAGGCGGGGGCTGCTGAGCCGCCGCGACAGAGTGTTCAGAGACGAGGACGAGCGTTGAGCAGGTCCTGGTCTCTTAGTCTTATGGGTTGAAATCTGTACCGTTGGCGTCGATTTTTGTTTCCGGACAGTCTTGAAAGCTGTGGGTGACATAATCTTCCAGATTTACTACTATCGTAGTGCAGTATCCTTGTCTGGACGCACTTCAGTGGGACAGAACGAGCGATATCGACAAGCAGCCCCACGGTAGAGCAGGTTGCCGGTAGAGTGCACAATATATGCCCGTTTGCTCGCTTTAAAGCCCAGTAGATCAGGAACCAGAAAGCGGATCAAGAATTGCCCAAGCAATGACAGTTGCGTTCTAGACGACCACAAGACTGGACATGAATAACGTATGAATATGATAGAAAATGAAATGCTGAGACCTACGCATCAACAGCTGCATCCAAATTCCATCCCGTTCCTTTTAAGAACTGGAGACGAGTATTAGCATCGAAATCTATAGATCAAGAGCGAGGGGCGATGGTTCCAGGGAAGGCGTGACCTACTCTAGCTGCAACACTTTCTTTTGCATTTGTGAGTTGGGCAAATTGCGCCACCGCTTCTCTCTGGGATCGAGAATAAGCCGGCGGCATCTTGAAAGATGAAAGGTTGTTCGAACAGCGTAGAAGTCTTCAGACTGCCGCCCGAAAGATTATCTCGGGTGGGAAGGCCAAGTTAAGCCGTGCTAATCGCTAGAAAGCAACAAGATGTCTCAGGTTCTGAAAGTTACGCGAGCTTGCACTTTAGTGATCAAACATTCCTATAGGATTAGGGTTGATTCAGTGTGTTCATATGCAAGTCTGGACATGCAATGTACAGATGGTCAAGGTTGTCAGATAGCCGGAGGGGGTGATTATCAAGTCACCAACGGGGGAGACGACGCCAAGGTTTCGATGTGGAATAAATTATCATAACGCGCTACCTTCGAGACCATATTCTCTCCTTCCATCTCACTCTACTTTGTCTATCGCCGTCAACATTCACGTCAATTGGGCCACAGCAACAGCTCAATTAAGAGCTCATGGGCCGTATAGAATCGGTATGTGAATTGGGAGAAGTTGGTATGTCCCATGTTTGCTGTTGAAGCAGCTATTTTACGAAGACAAGAGGCTAGACCTGTTCTATGTCTGGACAGCGCTCATGTTACACATTAAGGCCCATTGTCGCATCTGATAGACTTCTCTTGTGATGAATGGAGAGAAGGGTGGTGTCTTGTGCAATAGGTACCTAGGTATACAAGACTACTGCGCTCGACGTCGGTCAAGAAGTGTGACTCCGGATAAATCCCGGTGGCTCTCATTGATTGATGTCCCGCTGGAGTGGGAAGAACCCACGCTCCCTGCATCGCGTGAAGATGGAGACAGACAACCACTTGACAACTGCGTAATTACCTCATACTACCTAGGTATGGCACTGGAGCATGATATCTGAACTGTCTGTGAAGTATTTGTAGATACTCTATCCCAGCAATGATCTACCTAAGGGCGGACCTTCCTCGGTACAGTACAGTACCTGTAGATCTAGAGATGACAGTGGCTTTGTTTAGACGATTACGGGATTCCTGAGGCTTGGCTGTGGCTGTGGCTGGAGCATTCAGGTATTCACGTATTAATAGTACATAGCACACAGTACTACCCGGGTACCTAATCATAGTACTATGTAATTAGTAGTAATTACAGCACATGAGGCAATCACTTATACTACTGAGTGCCCAGGTATGTACTGTACCATACATAATTAGTACTACCTTAGGTAGGTCGGTATGTACCTAGTACAGATGTGCACAGGGGGGCCCAGTAGTACTCTGAGGAGCTGGGGCAAACACCAAAACAGTGGTACCGAGTTGCCCCTCATAGCGTCATTGGGGCGGGGCAGTGCTGTTTGAAACCTTACTCAGTGTCTACCTGCTATGGTACTGTACTGTACTGTACATAACTTAGATATTCTAATTAATATTAATTACATAGCACCCAAAGGTAGAGGTCGGTTGCTTACCCGATAGTAAACACCAACCAACGCTTCGAGTCTGGCAAGCGCCGTGATTATATATTGATCATATTCCAACCTTTCGGACACGACACTGTGTCACTTTGCACAATCAACTTCCTACCTTCCCACTTTGCTTCCTCTTCACCAATTCAACAGCATCACATACAAAGGACCACTATGGGGGTAAGTGCTTCTCTGTCCTAAACCACTGTCCCGCCACTGCTTGCCCCGCATGTTCTCCTGCAGGAAACTTTTCCAGAAGGAATGGAAGGGAACATAAGACAGGCTATTCGGCAACGAACAGTGATTGAGAATGCAATGGCTGACTGAGAGACGATGCATATATCTAGCTGGCATCAAAACTCGCAGCAGCCCAACAGTCGGGTCCTGGAGCTCCTCCAGGAAATCCGCCTTATCCGGGCGGCCCAGGTCAAGGCGGACAAACACAGGGCCAAAGCCAAAGCCAAGGCTCCTACGTAAGTCTCCCACCAACTTTTGTTCAGCTGTAGATCCGATCAGCATCCTCGTGAGATTGCCACACCACACGACAGAATCACGGAACAATCCCTCGCAAGTGGATAGGAATGATGAACACTAAAGGAATTGGCTGAGCCTCACTGACTGAATTGCACAGCCTGGTCGGCAACAACAACAATATCAAGCCTACCCTGGTGGTCCCCCCACTAGCTCTTCGGTAAGATGAACCTTGTTCTTTGCCATCCTCCTTCCCTTCCATTCCCTATCATCGGCCTGAGCCACGTTTTCTGCTTTTGCCATCATCATAACTTTGGAAACTACAAAACTCGGTGGTCTTGGGAATTGCAAACATCAACACAGCAACTTCTTCGAAGCTGTTCGGCATTATCCATTTACTCTTAACTCTGGTCGCATCAACATGAGTAAATTTTCGAGACTGGCTTCGGGAGCGACAAGACCGTCTTCTCAGTCCTCCTCACCATACCCGACGTCATCGGCACAACCACCTTATCCTGGCCAGCAACCGGCGGGTTATCCTTCACCAAGTCCTCAGAATCCTTACAACCCACCACCACCACCTCCAAGGCCAAACGCTTCTCCGCAACCCGGCTATCAACCACCACAATACAATCAGCAATACCCTCAGTCTGCAAGCCCATATGGACAGCCTTCATATGGCCAACAGCAGTACAATGCACCGCCGTCGCAAGGTTCTTATGGACAGCCACAGTACCAGTCACAGCAGTCATACGGGGGATACGTTCGTTCATGTTCTGCCATATTCTCGAGATAATCAAGACTGACTGTTTTTTTTTATAGGCTCCTCCTCAAAGTCAAGGTCAAGGTTATCCTCCTCAAGGCGGTCCACAATATGGTGCACCACAGGGCGGCCAAGGATATGGCGCGCCTCCTCAGCAACAAGCTGGTCCTCAACAAGTAGCCGCATACAAGCAGCTCCTTCAGAGCACAATCCAAGAGAGAGGCCTGCAAAATCTATATCCGCCAAACTCCCCAGCCCTAGACCAGATTGCAAACAGAGCATCGGTGCAAGTCGACAAATTGTGCCAAGCATGGCGCGTGCACCGAGAGATTGGCCAGGATATTGTCAAGCTTGCCCTGTATGACGTTATCCTATACATTGATGACAGTGGATCAATGGCATTTGAAGAGAATGGTGAACGTATCGACGACCTAAAGCTGATCTTGCAACGAGTTGCATTCGCTGCGTCTCTTTTCGATGACGATGGCATTCAAGTCCGTTTCATGAACTCGAACGAGCAAGGAAACCATATCCGGAGCGATGCCGAGGTCCAAGGTTTGATGCAACGTATCCAATTCAAGGGCTTGACACCTATGGGAACCCAATTGCGACAAAAGGTCATTGATCCTCTAGTTGTTCAACCGGCACGATCTGGTGCGTTGAGAAAGCCAGTTCTTGTTATCACCATCACCGATGGTCAGCCAGCCGGAGAGCCTCAGGGAGCAGTCTTCGATACAATCCGCTATGCCTCGGATGAGCTGGCAAGGAATCCGCGCTATGGAAAGGGCGCCATTTCCTTCCAGTTTGCCCAGGTCGGGAACGATCTGAAGGCACGTGAGTTCCTGGGCAAGTTGGATGAGGAACCTGGTATTGGTGAACTTGTTGACTGCACGTCGAGTATGTATACCCGCGTTCCACCGTGGAACCAAGCTGACCCGTTTCTTCAGACTTCGAAGTAGAGCAGGACGAGATGTCCCGAGCGAATCCACCAGTCGACTTGACCCCAGAACTCTGGCTCATCAAGCTTTTGTTGGGTTCCATTGACTCGTCATACGACACCAAGGACGAGAAGTCCCAGAGTCGTCCACCTCCCGGCGGTGGTTACGGAGGCCCACCGCCGCCACCACAACAGTATGGCGGTGGATATGGACAGCAAGGTGGTTACCCTCCTCAAACCCAATATGGAGCACCACAGGGTGGTCCACCACAAGGTTATGGATATGGTGGTCAACAGGGTCAATACAATCGACCACCTCCAGGACCAGCTCCTTACCCAGGTGGCCCACCAGGCTACGGTGGTCCTCCACCGCCGCCTCGTTATTGAGCTAGGTGAAACACGATATTGATGTTCGATGCTATCTTTGGAGGAAAGGACGGGCTGGTAGTCATGATTATTGCTTACAACCGCTATTAGTACAGCTTTTGATAGGGGCTCACGTGTGCAGGCTTTGTAATCCTAGTTAGATTCATTGAGTACACGACACGACAAAGTCGAAAATCGATCAAAATTGTATTCATATCTTTACTTTCAAAGGATTAAATGGACTATTGCCTGCTAGAAGATTACTCTGAACTCAGAGGATTAAAGCTAGTAGATTTCGTGTGGTGTAGATCCGAAACTTCGTCAATGACCGAATCACTGTGGCCGTTATCGATAACGAAATGTCAACACGGCTTATGATCATGACTTCCAGTAAATATTGATCATCTGCCCACTGATCGCTTCCGGTGCGATTGACCCCTAGGCCATGCGTTGACGAAAGACAGTCTAAGTCAGCATCATATACTCGCAGGCTTTCTATCTCTACAATAGCTCGAAGAATGTCTGCCTTACTGAACTGGATCTTGGAGCACGAGAACAATTTCCGGAAGTATGTGAACGCGATCCAACCCGAATGCTGGAAACATCTTGATTGACACGTTGCGGTGTATCAGAGCCAGGCTCCCTTCTCTTTACTCCGACTTTTCAGTTCAAAAAGTTACAAATCCCGACGGGTTCGCCGCCAATGTTGCGGCATGGCAGACTGCGCTCTCCCATGCTCTGAAAGCTGGCGCGATAGAGAGTACTAATGGCTCGAACGATGTTCTGGTCTTACAGACGAATGAGAATTTGATAAGAGAGTTGGAGAATCCCCAATTCGGTCGACCGCTTGGATTGTCTCTTGTGCTTGTAAGTCGCACTCGGCCGTAGAAGAGAAAGAATATGAATGAAGTCGACGCTGATGGGAATCCTAGGACGACGCGGTCCAAAAGGGGATCATGATTCCTATTCAAGACTTCAAAAATAGCCAAACGAGTATCTATAGTACACGTTGGATACCATCACCATGGCAAGTCTTCAACTGGGGGCTACGACAGATCGGCTTCGGACATGCTTATTCAGGGCAAAAGCTTCAGGTCGGAAGCTTGGTCATTATCGCGAATGTGGAAGATATTGCAGCTAAAGTGCTTTCGGAGATGCAGAAAAGATCTTCTGGTTTGACTGATCGGGTGATGGCTGTGGAAAGTTTCAAAGAGGACCTGACCAAGATCCTTGGCCTTCGGAGTGTTTCGACAACAGACTTATCAGTCCTGTTAAAGTACTTGCAAAGAGATAAGGCAGCTATCAGTTACGATGACAAGGTAAATCCGAGTTTCCAAGGTATCATTATGAGTGACATTGATGAACCTCTTCAGACCATCAAATTCAAGGCTCCCTCCTCCACCAAACCCGAACCGCTCACAACTCAGGATGCTACGATAGCTTCTCTCAAATTGCTAATATCAAATCTAAGCATTCAATGTGCGGCCCTGTCTGACAAAGTTACTTCTTTATCATCTACAGCTCGCCAGGCCGTAAAGAATGGCAACCGTGTCTCGGCCCAACAGGCTCTTCGTTCTCGCAAGTTAGCCGAATCAACATTCTCACAAAGATCAGCCACCCTCCATCAGCTAGAGGAGGTTTATAGCAACATTGAACAAGCAGTCGATCAGGTCGAAGTGATTAGTGTTATGGAAGCAAGTGCATCAACCTTGAAAGGGTTGAACAAGCAAATAGGCGGAGTGGAACGAGTTGAAGATATTATTGAAGACCTTCGAGTAGAAATGGGCAAAGTTGATGAAATTGGTCATGTCATCAATGAACCATTGACTGATCAAGCTGTAATCGATGAAGATGAGCTTGACAATGAACTTGAAGCGATGGAGAAGGAACAGAAAGATCAAGAAAGAAACCAAGAGGAAGCAAGAGAAGCCGAAGCTATGAAGGAAAGACTGGAAGAGGCTGGAAGAGTTCCAACAGACATGGAAAAATTTACGAGAATCTCGACAGAGTCAGCCGAGCAAGACATGGATAAAGCTGCAAACAGACTGTCAGGCATGTCATTAGACGAAGAGAAAGAATCAAAACCAGAAGGACCAGACGATAGGATTGCAGAGAACACCACCTGAAAGCAACAGCTTAGAAACAGCATATCTAAGAAAAAGAGCCCAACTCAAAGACAGCCTAAAATGCTAAATGGATTTCTAGAACTGAGAATTCTAAAGAGCGAATAGCGTCATGTTGATAAAAAAGATTATGGTATAACATCCAGCTTCGGTTATCTCATAGTTCTGGAATCACTATCTGTTGTGTGGCGACAAAATTTCCTGACAACCATGGTCTTGAGACATGACGAACACCTCGATTATGCGTTAAAAGCTACGAATATGGACGATGGTACCGTCCACATACTCTCTCAATCTTCCTTTTTCAACTTCTGAATCGAACCACAACGTCTTCGGGACCTCACGAGCTAAACAATTCCCAACGTGTCAGTACAAAGAAAGAAGTCAAGAAACTTCGAGCTGTAAAGACATAACAGCTGCAATAGAAGCCACTCTACACCCGTCCTAAAGATTGTTCCTGACTACAGCATTCAGAGTCTGTTCTCATCTCCCCCGAATCCTGATCTTCAGGCTTCGATATCATACCAGATGGATTGACGCTCAAACCCTACTCAAAACAACAAGGAGAAATTACAAATTACAAACCTTGACAATACGGTTGAATAAATGACCTTTTTTTCCCAATGAAAGAACGCTCAAATGAATGAGAATTTACTCATCATCAAGCTTGGAGAGATCCCTCTTCTTAGAGCAGAAACAACAAGAACAGATAACGGGGAGATACGAACAATGAAAGATATAACTTAGTTATATTACTTTAAACATACTCCTCTGGGATCTTCCCTTCCTTCCTTGCTTGCTTCTTTCCTTCTTTCCTTCCTACCTACCTACCTAATCCTCATACCCTGTTCTTGGGTAATTAATATGAATACTAAATACGAATGATAATACTCAATATCAATATCACTAATTAAGTCGGTAGACAGATCACATATATATACGTGGTCGTATCACTCTAACTGAACTCTGGTATTAAGAATGACAATAACAATAACGATTAAAAAATGTCTGTGATTCATTTCCTTTCCTCCATTCTCCATTTTTCTTGTTTGTCTTCGTAAACAAATAGATAGATAGATAGACAGACATCTATCTAGCATCTTTAGAAAAAGGGGGAATTTGGGCGGATTTGGGATTTGAATTTTTCCCATTCTTTTCCTTTTTCTTACTTTTCCCTTTTTTAAAAATTTTTTAATATAAAAACTAAACATTCTACTGTACCTAAAATGAATCGTCGACTTCATTGGCATCAAATATCAACATTCAATATTTTTTTCATGATTTTTATCATCATGATCATGAGAATTTTTGACGGAAAATTCTATCAGACTAGAAAAATCCCATTCCTTGTTGTTGTTGTTGTTCTTCTTCTTCCTGTTCTCGATTTAATCGTTCCCGTTCCTTTTCTCTTCTACGATCTCTCGTTCGAAGTTTTCGACCAAGACCAAGACCAAGAGCTCCTGTTCCTGCCCCTGCTTCCCGGGCACCACCGTCAGCGAGGGAATCTACTGTGTTGTTGCCCTTTCTAGTTGTAGGGTTTCCTAGTCTTGTGGATGACTGTCCGGTGGTTAGAGACATTAAGGCTATGTCGTCTTTGATTCTGCTTCCGGGGTTGTTCATGGCAATGTTGGTGGTAGACGAGGGTTTGGTGTTGGTTTTTTTGTTGGATGATTTATCGACGAGGAGAGATCGAAGCAGAACGGCGTCATCGGGATTGGCGTAACCGAGTTGTGTGAGAATCAGATTGTCAGAGGTTTCGGGATCTCCGAGATTTTGGGGAGTAGGCTCCGCATTGGGATCTTGATGAAGGGATGAGATGGATTGTTCGATGTTGGCAACTGAGGAAACACCAGGAGTATTTGAATGGAGGGATGATTGTTTGAGGGATGCGGAGGCACGACCTGTAAGATTAAAGCTGCTGATGTTGCTATTGTTGTTGCCATTCATTCCAGGGATCCTTCTGGTCGGACCACCTACTACAGAGGGTGGGCGGCTTATTGAATGGATGGATTGATCTTCGCCAATGAGGCTCCCGATCCCGTCTGTGTTCATGGAGTCGATCGAACTTGCACGGGAGATCGGACGTTTGTGTGCTATTGTTGTTGACACACCAATACCGGACTTTGAAGACGTGTTTGACAGATTGCTCATTGCACGACCTAACAGACGTTTCTTCCTTGTTGCAGCTCCATCATCAGACGTATTCCTCGAACCGGTGGAATTGGATCTCTGCATCATATTCGATTTTTGTTTGCTGAGAAGTTGTTCTAAAGCGTCGTTTAACGATTCGGCTTCTGGTGCATTATACGTCGTCTTGTCTGTTGAAGTGGGCTGCGGAGCATGAGGGGGTAGATCGTGTTCTTGCCCCTCACAAGGTTCGTCTCGGAAACTGGAAGGCCCATCATAATTCATTGCAGCCTTTGACTTGTCCGGAGATATTGTTCGTTTCTGAGGAGAGTTAGGGGAAATCTCTCTCAATGGACGGCAAGGTGCTGTTACATCAAAGTCAGGTGTAATTTTGGAGATTTGATCTCGCCGGTTCATGGCCCTTTTGGATTGTTGTTCTTCATCAACACGTTCCGATTTGTTGGAAATTTCTCTAGCAAAACCTGCACCTGGTAACTCTCGTAATTTCTCCGTACGACGAGGTACTATATCCCCCTGATGCTGCGCTGACATCTCACTCCGCCTTTTCGTATCCGAAGATTCTTTACTGGTGTTCTTGGTTTGGTTGAGAGATGCGATAGCATAAGGCTTCCACGGCTGTAACTTTCCACTTCTTACACACGCCCAGAGCCATTGCGCCGTAACGACAGGAATATTCCATTCTGCCGCGTGTCGAAGTCGTTCTTCGCTTGGTGACTTGCTATTGGACACCAGAATACTAACACCCGGTTTAAAATATTCATCATAAGTGGCACCAAGGGTTTTGACCACCTTTGAAACGTGTAGCCTTTCGATGCCTTCGAATGCTGTAGAATTGATAGTGAGCTGAGAAAACCCCTCAATTGGTCTAGTGTGCAAAGGAGAATCCAAAGCATGTAGCCCTGGCTGAAGTAATTGTTTGTTCATGAGACATTTTTCAAGCCAGAGATTAGTCACGACACTCACCGGAGATGCCAGTCCATCGACCGAAGGAAGATGATCTCTAGAGCAGTCGTATGGTACTAATAGGATGTTTCTTGTCGATTCATCGGCTGAAAATTCCCATTCCGAGTCCACAACTGTGGCATCGTTCGCTTGAAGGTGTTGCCGTAGTATGGAGATCTGTTGCGAATTGAATCCATGCAAAGCAAATATTGTACTTTGCAGGAAGCCATTTGAAGGGCGTTCAACCGCTTTGTTTCTCTTCAGAATATCGTTTGCCGGCGCCTCGGGTTCGGTTGTGTCTGTAACAAAAGATTTGGCTTCTAGAATGACTGGTTTTATATTGGACATAGATTTTGAATGTTGCAAATTGTCCCGGTTTTTCGTCTCACGACTTCCGACAATGTCTTCCCACAAGCTTTCAGCCTGACTTCCTATCCTTGCGCTCGCCGAGCGTCTGAGTTTCTTCGGAGGTTCTGCAACTGGCTCGTCTTCGCGTGGTCTCTTTTTAGCCATATTCCTATTTTTCGCTTCTCTGTTCCAAGCATTTAGTCCCTGTTGGGCAGTCGGAATCGTTGGATAGTAATCGGCTTCATCCAAGACCATTCCCCGTTCCAGGCTATCCTTAAACCATTTCAATCCAACAATCTTGATCCCCCATTGCTGGGCATAATGATACTTTTTCCCTTCTGCTGTGTATGCAATCAGATGTGTAATGCTCTTTGTCAGGTCTCCTCGATATTCTCCGCCATAAAAAGTTATTTGCTCCGCAAGCTGCGTTCGAAACTTTACTATGAAAGAGAGTCAGTACCGGCAATAGAAGCGCTGAGAGAATTTCACTCACAATCGTCGAACCCAGTCAAGCAGATCGCCAGTTCATGGAATATAGGTACCTTGTACTCCTTCTCCAAAAACTCAAGATCCAATTCTTCGGCGTGCATCCATGCCTGTCTGACCGCTTCAACCCATTCAGGTCGCAAAACTTTGACGTCTTCCCTTTCCCTTGCCACATATTTGTACTTGGGCGTATCGATGTTGCCGACGATCAAATGCGTTACATCAGAGGTTAGATCGAGTTTGTGCTCAGCACCCATCTGTAAGGCTATCTCGGCGATCGT
Organism: Phaeomoniella chlamydospora; assembly: GCA_001006345.1. Lineage (NCBI taxonomy): Eukaryota > Fungi > Ascomycota > Eurotiomycetes > Phaeomoniellales > Phaeomoniellaceae > Phaeomoniella > Phaeomoniella chlamydospora. The sequence continues at coordinate 36,567 of LCWF01000087.1, read as the reverse complement.
GGACCGTTGTTCGGGAGGGATTGAGGTACAGCAGAGAACTGCACCTCGCAGTGGTTTCTCCATTCTGTCTACCTCACACTCTAGACACAGATTTTGGGACACCAGTATTTATGCCGATTTACCTCGATGTTCATGACCGCCTATTGTTTGGCGCTCATTACTATATTCAAGCCATAATGAATAGCGGGCAATTGATTGGCTTAACTCCGCGAAACACGCCCGAAAGCTGGCGCGTTGATTTGATCTACGCGATCACGTGCACCATCTTCTAAAAGTATTGATAAGATAAGATGTGAGGAAGCCCCGTCAGACCAAAATCAGAATTTAACGTGTACCAAGCTTCGGTGTGACCGAAATGAGGTCAACAAGGCCTCTGGTTCAGACTTCTCTATCAACCAGGGTTCAACAGACGAATTGAAAGCATTGATTTGACGTCAAAAATGCCATATTATGGAATATTCCACATATCGTTTTTCATTCTTCGTTGATTGGGGATAGAATGCTTGATTGTAAGATACATCGCTAACAAATTCCCAGAACCCATTGCTCAATCCCATCGTGGGGAGAGACATATTTTAAAACGCCAAGAAATGCACTCCTTTGCAAAGCTAGTAGATGAAACGCCTTTTGATGCCCTGTGATACCCGACGCTGTAACTATGCTTTCAAAGAGACAAAAAGCCCCGTTGACAGGAGACAGCTCTATCCACAAAAAAACAAAACAATATGTACAATACAATATTCAGGTCACCTTGGATGCTCTTTGCTGAACCTTTGTGGTCTGCCCCTTGAGACGACTTATACGTCGTCAGTGAAGCAGGTACGCAGAATTCGTTGGTGGGGGCAAAGCAGCCTGAGTCCATGGCCCGCCATGCAGGTAAGGAACAACCCCAGCCTTTTGTTCGGTAGGAAGTTTGCTAAGAGGCTGATAACGCATCTGTTCAAAACTGATGCTGCGAGTTGGATCTTGGAGGGAAGTTGAGGGTGGAGGGTTGAGGAGGGTATGGACATGGCGCACCGGCCGGTAGGGAGAATTGCGGTTTGTAAGGAAGTAAGAGGGGGAAAGATGAGTGGTAGGCGTGATGGCAGAGTACGTAGATGGGCCAGTTGGAGATGATCTGGCAGATGCTGCTGAGTACTGAGACTGCTGACCAGCTGACAATGGTGGGATGGGGGTTGAGTGAAGGTTGACCGCAGAGGGTGCTGTGCTCGAAATGGGGCCGATAGGTTGAGTCCATACAGGTAGATTTGGAGGATATACGGTGCTTATGGCACGCCCGCTTGGTAAGGGTAGTTGGATGCCGTGGATCTCATTCATGCTGCTAGGCGTAGAAGTCTGAAGCCGTGGAACTGGTAATCGCAGCCCTCTATTCGCATTGGTAGATGGGAGATATGACGAAGTATCTTGGCTTGCAGCGTTCACGGCATATCCGGGCCCAATTGGCGGTAGAGCCGCTCCATATGGGACAGAAGACAGCTGCGGAGCGGGACCTGCTGGGCGTTTTGTCTGGCGGTCATCAGGCGAAAACTCCCAGCCCCTCTTTCGGCTTTCGGCGACTGCAGCGTTGACCTTAACCGGCGAAGGCGGTAGCGTTGGAGGAAGTGACAGTGGGTGTGCCTGGTACTGCTGATAATTTTGTGTATATCCGCGAACGTTAGTTGAGCGAGCCGGCGAAGGTGGTGAAGGGAGCTTGTTCGAAGACACAGAGTAAGCAGGACTTGGTAAGATCGCCGGTCGTTGAAGCTCTGAATGGGACAGTTGCGGAGAGCGTTGCAAGAAGGCATAGAATCTTCCCAGCTTTTGATGCCATGCCTCCCACTCTTCCGTCGAGACAAATAAGTTGTATCGCATATTGCTTAGGAATTCCACCTCCATGATATGAATTTCTTGTACGGCAATGCCCGAAACTTCGGCCCAAGTCTTGTTTGTGTAGGTATTGTCATCAAGAACTAAACGGTGTCAACAGCCTGCGAATCCATGGACTTCTTGTCAACTTACACTTGTTCCCTAGCATTAGAGCAATTGTGAATAAGCGGAATTCGCTGCCTCGTTTCCCACTCACACCGGGGTTGGACTTCTTCAACCGGTAGATGAAGAGAAGAGCGAGCAGGATAACATTTTGCGTGACTTGCGTTGTAGACAGAATTGTAGTCACCCACTTCCGAAAACCCATCGTTGGTGTCGTATCTGGGCTCAGTTGTATAGACGACCAAAGAGATTGTTCAATTTGACGCAACGTCTCGCCGGATTCGAACCAGAAAAGGCAGGTGATATCAGCAGCAAATTCAGACAGACTGCCCTGGCTGTTATTTATTGTCGAGGGGATCTGGAGGTAGGTAGCTATCGAAGCACTCGAATTTCGCTTTGACTCGTATCCAGATCCAAACCCATTCGACGTTGTGGAAGGTTGCCCTGAAATGTCCTTTCCTGGCTGGAGGTAGTCGTTGCTGACATTACTGTTTATGCTGTACGATCCCGTTGCGACATTGGCCGGTTGGTACATGGGCAAATGATACCCTTGCATTGAGGTGTTGCCTGAGGAATAACCACCCGCCGCCGTACTAGTCATAGTACTTTGTGGAGGCGTAGGCAGCCCGTCACGAAAGCGTGACTCCCACCTTTCCTCCGAGAAATATGGTCTTTCGTGGTATTGTCCTCTTTTAGATAAACCATCCACCGAATGATCCCCCAGACATACGGGCTGATGAACGTAGCCCCCCAATTGTGAAAAGACTGCTGAAGACATAGGTGTTGTTTTGGAGAGTCTTAGCTACTGAACCAAATGGGCTTCATAGGTGATTCTTGGTAGACTAGACTGTGCGAGTGTCTTGGTCGATCGGGGATTTTAATGTAGCAGGACACGGAATATATCCAAATGCCTGGTGGCGCTGTAGTCCTTCCGGACCAAGCTGCAGGTTGCAGTTCAGCCAGACCAAGATTGAGAGTGGTGAATGCGTGATAGGTAATGGTGTTGTTTTCGACGTGAATTTCAAATCGAGTTGAGGAATGAAGGGGGTGGGGTTAGTAGGTTGAGGTTGACGTCGAGGCCGCTTGGATCACACCCATGCATGCAACATTCGCCGAGACGACAGACAAGTCTCTCAAGATAGGACAGGACAGTGTGAGGAATGAATGAAAGAAAGAAGAAAGAAAGGAAAAGAACTGGTCAATGAAAGAAGTACGAAGGAAGGGGAGAGCGAGATGGAAAGAGGTTAAGTTGGCCGGTCAATCAGGGTATTGTCACTGCATGTTGCGGTGATACACAGCGAAGTTTGTCGAGCGTATCAACTGTGACCACATTCATAGGCGCAGCAAGTAGATCATCATTATCCGTTGATGTCCCGAATCAGAATTGGTGAGCTCGGCTTTGATGTCAGAGCCACCAATTGACTGACGCGTGGAGTCAGGAATTAGTTTGCCTTTTGGTCTTGGAACTTGTGGAAAGCAAAGGACCAGAAAAATGCAGGGAAAAGGGTAGGGGGCCGATGGTCGAAAAGCCGGTCACGGACACGGTTTCGCAAATTTCGGTACCGCAGCAGAAGAACACGAACGAACAAGGGCCAGGTGGAGGGATGGAGTGACGGAGTTATCAGGTTTATCTTTTTCTTCTTCCTCTGCTCATTGTTGTTCTACATACCATAGTAGTATTTCCTACGTCGCCATACTAGTCGAGAGTTTGAGGTATAGTACATGTACATGATCGGTTCAAGGTATCTTTAGGTACTTTTCCAGTGGTGGATAGGTACTGTAGATAGCGGCTAAGTACAGAGTATGTTAGGTACCTGAGGTACCTAGATACTGTATTGTGGAGATGTGGTCAGTACTGTTACCGTACTGTACCCTATACCTACCATAGTATGTAGTAACCCTAGCCTATGGGCGCATAGATCATCTTGGCCGGGTGTCACAGCACTGGACGATGATACTGTAGGTTGGCAGTTGCTCGTCGTATGTACTGTACTATAGTCGATGTCGCTATACTATGGGACATACTACCAAGGTACAGTACTATGTATGTGTGTATCGTAAGGTCGGTAATGCTGCGTATTGGAGTTTACTCGACTTCAATTCGATTCGAATCAATTCAAATCAAATCAATTTCGGCGTGAATAGGATTGGACGAATGAGGGAGGGCCAAAAAAAGAGATGGTCTCCCTTTGCAAGTGGATGTGACCGTCTTGGTCTTAATTTTCTTTCTTGAATTGGCCGATTGCTGTCGGGTGGATTTGACCTTAGAGGGACCACGAAGGACGAGGGTTGCCTTGCTAGCGACGTAGTCTGCTCACTGTGGTACTGAGGTGTAAAAGTGATCAAAACTATGTACGATAAGTAAGTTATGGGGGTCTAGGTATTGTAAGGTTCATATCAGTCAATCAATCAAGCCCAACATCCTGTATCGCCGACTGGTATTGTGGAAACTGGACTTGTAGCACTGTGATACCGGCTGAGCATCGCATCGCATCGCATCGCATCACTTCGTGACATGCTCCAACCACCGCCCGGTCTCGATTATGCCGACAATTTTTGATCGAGGCTCGGCACATCAAACTGGCAGGATCAGATGATGATGAAAAAGTATCGGTGTCGTTGCCATTCTTACTTCGCATTCGTATATTTGCTATAGCCGAGCGGCTCCCGTTACTGGATGAGATACATGGGACTGTGCTGCAGGCTATGAATGATACAAGTCTGACACCTAATAAGGATCCAGTGCAGGCATCATCCGACCGGAAGTGTACGGTGCCAGGTTTACCCATCCAACTATGGTATGTTGGAAACAAACGGGTGCCTTTTGATTTTGATTTGCAGCATGTGCCGCCTTTTGCTCAGCTGAATCATGGAGACTAATCATCCTAGTCCGGCGGGGACTGACTGGTTGGTTCAACACATGAGAGGTTGATGAAAGGTGATGAGGTTGAATGAGGTAGTGACGGTAATACATACCACATAATACTATATAGTGCGATGGTAGATGAATGAACTTCAACTTGCGTGAATGGATGCCAGGATACACGAAAACATCTGGCCCCTCTTCCTCAAGCTGGCCAATCATGCCAGACAAAGAAGGGTCAATAATGATAAATCTGTCCCAGACACGTAACTGCGGACAACAGGGAACCTGCTGTCGGGGCGCCGCAATACTCTGAGTAATAATTACAGCAACCACCACCACCACCACCAATTTCACAGAGGGTCCTAGGTATGCTAGGGTTGGATAGGGCAAGAGAGACGAGGCGAGACGAGGCTTATGGCAAATCACAACTTGGTTAGTTCGGAGGCAGGACACGGAATATTAGCAAACAGCAAGCAGCGAGAAGGTGTGGATTTTCTCAAAAGGATGTTCGACCAACCGGGGCCTACGCTAAGCGCGTTTGAGCATCAATTTTCGAGACCGGCGAGGTGGTTAGAGACTACTACGACGATAGTCAGTTGGATCAACGAAGAGACCGCAAAAGTCACCTTGGCTCGATCAGGTCAGATCGCACAATCATCCGCTTTCCGTTTCGCTTTTGCTTTGCTTTGCTTTGTGAAGTTTCTTCCTTTCCCGGCTTCCCGATCCCTCCTCATAATGCTCTAGAGTCCATCCTTTAGTCGCCATGAGCACGGTCACACGATGATGCGTCAGGCAAGACTGAAAGTGGAAATAACCAGAGCGACAAGCAGGATCGATCCATGGATCCCCTTTGCACAATGATATTTCCCCGAGGGGATCCAATACAGTATCGGGCGTCAAGTGGGAAGGGGGAATGATACTCTGAGTACAGTAGCAAGCAAGCAAAGGCAAAACTCCGACCAATGCAACCGACTGCTTCCCATGACGCAGTGGAAACCTGGTCTTTGCTGTCCTACAAGACAACAGAACGGACAGATAGGACGAGTCAGAGCCAGACGAGAAGATGGTCGGGAGGAAGAAGGATCATCCTTTTCCTCGACTGGGCTGTTTGCTATTCAACTTCCGCTTTCTCCATCCAGGGATCAAGAGGCTTGTTCGGTTACTCTGCCTAGACGAGAACGTAATTTCAGTCATGCGAGGTCTTTAGCAAGTGCCCATGATGATGACGGGCTGTGTTCCATTTTCTTTCCTATACGCGGGAGATAGAAAGTGGAAACCGAGATGGGTGGAAAATGAGTCCATTCGCTATTGGACTAACAAACCAAAAAGAAAATGCTAGACAAGGGATGGAGGGGAGGATCGCGTACTCCAGAGGGGGCTGAAAATGGGCTTGCCTCGCTTTACTTTGCTTTGGGTATTGCGCGGTTGACCGATCCTCGAATCCTCGTTGGTACATTACTGTAACTTTCATACCTGGTGGTAAGGTAATCATGCATTTGTGCAGACTATGATCCTGTGTTACAACCGCGGCAGACGCCTAAAGGGAGAGAATTGTGGTAAAGTAAGGTACTGTATGGTGCTTTGGTACGCAAATGCCACATTACCCTTAGCGTGTCAACACCAAGAGGAAGAGCAAAAAGAGGGTCAACCTCAATCCCACCTATCAGATAATGTTTCCTTTTGCAATACTCATGACGGACTTAAGGGGGAAAGTATCCTTAAGGCATAAGTCGAAGTACCAAAAGAAAGAGGGCTCGTGATTGCACAAGCTGAGAACGCCATCATCGACAGGGTTGACCATGCAGCTGTCATCATACATGATAGTCTTATGAAAGGAATGATGACCATTTTGATGTCACGTATCCCCCCTACTTGTGATGCTGTTGGATGGATACAACGTAGACCGAATACCTGACCTGACTTTCCACTTCTTGTAAATGTCTCCGACCATTTACAGGTTAGGGGATTCGCCCGAGGTACTGCACAGTTAGGGCCCAGGTGATATACCGCACCCCTGCCTAACACTCATACTTGACCCGATTGTCGTACTTGAAAGCCTAGGGGCAAGCCGGGCTAGAAACGAACGCTACGGAGGTGCCACACGGTTTTGACCTTGCTTTAACGGAGGGGCTCTTTGTCACTAATATTGGATGCCGTCAAAGTTGCGTTTTGTGTTCCAGTGTCGAAGAGAAGTCCACTTCAAACACTACTGCGCAATGGTGCAGGGCACTTGTCTGTGTTAGAAGTTCCATCCATGACTTGGGCCTGAAGGACGAGGAAAAGGCCGCCTGGTTTGCTGGACCAATCGTCACATCCACGGATATTTCCTTGAATTCTTGTACTATGTAGGACTCTGCCACTAGGACGTGGATGTGATCAAGGAAACTGGTGGGAATATTTGGCATTGTCGTGGTACAGCAATGTGCAGTAAATGACTACCGACGTTGCTCCGTGGTCAAGCAAACATTCGTGAGTAAAAACAAATATGCAGTATCGTACATCTACTATGTACAAGATAGGTTTCAGTCGTCTAATCGGGTGGAAACCGAGACGGGATTGGAAACCAGGATTCTTGTTGCCTGTTTGACACGCAACCTTTCAAGATGAGATCGACAAAAAAGTCTGGTCAAATCTGCTTGTATTTGGGGACCAGAAGATGTGCTCTTCACCGCCCGTATTGAATCATTCCGTTTGGCTCGGAATACCAGAACTTGCAGAGGACGAAAAACAGATCATCAATGAATCCTTTCGCAACAGGGGGCCGGAGGTGATGTGTTGTAATGCGCCTGGGTCGGAGCGTATTGAATGATTCATGCCAGCAAAAATTTAATTGACATTCCTGGAGAGGCATGCATCATCGTGAGGTAGATCGACTCCGTCTCTCTCACTATCCCCCCCTTTGCTATTCTCCAAAGGGTTCAGGCTGACACACTTGCCTGGGCTGAATTAACGATCTGCATCACAGGGATGTGATGATTCGACATTATCAATCAAGGAAAAAGGTTTCATTCAAGATTCTTTCATGCCGTTTTGATCACGAAAGTGCATAACACGTCTAGTTCACGGAAGTAGTTGAAAATTGTATTGACTTGTGAATTTCGAGGTCGAGGACATACAAGGATACCTTGTGTGTGAGGGGATTGGATAATACGAGCAGGCTTGGATCCTATCTAAGCCGTGCCGTGGTCTGCAATCTTTGAGTAGACCGGGGAAGATTCCGATGATACTGGATCCAATATCTGTAAGTATTTCGAGATGAGAGGGGGGTCGAGAAGTTTGAGATCTATTGGCACAGTTTGAGTGCTACCGGAGTAAGCCTCTTTCCTATAGGATACGAGGCATCGACTGTGGCGAAATGGCAACCTGAATGCCTACTATCAGCTCATTGTACTATTATGTGTGTTACTTTAGGTTAACGAAATCGAAGGCTAGGAACGCAAGTGGCAATGTAATGTTGTTGTTGTTGTTGCAAACACAACGCGTACTTACAGTAGAGCACTGCTGATACCGAAGGAGGGTCACATCACTCCTCTCTTGTCGAACATCGATACGAGGTAAGGTCGGTCAGTACTTGAAGCCGAGAGTTCGCCTGATGTTCAAGTCATCTGTTTGGTCCAATAGCCATATCCTGGGCCACTTGGAGTCGCCTACCTGGCCTGGCTAATGTATTCTGGTGGTGTCGCGGGGCCAAAGGTGATCATGCAGCTACGCAGCACAACATGCTCCCTGTACCCCGTTAGGTGGAAACAGTATCGGAGACAACAACCTCGCATCACAAAGGGCTGACCATGATTGATCATCGTTGTCACTGTCTTAGCCTGTTAAACCACTTTGCTTTAATATAGGATGAATATTGGCGGGATTCCTGGCCAGAACCATGACGACGCCCAGTTCCCATTGCAAGGCAAAGACTGCTATGTATCAGCAATCTATATCAGGTTGCCGTGTGGCAATCAAAGCTGCAGGCTTTCGTGGCTGCGTCTGAAGTCTCAAAGCCTTCTGCACTGTTTCCGTCACATCCGCCCAAAAACCAATATGCGTTGATCAATCACAGCTTCTACTATCTCAAAATCGCGCAAGACATTTTCTCCAGTGGAGACAGGCGTTGATTTGTGGGCGATTTGATGGTTCCTCATGCCAACGATGTTCATTTAAATGTGACGGCTCGGGTCCCAAGTAGAGTCCGGAGGATGGACAAATGATACTGTATTGTACATGAGCGACAATACATCGTATCTTGCTCATTCTCCGGCCGCTGTCGACCTCGGTCGCCAAGGTCTCTGTGGTGAATTTGCAGTACAGTGACTGAAGAAAGGGGCGCTGACGCTACCGCCAACTCCGAAGTCAAAGGGATATTCAATCAGACAAAGGCGAATTGGACGCTTGACCTATTATAAACCTGCAACAAGATCCCTTCTGAGTACGAATACACTATGGTATGCCTACGGACGTACGTATTCAAGCTGGCTTGGTTCACAAGTGATTTACGCGAGCTTGGTCGAACGAGTTGTCGTGATAATATCTGTATCTCTTTTGTCTGAAACGTCTCCATATCCATTTCCCCTCTTCAGACCGAACAGCCAAGGAACGGCTGATATAATCGTGGAAAGCTTTGGCAAACGTCAGAGCGTCGCCTATGAGACGAGGACTTTACCATGCCTTTGGTCTGGCAATGTCGGGAGCCTAGGTCTTGGGCATTGGACTGCTGCTACCTCGAAGCTCTAAGTCCCAACAGATAAGCTGAGCCATTTATCGAAGGACACCGTGTGCTATCACATACACTCGCCGCAGAGTTGCATATACCTCCTCTGGAGCCACGAGGTACACACGGCTTTCAATCTATGGGCAACGCGAAAATCAGAAGGAAATCGATCAAAATCCTGTGCTGGTTTTCTCGCGATGGCGACCGACGTGAGATTTCCAGTACCTGGAGATTATTACTGGTAGAGACCTAACAACGAGCTAATATATACTAGGATATAATGAAGTTTCCTGGGACATATGTGTTATAATACATGACATAGCCGAACAAGCTGTGTCTTGTCTACTACAGACGTGGGGAGCTACAAAAACCCTCGATTGTGGCAAGTCAATTTCGCCAAAACAACAATGCATCTTTAACTCTTAAGGTCAGCGATTTAGACGGTAGGACCACGTCCTGGTTGTCGATACGTCCGTCTCGGGTAGTCTCAGCTGGTTGGGCATATTCATCGGACCTATCTCCCGCTACATGAACACTCTTGTGTGTCAAAGAGCTGGGAATCTTGATCCTCAATCCACTGTCCAGTAGCCCGTGATATACGGTTGTGGGCCACGCTTCAGCATAAGTAGCATCGCGTAGGTCGGCCCACAAGACTGCAATTTTGTCCGTGGAATTTTCGCTTCCCGCTAGCATGGATTTGCTTTCTTTCGCCTCTTCTATGCGGGCTTTGGCCAGGTCAGAGAAACCCACGGATGGATTCCTAGCAATCGCGAGTTGCTCTCTGTTGGTTCTTTGAAGATGCTCAATGGAATCTTGCCTAGCTTGCACAGCCTTTAAAAAGGACTTCGACTTTCCGCCTCTCTCGTGTTTTGGTACTCTCAGTACTTTTTCCTCGTTAGGTCCCACCTCGTGCTGCAAACCCAGAACAAATGCAACATCCGCGACGCTGAATGCTTTTTGATCCATCAGAACTCGCGCTTTCAGTTTCCTCGAGAGTGTCCGTCCGACCTTCGGTCTATCTTCGTCTAAATCCCGATTGTACATGTTCGCCGCATCGTATTTAAAAAGTGTAGCCATTGTGCTCTTCAGCATGGATTTTGGAGGGTCAAGCTGTCGTATTGCGGAAAGTTCTCGTAAATAACGGTACGCTGTGAGTCCATGCTTTGATGTTGGGAAGTGAATGCTAAAATAGGGGGTCCAATGGTCTTTCCGTAAATTGGATGGAACGGTCTTTTTCCCATGATAGAGTAATTGAGGGAGAATTTTGGTGTCCTATAGAACCATATCAGTATCTGGACGGTCGTTGAAGAATTTGTACTGGATCCAACCCACCTCAAGAAATCTAGTTAACGAATAAACCACCTGGTTCGTTCGCAGATTACTGTATGCGAAGACAGTTTGGCCGAGATTCGCTCGTCGAAAACCCTTTTCTGCTCTCTGCTCTTCGCGTAGTCTTTGATTCCTTGCTGCCTTCGAAGCTTTATCTCGTAATTTCCCTTGCACCCAAACTTTCCCTCTAGGTATCGTGGCTGGTTTGGGGACCAATGTCATAGGATGTGGTGTCCCTTTGGGGATTGCTGGGGGACCCATATTGTTCGGAGGAACCAGCGCAAGCCTCTCCACCGTCAACAAGCTTTCACCGAGGCTGTGCTGTACTCATGATCGTTGTTCTTGAAGGACGAATCGTTTCTGTAGTTTGTGACGGATGAAAGAAATCTCGAATTCGATGCTGGATTCACGATTCACAGCTCCGGCGCTAGTTGCGGCGAAAGCACAAATATGTCTTGGCGGAACTTAGGATTAGGTTGACCACTTGTAGCTAAGGCACATAATATGCACAAGATCTTGTGCAGCTAGAGTAAGTACACATCAACATATTTTACACCATTGCGACGAGTTGAATCCAATATACCAGCGCGTATCAACACTGGTACAGCCTACATTCCCTTCCATATATATTACCGCCGACAAGCTGGAGATTAAATGGCTTGCTATTGCAGGAATTGATAAGCTACTGCCAAAGCAGCATTGGATGATGAACGCCAGCTTGGCGTCTGGCCGTTCTTATCAACACAGCAGTCTCTTGCGAAAAGAAAATGATGTTTGCTAAGATAACACTTGCCTTAAAGTCAAATGGATGCATCTCCTGATCAGGATGTATTCTCTCAGGACTCGAGTGGTCGACGAGAGCGTCCATTTCTACTTCCATGGGTTTGAACAAACTTACCACTGAAGTGACATACACAGCTAACGACCCCATAGAATAGACGTGTAAGACACCTACATGGCATTTCGATACGCAATCTCGATGTTACTACTCAAGAGAGATTCAAGGGAAGGACGATCACCGATGATGAGAATGTTCCATCCGCCCTACGATCGCCACTGAAACTGCTCGCCAGGAATGAAGTCCAAACCCTCCAACATTCGCAGTCGTTCTCTAGCCTGAAGTCGCATGGAAAAGACCGTTTCAGCCATCCAGATAAAGCTTCAACAAGTTATGGAGAACTGATGTCCTCTGGCGACCGGCCACGGATCGGGAAGATGCGTCGTCGAAGTACCTTATATTGGTCAGGAGCCAGTCCAGGAGTGAGGCAGAAAAAAATGGAAACTTTCACTTCTGCGAGGGTGGTTGATAGCTGGTTCTCACTCCATCATCACATCAGCCCAGACCCTATTTACGTCAGCGAGGAAATTGAAGACGCAATGAATCCTACCTTTCGTGCTTTTGATCTCAATGGCCTCGGTCCCGAGTTATCACGTTCTGATAAAGTGACTGTCAAGCTTTGGGCAAAATCAAGTGGTTCCGAAAGATACCTGCTTGTCCTAACATTAGATTTGAGCCTGAGGTCTCTGCAATATATTGGCAAGACCCTGGACAACTTTCACCACCCACTACCTGCGAACTGCGTCTTATTCCACATGAGTGACGGGATATATACCAGCTTCACTGACTTACCACCGATTGAACACCCTATCGCATTGCTGGAAAGTGGCCAGGCAAGGAATACCTCTGTAGGTGAGCAATTTACAGCATCTTTCGATGCCCTGATGCGACTGGCAAATTTGGACGAGTGCATACAAGATGCTCTCACTACCAGAGAAGAGATCGAATCGCAGATGAACGCCATCCTGAAAGAGAAGCACACAGATGTAGAAGCGCAGAGGGATGTTGCGAGGGCCGAAGATACCTTACACCAAATGGTTCGGACTGCTACAGCACAGCGAAGACAGTTGCGGAACGAGCAAAAAGCAAAGGATGACATGAGGAAGAGCCTTGACGCACGTAGATCTGCCATGTCAGTTGCCAGAGAAGAACAGGAGAGAACAATACCCAGATTGTCTCAGCTGGAAGATGCCATTCACGCCACGACTTCTCACCTGACGAAGATTTCGGAACGCTCAGCTGGGCAGATCCGCCGAGTCTGTGAAGATTTACAGACAATCCTTCCCATCGAATCAATACCGAATAGACCCTTGCAATTCTCAATACGAGGCCTCCCGCTTCCTAACTCAAAGTTTGACGATATAGACGACAGAGATATTGTAGCAGCTGCTTTGGGATTCACGTGCCATCTTGTTAGCTTACTGTCACAATATCTTTCAGTCCCGCTGCCATATCCAATCCAGCATCTTGCATCGACTTCGCTTATCGAAGATCCTATATCAGTCGGTCTTCCTCAGAGAATATATCCGCTGTACCCCATCAACGTGTCCTACCGCTTTGAGTACGCAGTCTTCCTGCTGAACAAGGATATCGAATTTCTGATGAATAGGTATAATCTTCGGATGCTCGATATTCGACATACGCTCCCTAACTTGAAGTACCTTGTGTATGTTCTCACGGCTGGAAGCGGAGAAATTCCTGCCCGAAAAGCCGGTGGAGTCAAGGGGCTGATCACGGGGAGAATGAGTCCAAGTCTATCACGCCAATCTAGTGAAGGTAGTGTTTCAAACGGGGCTGCTAGTGTGCATAAGATGATGGGAGTCACAGCCACATCAATTGCTGGCAAGATGCGGGAAAGGGAGGATGACTGCGCCTCATTCCCGTTGCATCCCCGTCCGGAGGCTCTACCCACCTTCCGTACTCGAGCACTGAAACAAAGACCTTGAGTGGGACAGAAAGCTTTGAGAGTACAAACACCGGTCGAGTGTGCATATTGAAGTCAACATAGCATAGCATTGTAAATTCACGAAATCATCATGACTCAATCTGTGTTCCGTGTCCTTCTCATGTTCTTAAATGCTTCATTTCCCCAGGTCTTATGTTTGAGGTCAGGGGGTGCGTTCTAGATATCCTTGAGACCAGAGTTTTGTTAGTGAGGGCGATTTTTGTAGTCCTCCACAGGTTGGATGAGAGCATCAGTGTGGGATCAACCGCTCGCTGTTCTATCGGATGGATTCGTTCCAAGCCGGCAATTGGACATCCATAGAGCTCCAGCCCGACCGATCAATCGACGTCGATTTTGGACAGACCTACCTCGATCAAAAGCCCGACCAGTACTGGCTAGCAGAGGACAAGCAACTCGTTCCATCCGCTGCATATCGATCTTTTGGCTTCTCGGATACTTATGGAAGTGAACGTATTGACGGTCATAGTGCAAGACAGACAAGCGAAGTAGAAGAGCCAATTGCAAATCAAGGTAACTTTATGGATCACATCAAAGCCGCATCCACATGTACGCTAGCCCAATCTTCGAATGTCCACAGTTCTCCCCACAGTTCGCTGTCTCCACCTCAGCCGCTCCATCTAGCCCGCTACCCTCAAGACCACCGAGATATTAATCGTTACACAGTCCGATCAGAAGGTCTTTACATGGCCGCCGCCATGGCCGAGGACCAACAGCCATATATGCCAGACGATGGCTATGCAGCTACTACGCGGACATCGGCATCCCCACCACCGGTAGCTCATCGGCGCGGGTATCAAGCTTGCGATGCCTGCCGCAAGCGCAAAGTGAAATGTGACCTCGGAAGTAAGCATATTCGTACCACCATACGGGAATTACTTGTGTTACTCTATCTAACCTTCCCAGGTGTCGATAATCCTGAAGACCCTCCCTGCGCACGATGTAAGCGCGAGCGCCGACCTTGTAACTTCTCGGAGACTCGACGCAAGCGCAGATTAGATCAGGACAACAGTGAAGGTCCAGAGACCAGCAAGCGGCGACTTACAGCTGACGATAGCGACATGACACCATCTCGTGCATCTGGCACTTCACCGCAAGGCTATTCATGGTCTCCTACGCCAAATGCCAACCATACCCAATATTCTACCCTTCCTACCTCTGAAACCCACATAGGCCATCTTAGAACTGAAGACAGCAGTCCTTATCGCCAAATGGCAGGGCAGAATGGCACGTCAAGACTATCTGCTCAGCAGCATAGCGTACCCAATCAGTCCGTCGCTAGCTTACTCCATCCAAATATCTCGACTAGTCATGAGGCCCTGCATCTCCTTTCAGTCGCTGCTGGTCAAAGCGAGGAGGCCACCCGTCAAAACTCGAAGAATCAAAATGAGAACACTCCATCCTCCGCAAATGTTCTTCCCAGCCCAGTCTCACGTTTGACTGAAAATGGATCAAGGGCAGGATTCAACCGCATCAGCAGCGAGTCCCAAACAGACGGTATAGCCGGAAATGCCTCTGATGGTCACTTTCAAGATGCTTTGGGGGTTTGGTCGAGGATGAAGTTTGTGCACTCGGGCCTGATCAGTGCCCATGAAGCTATAGATTACATCAATTAGTATGTCCACTGTCGATTTTAACTTTCCTCCTTTACTGACCACGGTACAGTTTCTACGATCACCTTGCACCCCTTACTCCTGTAGCACTCCCAGACTATCGAGACCCTTCCACGCATTTGCAACTATTGGTGGATGAGCCAATCCTCGCGGTCACAATGCTGTCGATCGCTTCAAGACATATGAAGCTCCAAGGGGCCGGATCTGCATCACGGGACTTTTTTGTCCATGACCGGATATATGCTTCTCTGGCAAATATGTTACAGAAATTGATGTGGGCTCAGGAGCAATTTGGAGGCGGCTTCACTGGTGGTGGCAAAGTGAAGATTTACGAACAGAAGTCCGGCCGCATAACTTGGAAAGGAAGCTATCGAACCCTTGGCACAATTGAAGCTTTGATGTTGTTGTCCGAGTGGCATCCGCGAGGTCTTCATTTCCCACCAAGTGACGATGATAATCGATTGCTCGACATGGACTATAGTATACTCGACGAGAAAGATGGGACTACCTCTCGAGCGCCTTCAGCTCGAGCTAGCTCTACTCGAGAATCGCATTATTCTGCATACATCGAACCGGCTTGGAGATGCGATCGTATGTCATGGACAATGCTGGGCCTGGCGCGTTCTCTTGCAATGGAACTTGGTTTATTCGATCAATTTGAGAAATGCACTGATGGTACAGAGTCTGTCATTGACGAGCAATGCGTTCGGCGCAGACGAGTTCGGCTTCTATTGTCGACTTATATTATTACTCACAGTGGACGCATGGGTATACCAGCTGACTTGCCCGCTTCTCTGTGGGAGGATGCGGCTTTGACTGACCCTTTGGCAACAGCAAAGAGACGCGGACGGTGCAATATAATTGATGCTATGCAGGCATCTTGGTCTGATCTCGTGCAACTCATTCATCAACTAAACAATGATATATTCCTCTGGAAGCAACGGCGTCAAGAAATCATAAGTTCAGGCAAGTACGTAAAGGTCATCGAAGAGGTCATCCCGAAGATGGATTCTTGGATGGCTAAATTCGATAAAGTCATGGGTGAGTAAGATTCAACTACACTTCGGAAACTGCGGAAACTGTACTGACCACAAAAAGTCGAAGAACCCTTGAGGACTGTTATCCTCCTGGAAGCCTATTCTGTTTGTACGTAGCTATTCCTATGGAAGTCAATCATTGCTAACAATGATGAAGATCTCCACGTCAATGGTCTTGCACTGCAAGCAAGTGTTGAAGAGGTGACAAACTTTCAGCCTCGAGAAGCACAGTCGACGTATGAAGCGTCAGGCGCTAATAATTCGACTGCGCCGTCGGCTACAGGTTTGAATCCACAAGTGGAAGCTTTGCTCAGGGTACAACTTCGCCATGGAAAGTACATTCGAGCTACAGCAGACGCTGCACGGAATATTCTACGACTATGCCTCGAACGTTTGGTTCCAGATAATCGTCTAAAACACACACCAGCACGAGCGCTATTTCGAGTCACGAGCGGTCTTCTCTTTTCAATGAAGGTATGTTGTTGTAGATGTAGTATGGTAGAGTTGGCTAATTATTGGTAGTGTTTTACTTTTGGTGCGGCCGAGTCCGACATGCGTGAAACGACGGAATTGGTAAAGAAATGTGTATTTGCTATGAGAGCTCAGGCTGTGGATGATGTGCACATCATCTCTCAAATCGCAAATTTTGCTGATACATTGGTGAGGAACATCGGACTTACAATGGTATGCGTGAGCTTTCCGGGCACTCTATCAGGAGCTACGAGCCGTGATCGCACACCTGCTCATTCCATGGAACAGACCTCTTCCAACCTTTCTATGGAAAGGATATCACAGCAGTCACAAGTCTATCACAACACTGCTGGCCAGTATGGTTATAATCTCGACAACAATGCAGCTGTCGATCTGACGGCATCGCATCCGCTCCAAGCTGCTATGGATATGGGGTCATTGATGCCACCGGAGCAATATAATCGATTTCTGAACGGCCTCGAATGCAGTCCTATGCAAGATCAGAACATGAACGGTAATCTCATGGCCGATGGTGATCCCTGGTTCGCTCTGGGTCTTGACCCACTGATGAATAGCTCTGACA
The DNA here is from genome assembly GCA_001006345.1 of Phaeomoniella chlamydospora. Lineage (NCBI taxonomy): Eukaryota > Fungi > Ascomycota > Eurotiomycetes > Phaeomoniellales > Phaeomoniellaceae > Phaeomoniella > Phaeomoniella chlamydospora. The sequence goes on along the minus strand of LCWF01000087.1, from coordinate 19,197 downwards.
AAGATGTCAGCAATGGATATGGCGGCCTTGGTCCTGTTGTTGGTGAGAGAGAGCTATTGGATGTCCTTACGATAGACCAATCCAGTACCTCATGGCCAGCACACATGCAATTCCATGATGGCAATTTCTGACGGATTGTTGTCCCGCTTCATTTGGATATGTCCCCAGCTCCGCTGGATACGTCGAGTGTGACCAGCGTTTGGCTTTATGAATTTGCTGAAGGTCGTCCTGATATCTATCCCCCTTCTGGCTTTTCTTACGATGATACCCTGATCAGTTGCTGGCTTGGACAATTTAAGCCTAGTCTTGGCCTGAGTTTCTTCTTACGAGGTCAACCGATGAGCATGACATTTATGAATTAATTACGCTTTCTATTGGGCCTTACATCGGTTGACGGGCGTGCCTGGTCCTATGAGCTGAGATATCACGAACTTACTCCTAGATTTAAGGGTCTTCATAGTTGCTCCTCTGGATATCTGAGGTCTAAAGCTGTAAGATTTCGTAGACTTCCAATTGATCTTATGAATAAATCTTATGTTATATTTTCACGTCTTCTAGTAGATATGTAGTCATCTCTGAAATCCTGTACCTCTACTAGGAGAATATTACCTGAATAAATGAGTGTACGAAAGTCGAGTGAAGAAAGTCGCCCAGCTGATGATTGTCATCCCTTAACTGTCACAGGAAGCTTTGGATCCGAGTGAGACTTCAAATTGACTTGTCTCCTCCTTATGGAGTAATGTGCCCGTATTGTAATAACATCCCGTGGGATTGGGACAAGCCACCGATGGTAGGCCTATCAACGGTGATTTTGACAACGAATGAATAAATAACGGTTATATTACCGTCTCAAGGTGTGTGGTTGGTAAAATACTGGATACAGCATGGTATCCAACCAAAATGCGGATTAGGGACCTTTCCCTCTCCGTTCTTCAGCAATTCTCCACTCCTCCCGAAGCACTTTCGTCTCAGTGTTGCGGCAGGTTCCTATCGCTTTCTTTTGCTACTATCTACAGATTGAACCCTCTGCAATCGTTCAATCTCTACTCTCCCAATTCTTAATAGTGAACTGTTCGTGTGGGCAATGAATTGGGAACGTTGATTGCCTTGCAATATGCTCTGGGATGGACTGAGCATACCCCCATAAGTGAACACGACCAGTCCATCATCTCCAAGACTTGGTAATGTCTGGCACGAAGCTGCAGCCTCGTCAACTATGGGCGGCGACTACTACATCTTCTGCTGCTTCGTACTGCAGCCCGTTCACCCTTCCAAGTAACGGTGAGTAACTCTCAAAGCAACACAACCATCGCTGATCGTCCCTATTGCAGGAGTTCTCGTCGTAAATGATTCCTTCGCCATAACGCTCACCAGAGATGCCGTATTCGAACCACAATGTACCGGGGGCAGTTCAGGAGTGATGCATGGCATTAGCGATAACGCGACCGTGGATGATTTTCGAGACCCATTCTATACCTCAATCTCTCCACAGATATATGCGCTTGCTGCCGCCTCGGTGGTGAGCTACGTCCTGGTTATTATGCTATTCATCACGCCACGGACCTTCTTCGTTGGAGGGCCTGGAGGGGGCTCGGGTTTCTTGTCACGTCGCGGCTTCATCAGTGGCTCATACGGCAACTCCGCGGTTACGGGTGTTGGAAGGAGGCCATGGCTGCAGAAGATTGCTGCAGTGTCTGTCGCAATATCATTGACCATAGCTACAGCAGATACGTTCAAGGTGGCCCAACGCCAGTACAATCTTGGTTATTCGGATTCTAGTGCAATGATGGACGAAGTCACGACAAGTTTAGAGATTCGCATAGTCAGAGTCATTTCCGACACTTTCCTGTGGCTAGCCCAGGTACAAACACTTATCCGATTGTTTCCACGCCATAAAGAGAAGGTGGTTATCAAATGGCTGGGGTTTGCTCTTATCGTCACCGACACACTGTTCAGTATTTTGAACAATTTTGTCTATTACACCGAGAGAACACGACCACGAAGTTTCAGGGATGCTATCTCCGCTCTATCTTATCTCTTCGAGCTGGCCATTGGACTTATCTATGCCTCCTGCATTATTTATTTCTCTATTGCGAAGCGTCGCTATGCTTACTTCCATCCAAAAATGCGGAACATATGCATTGTTGCGCTACTGTCAATTCTATCAGTCCTAATACCGGTCGTCTTTTTCGTTTTGGATATCACAAAGCCTGATGTCGCTGGTTGGGGTGATTATATTCGATGGGTTGGTGCAGCAGCGGCCAGTGTCGTTGTATGGGAGTGGGTGGAACGAATTGAGGCATTGGAACGAGACGAACGGAAAGATGGCATTCTTGGACGGGAAATTTTCGATGGCGATGAGATGCTCGAAGTCACACCGTCTGAGGAAGTAGATCGGCCTGATCAAAGTAGTGATGGGTCTGACATTGGGAAAGGACATTCGGCGCCCCAACGCCGGCGACAACTGCGACCAAGAGTGCCGTTTCAAGATCGGTGTAGCAATGGAAGAAATGCACTTCCTCTGACGAGGCAGCCTGCTCATGGCGGTAACAAGAATCAACAGATTCAGCCTACGCCTCCACCAGCCACGATTACTCCTGTCAGCAGAGCTGAGACTACGAGTGTAGCTAGCACACAATATGCGGTGCATTGCCATACCATAGGTAGCCCCTCGCCCCCAATTCCGGAATTGCCGATCGTCAGTAACCCTCCCGCCACTGCATCGACGGATGCAACGTCTGACACGAGCTCGGTGGATGCGGAAAAAGCTTCAGTGAACATCGAAGTGCCCAAAACTCAGACACAGGCTTGGGCAGATGTCGGTTACAATATGTTACGCTCTATTCCAAATCCTTTCAAGAGACGAAAAGCTTCACCACCTGCCGAGGTTGCCTCTGCCATGCGCGAACAGCGCCAAGACGAACCTACACCGCCAGCAGCCTCTGCAGGTGGAAAGGGCTGGGCTCTGATGTCCAAGCTAGATGCCTTCGCACAGGCCCAGAGAGATCGCTTGAGATCACATTTAGAAGGAACCTCGATTGACACTACACTCCCAGTCACCGTAATTCCTGCTCAACCCAGGGGTCAGAGGACATGGTCACCAGAGGAATTTGATCATGCCAACCCAGGGTCAAAGCAATTGTCGCAAGGTAGAGATGGCGAACAGTCATCAATTTTACCAGCCACGGTTTTGCCACCGCTGGGAACGCAAAGCAGGTCTGGTGGCTCAGCTACTTTAGGCAATGCGACCCCAATGAACCCGGATGGTATCGCGAATTCTGTCTCTCGGAGAGGTCACCTCACATTTTCCGAGGACGAGACAAGGACGGTGTCACCATCCAGAATAACGGGGGGAAACAACTCCCGGCATTCGTCCTATGCTCGATCGCGTAGTGTATCCCGTGGGCCGACTGCCACATCGGAAGCTTTTGAAAACCACAGCCCTGATGTTAGCAATGGACGATTCTCTCCGACAGACGCTCCTGTCGTGCCTTCATACACCATGGCAAGAGCCCCCCCGGAATCGGCACGAAACGAATCGGCTCAATCTTTGGGACAAAGCAACAACGGAAATATTACGGGGTAAATAGATGGCTTGACTGAGATTTTGATCTGGTTCTAGACCGTGCCATTTATTTACATGCTTTGGTTTGATTATAACATCTGTTTGCATTTTGAGCATGGCGTTGGCGGATCTATCAGGACTTGCCGTGGAATGGCATAAAAATGTGACATATGGGAAATGGGAAAGCGGTGATGAGACGGAGATTGTGACTTGGCGGGATCACTAAGATCTCTATCTTTGTCTTACAACACGTAAATTAAAGCTGATACATACTTCGGTCTTGAAAGATTACACCATAATGCGCAATGTATAGAAGTGAACTGCACCATTAGCAATCATGACCTGTATCGCTCTCGTAGTAACTTGCTAAACCTCCCTCTTCCTCCATCGAATCTCAGCTGGATCGAGAGGTCTAGAAAACATAGACTATAATCATAGAAGACTAATCAGATTTACCCCCACTCAATTTATGGGCCAAGTCTCTCTCTCAAAGAAAAAAGGAAACTTACAGAATAATCTGTCCCCAGCACTTCTGCTTTTGGATCAACTTGTTCCCATTCCATGATCCGTACCAGAGTAGCGAGTATGCTGATCAATTGTGTGTAGGCATATTGCTCGCCTACACAACGATGTCGACCGGCACCGAAGGGAAGGTAAGGAGAAGTGAGGGCGGATTTGTCTTTCAGGTTTGTGAGATTGTTGTTGGAAGGTTGATGTGACGGTGGTGTTGTAGGGGAGTCGGATGCATTTGAACCCCACCGGTGAGGATCCCAGTTCTCGGGATCGGGGAAGTAATGTGGATGTCGGGCGAGATATCCCGGTGCTGCGAGGAGGATGTGACCTGCTGGAACGATGGTGTCGGTGTCGGGGATCTGCATTGGGGATTTGACTTTTCGCAGGATGGAATGGATTGGGGAATGAATTCGAAGGGTCTCATGGATGATTTGATTATGAAGTGGAAGGCGGGACATGTGTTCGTAAGTCAACGGGTCGCCGTTGAGGACTCGGGTCTGTTCCTTGTAGAGTTCCTGGATCAAATGTGGGCGGTGGGCAAGTTCAAGGATCATCCAGGTCCCAGTGGCGGCGGAGTTGTGTTGTCCTCCCATCAACAAGGCGATCATGAGGTGAGCGATTTCAATGTCGGGGACAGGGGTTCCATCCTTGTAATTGGAGTCCATTAGAGTCCAGAGCATATCTTGAGTCCCGTCTTTGTTTCCTGTCCGCCGGCGTTCGCGGATGATATCCAGATACAAGGCTGCCATTTTCTTCTGAGCATGATCACGTCTGCGATTACGAGGAATAGGAGCCCATGGGAACATGAAATTAATTGGTGCGAATCCATCGTCGAGATGTCGATAAAGATTTGCGAATGTAGAATTCAAAAGGTCGCGAATTTCCTGGCCTTGGAGGGACCGAGCCGCAGAATAGAGTGTGATCTCTGACATGACGGAGTAGATGTTGCAAATCCCAGTATCGCTTCGAAAGTCAGACGAAGTCTGGATATAGCCTTCAACTTCTTCTACAAAAAGGGGGGTATAGAACCGGAGTGACTCGGAGCTAAATCCTTCCTTGACAAGCTGCTCATAGGTGAGACACTGCTATACAGCATGGTTTGCGTTGTGAAAAGGACGGCATGCCGTGCAACGTACTTACCCTCTTCTGATCCATAAGCTTTTCATTTGGACAATCGTAGATCACTCCTTTGCCAAAGATAGGGACGGTCATCCCTCTAACAACCTCCTCGGCGTTAAGATCTTTATGCTTTCCATTGAGGATAAAATTATTGCCCTTTTTGCCGAGGACGACTGTGACCTTCATTCCAAGTAAGACGAAAGTGAAGTAATCCCCATATTTTGCTTGACACTGAAAGAAGAATTTGTAGGGGTCAATGCCATAGCTGACGGTACTCCCAATTATAGGAAGCCAGTGGAGGACGACGGGTGGCTTGTTAGAAGACCGAGATAGAATCTGGAACAGGAAATTGAAGCAAGAAACAGAAACGAGAACAAACGCTGCGAACAGACAAACAAACACGAACGGCATGTTGTCAGCCCTATGCAACACCCAGGACAGGTACAGAGTGATGCAAAGACTACGGAGAACGAAGCAAAAGATTCAAGAACCGTAGCGTACGACACCCGTAAGCTTACAGCAAATTCCGTCGCAATAGATTACTTGTTATTGGATGTTCAGCAGAACCTTCGGCTTCGAGAAGCTCGCACTAAACCCTGTCTTGGACTTAATGCTGTGCTTGTCATGATGATAGTTCAACCCTACTGGGGACGCAAGCATTGCTCTCGTCGATCAAGATATTTACCGACCAGCATGTCGAAGGTTAGCATCGGGCGACGAAGTGATGTATTTTGTATGGAGTAGTTCGTACTTACGATATCGCTTCTAGCTGCCAGAAATCTCACATCCTTGCGGCTACTGATCCACGGTGGAGAATGGGAACGACATCTGTTACCACATGCCCGTAAACGTATTATTCATACTGTAAAAGTGTAATTCACCTACCCTTGATATGAACGTCTTTACCTGTTAGATGCGACCACGCTCGCAAAGGTCACTATGACTCAGACCATACCTCGACCTGAAGCTCAACATTTACAGAGCACTGTCTCCATTCCTGGCAGGTGTTTCGTAGCTGTACCATGGCCATAAACCCTCATATTGTGGGCATCCCTGTTCACAATCGGGGCTTTACACCACGCTGGGAGGCGTCACCTGGCGGCAGCAGAGGCCATGAGGTGCCATTGAACTTGATCGCAATGATTGTATCATATGTATGCATTTCCGCGCTTCCGCCTTACCAGGCATAGCTAACCTGCTATTTTCAACAGCTCGATGATGTCGCGGATCTAGCTCGTGTGTGTCGCACCAGTAGGGTCCTCAACTACATGACCGTACCTCATCTCTATAATACTATCACCCTAACCTCTTATGAAGATGTGCGGTTCCGCGATGACAGACCAGAAGGTTCCGGGAGTGCGAGCCCGTTCGCTATGGGATTGAATGCGCTCGTCACCAGAAATACCGCCCACCTTGTTCGCCATCTGACCTTGAAAGGACAATGGAAGGAATATGATCTTGAGGAATACGCGAAAATTGGCCGGGTTCCAGACAACGCAATGATGCTCAATATTGCCGTACGTGCCGCACTCGAAAGATGTACCGGACTGGAATCCTTCACATGGGACCTGAACACCAAACTGCTGCCTTCAGTCTACGGTGGCTTGGTGAACTTGCCACGTCTCAAGAATCTGCGAATTCGCTTCCCGTCATCTCGAACTCCTCGACCGACTACCACTGTGCCTGCCATGCCTAGTCTCGAGCATATTACTATCACTGATATTGATCCGCTATGCTACCAAGACGATATCAGTATGCTTCTCTGGGCAGCCAAAAACATCAAACGTGTCACATTTCATTTCTCCCCTCGGATGCGTGAGCAAAATGAACTGTCTGTTCACGGGGAAGCTTACTTCAAGAGATTTTTTGGGTCGAAAAAGACATGGAAACCGAAACACGTTGCTATTCACAACCTTCTTATGCAGCCGCACGAACCTGGCGGCATGGATGATTGGATTGACTCTGAAGGAATCGAAAGTATAACTGATATCAGAGGTGCCCAGCAAGGTGCGGCCACCAGCTCTTCCTTTTTTCGCGATACTTGGAAAACACCTCCGCCCAACTTCAAGCCAAAGATCATAAGAACGGACTGTATCCACTCTAGCTTTCCGATGTTTCTGGAGAAATATAGGGGCCTTGAACGGTTCTATCTCATTAATGAGGCACCGATTAATCTGCTCGCCGCTCCCAGTACCACACACGACCCGTCGTCGGGAACGGACGGCAGCCCATTTTCCCAAATGAAGACTAATATGCCCTCTCCGACATCGACCCCTACTCAGAGAGATCCAAATTCTCTACTTCGAGATTCCTATCTAAACGCCCTGATCAACTACCACGGGGCTAGTCTTGTACACCTGTCTCTACCCTCACGATGGCCACTTCCTTTGAATATGTTTAGTCGACTAATTCGGGCGGCACCAAATCTCACTCAATTGTCCGTTGCTGTCGAGCCTGAGGCTTTCGCTGGCCTTCGTTTGATTTTGCCATTTCTTCAGAAGCTTCGGGTTATAAGGCTGCTCATCCCAACAGAATATGATAAACTACGTTACGGTTGCAGTTCATCCCACAGTTTCAAAGAAATGATCGAGCAAGACGACGAAGTGCATATCAAAGTCATAGGCCGAGAGCTGGTAGACGAGGACGGAAGTCACGTGTGTGAAAGATTGAAATACGCTATCTTAGGATGGAAAATATTCGAATTGGGACCCATCCGAGAGGTGGATATACCCGTTGGTGAAGTCTCAGATGGTTGTTCCGTACAAACATTAGTCGACCAAGCTCCTAGCGTTCGTACCAATGGGTATATGAACCTAATCGTAAATAGTCAGAATGCTGAAAAGGACCGACTAGCGCATGCGCAAACCACGCAAGTGAAAATTAGGGCGGTCAAAAGGATACCGGTTGAGTCAGTTCGCGACATTGAAATAATTATTATGGATACATACGACATTGTGCCTTGAGACGAGGAAACCAATAAAGAGGACATCCGAGCGAGCGTATGTGGGACGGAGTCGACTGGAAGAAAAGACTTTGAGACCGATCGAGACTGAGCTGTGTGAGCAGATAGTCAACGAGTGATATGCAACTTGAACCTCGTCTTTGGACTCAGGAAAGTCAGCAGGTGACTCTAAGTGTCTTCTAATGGTTTTGAGAACATGTTGGCCAGGACCAATCACCTCCGAGATTCCAACAGTTTGCATGAAGAGCTCAACCTCGTCAAACGTCTCTACATTGCTATCCAGCGGTATCTCGACACTATCCTCGCGGAGTCTTCCAGCGTCTGGAAAAGCCAGCTTGAACCAAAAAGGGAACACACCGAGAATTGTAACCGTTGCTCTATCGCGAGCCATGTTAATCTTCTTGGCTTTAGAAGCCATTGTTACAAGCCTTGAAGGTTCCCATACCAAACCCAAATTCAATCCCTCCTTTGCATCCTTACAACCTGTCGCAATTGCCGACCGATATGCTTCTCATCTCCTGACAATCTCAGTGGGTTCCCACGCTCCTGCACACCGTATCTCTCCGTGGATTGCAAGGAATTACAAGGAATCGGCGTACCAACAACTACGATTACAGAAACCTTGCATGGCTTTCACGATAGACAAGGATAGAGGAGAGGACTCTTGGGAAATCTCTCAAATATCAGACTGGAACGTTCATGAATAGGAAGTTTCCGAAGTAAACTACTGAACAAATTTGACTGTATTCGTGGGTATATTCAAGAATCCAAGCATTGTATGCGAAAAGAGGAGATGGACGGATGGATAGATTGATAGATTGATGAACCAAATCTTGTACAATTGATAAATAAGAAAACTCTCCTCAATTAGATTCTGATATACAGATATAGTACCATAATGAAAAGGCCATAATGACAAGCTATGCACAATAATCATTATTGAAGAATACTACGACTACGACGATCAATATTCGACAAGTGTCCGTCTTGTCAGTCCGTCCCTCATTCATTCGTTATATCTAGCTTTGATCTTGTATGCAAATGTCATGCAATGTATTTGAGTATACACAAACAGGGAACGAGGGATAAGATCAAATATTTGAAGTCTACCCCGCCTGCGTTCAAGTTTGGTGTGAGTGAAGAATCATACTCTGGATAGTGGAAGCTAGGGGATTCTGAATTTATGGTGGTATGAGTTGGGGATCAAGATTCCCTACGTTCGGTCTGATGGCATTGTATGGTAGCTCACTTCCGTGGGATGTGTTATAGTCATTGGGGTTGAAAGTTGGTTTTGGGTTTTGGGTTTTGATTGGTACTTCCACGGTTGCTCGTCATGTCGTCAGGACTGTGAAGGGTCAAGTGTCAACCTGATGTTGCTTTTTGTCAAGGTCTGGGAGTGTTCAGTTTGGGATTGTAGAACGAAATGAGGGCTGTTGCAGTCCACCCTCGAAGGGGTACATGTTTAATCGTACAGGTGGTTGAAGCCGACACACTCTTTTTCAGGAGTATCTGTTGCTGATGCTGGTTCTTGACAGGTTCGCTCCCCAATTCCGAGAATCAATTCTTCCGCTTAGAGTTACATCCATTCCGTCCGGTTCCTTGAATAAAACTAAACTTGGCTCACACAGATTTGTCCACGATGATACTACTCTCCAAGTCTCCTTCACCGTCCTCATCACCGACTTCTTCTCTCATTTGTATATTTCCATCACTAGTGCCTTTATTCTTTTCTCTCATTTTCTCTTTGACACTCTCGTCATCGTAGTCCGGTTTCTCCCATCCATCATCTCCGACTTCACCCAGAGTGAAGCCGCCTTTACTATCGGATTGTTCATCGCTTTCTTCGTACCACTGATGCTCACGATCCATACTCAGGATACGATGGGTGATCCATTCCTTGGCTTCGGTGCCTAGAGTGTAGAAATGTGGGTTATCCCGAGGAAAGAACATGGAGACGTGCGCTCCGATCTCGTCACGGGCTTTGTCATTAAGTGCGGATTTCCACTGAAGTCCGGCCATGTCATTTCCGGTTGGAGTGGGCTTACCCTCCAAAATGCGTTTGGGCAGGGAGCAAAATGTTCTTTTGGCGCCTAGGACCGTTTCTGATGCACCGTACCCCTCTCGGGCCCCTTTACCTAGGAGGGTATAAAAATCGATGAAACCCAAGTTGCGTTCCTTTTCGATATCCGTCATCTTTTGAACGCGTTGTTTCATTTCCTCGCCCCTGGCAAGACATCCGACAAATTCCAGATGCGATGTAGCCCACGACCAGCCTAGTGATAGTTTGTCCTTTTGGGAGTATATTGCTGCAGAAGCTCCAGCTGCCACAGCTCCTGCGGCACCGGCAAACATGGCATACTTTCCCCATGATTGCCACGACGGTGCAGCAGCAGCATCACCTGAAGGAGGGGCAGGAAGAGCCGCGGCTGCTTTTGAGACAGTCGATGCCCCCGAACTTGCAGAGTTTGACGACCCCCAGCCAAATATAGATGAGACCTCGCTGAAGGTCTTATAAGCTTGAGATGCTGTCTTGTAATGTGACTCAGCCCCATGGGCAACAACGCCTGGTGAAATTCCAAGGAACGGTGTATCGAAAGCGAGAAGTCCTGTGATGTGAGGGAACATGAATGAGGACGTTGATGCCGTAGCTTGCGCATCCAAGGGTGATGGCGTATTCGGGGTTGGATGAGAAGTACTGGTAGAGGAGGATTGAGTAGTGTTTGAGGGGAAATTAGGCGCAGATTCAGAGTTAGATATTGAAGATGGCGGCGGTAGAGGTTGCTCTGATGCTAGAAGCATGATAGCTTCAGCTCCCACTATTCCACCCATACTATGCCCAACGAGGAGGACATGAACTGAAGGATCGATGGTTGGGGACGGCGTCGAGCGGGCGACTTCGAGATCGATAACTTTGTTCTGAAGCCTACATGATGTGAGCTGATGTGTTGCCCGTTTGAGCCTGCGGTAGCGAAGCTATGGTGGGCCGGGGGCTGTTCGTACCATTCTCTAAATCTTCCCACGCATTCCTTCAACTCTCCTCGAGTGTCAAACTTCGGATATGTCACCGCGACAATATCAATTTTGGGAAGAGCATGGCTCACAAGAGCGCGGAGGTGCTCAGGAAAGGAGCCGAATGTATCTTCACCGCCCTATGGTTGTCAGCACTGACTACGAAACTTTGCGTGGCGATGAACGTTTGCGACAGACCTTGAAACCGTGTATAAAGACAAGGAGCAGTGTTTTGCGCATAATTGGCAATAATAATTCAACCAAATCTCATCTCATCCCTGACTCCAGGTTCTAGCATTGATTGGTATGTGTTTCTAGCAACATTTTGCCAAATCAAGACCTACCAAAAGCTATTATGGATCGCACAAGAGTTTCTTGGGAAGTTCAGCAGGAACCAGAGGAGTGAGTGGATCAAACTCCCCCGCCTTTCGTCACCGCATCCCCACCATACGAGTGACTGAAAGGGCCAGAACGTGAAATGAATGATCAGAGCTCCTCAACATCAACTGTCGCCGTTTCTGTGATTATTGTTAAGCAAAACGAGGCCAGACGGTCACAAGGTGACGGCTTTGAGGCTTTACTCTATCTACAACACTTGAGAACATAGGACACAATTGTAGTAACGTTGTTACGAATTGCCAGTCGTCTAATGAAGTCTGATAACAGCCAGCTCAGGGCTTGAATCTACATGGTTGCAGCTAACCATTAAACTTCCATGCTTGCAAACAATTTGCTATCGGTGTCATCCCATGGATGCTCGTTTTCCACGGATCGGATCATCGCCTCGTGCTTTGGACTTCGAGCCTTGATCGTGGCTTTGAAAGGAAGAGGGTGGCTGATGATACCTGCGGTAAAGTCGACCTCAGGAGTTATCTCCTGTCCATGCTCCACAGGCTTAGTTATGTCGAAGACTGCTAGGGCCTTTGCAATCGTCAAGAATAGCGACGAGTCCGCAAGAACCCTACCCGGGCACACTCGACGACCGTATCCAAAGACAACAGCGTGAGGGTCGAGCTCCGGTACGTGACCATTGAGATCAAGAAACCGCTCAGGTTCAAATGACATGGGGTCCTCATATGTCTCAGGGTCATGGGTAATCCACCTAGAAGTTAACTGCTGGTCAGAAAAGCGAACAAATATCTAGATTTCTCAAAGCGTGATCGAGCACGTACCATATGTTGGGAATAACCATTGCTCCCTTCGGTATGAAGTAACCCCCAACAACATCATCAACTGTCGATGTATGCGGAATGCCCATGGGTCCAATGGGGTGCCAGCGAAAAACTTCTTTGACAATGGCATTTACATAGGGCAACCGTTGGCGGTCTTCATGTCCAGGAAGTCTATCAGTGCCAACCACCTGGTCAAGCTCGGCCTGTGCCTTGCGCTGCACTTCTGGGTATATTGTCATAGCCAAGAAAAAGCAGGCTAGTGAGGATACAGTCTAGGAAAAATGAGAATTTCAATCAGTTATATCATCATCCAAAGAGAGGACCAATGGTTGCGGAGCAATACTCACAGTATCCGCGCCGCCTGCATATAGTGACGCCGAGGACCATTTTGCCACATGTTCCTCTTCAGGATCAGGGTTGCCATTTGTCCTCTTCAGCAATTGGGACAGGTAAGAAATTTCCTGGCTACCCAGGGCCATTTGCCGTCGTACAAACTCATACGGTTTGTCAGCCATGTCCGTCACCGTCTGTCGCCACTCCCGAGCCGTTTTCTTGAAGGAAGTGCCTGGAAACCAGTCCGGCAGGAATTTCACTTTTTTCTTTTAGCACGAGGCTTGACGATTAGGGTTGCGATCGGTAGATACGTACAAAAAGGGAATATATCCACCATCCAGGCTCCTGGGACTGTAGCCAAGGAGAATTGAAACAATGCCCTGTCGGCTAGTTCCACAAGTGGATCTTGCTTGTGAGGTTCGACTGTATAACCATAGGTGATCTTGAGAATGATAGCACCCGCATTACTAAAGCTTCAATTAGTTCCCTTTCACATCTAAGCATCGTATGCTCAACGATGACTCACGTCCGAATATGCTGGACCAAATCCTCTGGTTTGTCAAGGACACGAAGTAGAAAGCGACGAGTTTCCAGATCCTGGACTGAGTTGAAGCGAGCGACAGCTGTTTTCGATCCTATAAGTTGAGCTATGTTCTTGCGGTAGACGCGCAAACGATCTGTGTACATCTGACTCGCAACAGCATCTCCCCAACCAGCCCTGCGTGAAGACAACCGGTGAGTCTCTGTGATCCTCATGGAAGGCTGTATAGGCTTTACTTACAATTCGAAGCCGAACACCAAGTGATGACGCGAAGAAAAGACAGCCGAACGTTTCTCCATTATTTCAAGTGCTAATTCTTGACTATGAACAATGACTAATGTCTGGCCAAAGATGTTGAGAGAGCATATTGGACCTATGTCATCAGCATGATCGAACGGCATGAAGAACCGTGGGTCTTAGTAAAGCTTACCGTACAGCTCCTTATATTTGAGCCAATGCTTCCATTCCTGCTGACCAGAAGGAACCACGTCTGCTATATTGCCGACGATGGGCAGGGGCTTCGGCCCTGGAGGGAGTGGTCCATGCTGTTTTTTCCTATAGGAAACCCATGTTCTCACAACAAACAACCCAACCAAAACGACGACGAGACTGGGAATTGATGGACCCAACATCTTAATCAGTGTTGTGACATTTACATCAAAAGACGGACGGGTGTAGCAGATGTGAGAATCTCAATATTTTGCGACACAAATGGGAAGAGGGGTAGGTAGTACAACGCTGACCGATTTTGGAGAAAGATGGACTACGAGAGGGTCATATACAGTATGTTTCTTAACATAGACCTCATCGCGTTGATGGTGGGTGCTCTTCCCATGGCTCGTCTTTAGGTCAAAATCCCTATTGCACCAGCGGGTGTAGGGAAGCGGCCACAGCTAAATCGCTTAATAGTAGTAAGTACCAGTGCCAAGGGGAAGAGCCGTTTGACGGCACTTTACAACCGAACTTTAATTGAAGTACATATAATTACTGTAACCACGTACGTGAACCCTCTACCTACCCTGTACCACTAGAACGTACAATAAATAATACAGTACTAGCAACAACCTTCGTATCTCAAAGTTCCACCATCAGGCAACCAATCAACAATGGAGCAATGCTCGTCTGACCGGTCTATCAACCTCACAACCATGGGCTTCTGTTGCGCTTAGTAGGCTTGCTCCCGCTTCCCATCCTGTTCTCCTTAGCGACGGTATGCCGCCAAGGCGAGCACATACAAAATCTCGAAATGGCTGTATTACTTGTAAACGACGCCGTGTCAAGGTAAGCCGCTACCTCCCAACTTGCCCATTAGTACACGCATGAAATGCATCTCCCCCTGGATATTCTGTGCACGATTACCCACACTTTTGAACCGTCACCTTCGACCGCTGCTAGCCGTACGTTACTTGGTCTGACTGTCGCGTTAGTGTGATGAGAAGGGACCGCCGTGTGGCAACTGCATTAGTCGTGAAATAGAATGCATCTATGGAACGGCGGCGAGGATTCCCTCCATGGTGGCGTCACTGATAGACCAGGTTGCTTCCCCGTCATTGACTACGCCGTCAAGATCGCTCTCGCCGTCGCCAAAACCGCAATCTAGATCCGCTTCATCCGTCAATAGCAGTGGCCATGTGGTTACCCAACCGAGGAGATTGCTCGAGCTTGAGCTTATGCACTACTATGCTACCGAGACATACCGCAGTATCAGTGAAGTCACGAATACTTCGGAACTGTGGCAGCTGCATGTGGTGCAAGAGGCGTTGAAATATGAGTATCTACTGAGCGGCATCTTTGCATTGACTGCCTTCCACAAATCAACTAAATCTCTGCATAACGCGCACGGATATTTCAATATAGCTCTCCATTACCAGAATTCGGCTTCGTCATCTCTTCGAGGAGCCATTTTCGATCTCAACCAGGAGAATTCTGGGGCGCTGTTCGCTACTTCGGTTATAATGTACATTTGTGTGATCGCGTCACCCTCAAATCCAGCTCAGGAACCCCCAACCTCTTTTCTTGACACAATGGTCTTATCCATAGACCTACTTCCAGGTCTAAGCTCAATCGCGCAGACCGCCAAGCCTTGGCTCCAGCCAGCAGGTCCATTTAGACCGCTCTTCGAAGTTTGGAATAGGTTGGATGCGAACCTAGAGGATGATGACTTCAGGAGAGCTCTTACACGGCTCCGGGAGACGAACGAGGAGCATGTGCCCCAGGAACAACACGAGGAACGAGCTATTAATGCACGGGCCATCGACTCTTTGGAATCATGTTTTCTCAGAGGTAAAACCGGGGTCCTTGTATTCCTTGTCCTGGTCCGAAAGGAATTCGGGCTTGAGTTGAAACTTCGAAAGCCCACAGCATTATTGATCCTTCTATATTGGGGCGTGTTACTCGACAACTTACAGGGAGAATGGTGGGCCGAAGGTGCAGGAAAGGGATTAATTCAAGAAGTCTCACCTATCCTTTGGGACTACGGCATGACCTGGAGAGATGCAGCACGATGGGCAATTCGAAGGGTGGGTCTAAAGGAATTGAATCAAGAGTCGCAAATACCATGAGGATGATGAATTGCCATGCCATCGCAACATATATCATGGGGGAATATCTACAGGTTAGCATCACCATCACTGTGCGCCAAAGACAAACACAAGCCTACGGACGTATGAGAAACGGTCATGATCACCAAAATGACATCTTGGACGATGGCCAATATATCGTGTGCGACTACATGGTTCTACTACAAGCTCATTACAGATATATCTTGTCACTCGTCAATCCCAAGATGCAGACTCAGATCTGTAGAAAAAGCCTGCGACGGGCACCATCGCGCCAAAAATAAGCAATTCTTGATTTCATGGCTTAGAGACGGGATTTCTTACGATATATCATCCTGCCACCGCCGCACTCAAACTCCCAGCCGACCTGCTTCTTGCCTGATCAAATCTGGTACCTCTTCCGCAGGACTCTCTCCTCGGCGACCTAACCCAGAAGCTTCTTTGCCGGTATAGCTTCCCCTCTCGAACCCATCCCCCAACTGGCCGCCTGGAACCCAACTGGAGATCACATATCCAAGTCCATCTAGCAGCAGAATTTTGCGCTCAGAGTCGGCAAAGGTCTGTCGACTTGGGTCGACTTTAACATCCCAGGATCTGAGCAACTTGTTCGACCTTCTACTTGAATGAAACCGCATTGAACGTCAAGAAATCAAACAACCCGGAACTCTGGAGTGAAAAAGAAAAGCTATTACTATTTAGCAGAGAACGGACAGCATGTGTAAGGCGAGATTTCAATGTTCTTTGCCAAGGACGTTGCGAGAGAAGGCTTGGATTCTGAGAACCCGGGATCGATGGAATGGAGTATCGATAAGGCATTGATTTCTCGAGGATCGAAATCGTGGGTAATTTGATTTGACGTTGGGTTACGAATGAATGTTTCGCAGAATGAAGCTTTTTGACAAGACGATGTTAACTGTATATCAAACGTGTCGTTGAAAGATCACACACACACACACACACACACACACACACCTACAGACAGACATGGTATCATAATATAGATATGTTAGAATAGTAGTACATGTTCATTGACAAACCAAGATAAGATAGTATCAACGAATATCATCGACACGTCTTCTTTTATCTCGTTCCCGATAAGGAGAAGGACTTCTCTTCCTCCGAGCAGAATCATCATCTCTGTTATATCTTCTTGGAAGGGGAGGAGGGGACCTGGATCTCGAGTAGGATGGTGATCTCGAATATGATGCTCTTCTTCTTCTGTGGTGGTGGTGATGATGATGATGATGGGGTTTTCTGTCTCTTTCGTCATCGCTTCGATTTTTCGAGGGGCTTCGTCTTCTTCGTGGTCGATACGAATCGTCTCCTTGGCGTTCACGATTGTTTCGCATGCCCCTTGGTCCTTCAGGGGCTCCGTCGATCTTCTTTCCCTGCTGTTCTCGTCTAGGCCCTAAAGCTCCAGCGTTTGCACCAGTTGGTCCCCGGTCACCACCACGTGCTCTGTCGTCATCTGGTCTAAATCTCTCATCGTCTATTCCTGCTCCAAACCCATCTCTCTTTCTCTCCGACCGACCGTAATCTGCCCATCTTCCCGTATCCTCCGCCTTGAGATCCTTGTATTTCGTCCTTCCCTTTTTACCCAACTTCGTCATGTCACGAATTTGCATATATTCAGGCAGCGCCTCTCGGTTCTGAACCTCATCGACGAATTTGCCTCCCATGAGATCCCTTCTGGCCAGAATCTCTTTTGCGACTTCTTCATCCTGAAAGAATGCACCTTTGTGATGATATCTCTGCATGAATCCAGCTTTCCCACGTCCTGATTCTCGCTCCTCTTTCTGCGCTGCGAGATATTCGGCATCTTCTTTCTCCCGTTCCTCGGCAGTAAGATTGCGACGCCTTTCGATTTCTTCGAGCTCTTTTTCGTGTAACTCTATAGCCTCGCGATCTCGCTTGAGACGCTTGAGTTCACGGAGCTTCCAAGCTGCTAGTTCGGCTTCCGGGTCGATCCCATCTGTGTCGTTGACCATATCCTCAGGGGCCACTTCTTCGTCATCGTCCCATGATTTTTTGCCTTGAGCACGGGCTAGCGCGTCACGTTCTAGTTTGTCAGTTATCATCATATCAGCCAACTCGCGCCGTCGGGCTTCCTCTTCTGTAAGACCATCTGTCATGTGAGCCGGAACGGTGGTATCTGATTCTGACTGTAGATTCGTTTGGGGTTGAGGCGTGGCGGTCGCAGGAGATGCGGTCTTGCTGTTTCGGTCAGACTTTTTGATGAATGTAGGACGAAGTAGTTTTCGTTGAGGTACATCCTCTTCCGAAGAGCTTTCTTCCTCAGATGATTCGTCTTCACTTTCTTCATCTTCTTCCTCTTCCTCGGATTCATTCGGGGCTTCAAGCTGATCTCGGGGTTCTCTTGGTCCTTGACGCGCGACTGATGTGGCTTTCGTTACGTCGAGAGGTCTCGTAGCCGGAGGCGGCGCCTCATCTTCATCCTCCGTCACAAAGCCATCTTCATCACTATCTTCCTGTATTGCCGCAGGCTTCTGCTTTTGTGGCACTCTTGAAGCCGGGAAACTCGAGGCAGTCGGTGGTTTTGGTACTGCCTGAGTTTGTGGAACTTCCTCTTCGATCTCATCCTCCTCCTCGCTATCTGAATGTTCTTCTGCAACGGCTTTTCCAGGTCGATATCTTTTCACAGGTCTTGCAGGGTTGGCTGTCATACGCGACTGCCCGGGGACACCAGCACGAGGAAACGGTGGTGGCATATTGCAACAGCTCTCTTGAGGGAGAATGATTCGTGCTAAAGTTCGAAGCGTTATGGGAAACCCGCCGCATAGAGAATGAGGATGTCGTCCCCCAAGCAGAGATGCGGCTCTGCAAAGAATCGTCTAGGTAGAAATATCACTTTGCCATGTACTTCCGCCCATGGATTTCACCCTTTCACTCCTCTACATTAAGTGGCTCAACGAGCCAAGATCAGATACGATTTATTCGACTGTTCTGCACGAACTTACGTTTCCAACATGCGAACCGATTCGAGGTCCAATAATTCACGGCGACTATTTGCGACCAAAGATGAAATTTGCGGGGAGCAAATTTACGGGCGAGTGTTTGGAGCCATCCGCCACATCCTAAAATCAAATTCCTATACCATATACCATATACCTATAACCTATATTCTATTAATAATAGAATATCTAAATTCATTAATAAGAGAATACTATTAAACTATAATCTTTATTCTATTTATAATAGCCTCTCTAATTATAAATCTTAAAAAATTTCGTTCTGTAATTAAATAACTAATTTAGATAAATATTCTGTATTAACGTATATTAAATTAATTTTATATTTAAGATCTTTTTATTAAAAAGTATATATTAGAATAACGAATATATAGTTAAAAAATATATTTTTAATAGTTTTTAAATAGAATAATAGTAGATTCTATTAATATTTAA
>LCWF01000086.1:0-279680 GCA_001006345.1 Phaeomoniella chlamydospora | reverse complement strand
AACGAACATCAAATAATTATGACTAATTAGTTAATCAAGAAATCGCTTCAAAACAGTAAACTTCACGTAAAGTAAAACACATAAAAGTACAAAACAGTATACTAATACAGTACATCTCACAAGCCATGAAACCTCAAACTACATATCATTTAATTCGTTTTCATAGCATTCATTCATTCATTGATTTATTTGCTCATCTATATAACTATGCTAGAGAGCAAAATGATCTATTTTTATTTATCTATTTAACTCAGGGGTCACCATCTAAAGAAAGAAAAAGTAAAAGCCCGTTAAAGGAAAGGAAATAAGATCTGAGAATGCATACATGCCGATAAGAAGGAAGGAAGGGAACAGGGAAGGAAAGAAAAGGTATATATATATCTATATAAGTTATCTATACGATACCATGCGTTGTATGGTCAGAATTAGAAAAAATAAAAAATAAAAAATCTTCAAGACCGACCGGTTTCCAACGTCTCAACATTTGGAGATAGGGGTATATCGTATCCATTCATTTATTTGATTGGATTGGATTTTCTTTCCTAACCAAATAGACCCTGTACCCTGTACCCTGTACCACGTTCTCCGTTCCCCTTACCATCCACCCTCCTCCTCCTCAACATACCCTCTCGGAAACTTATCTCTCCTGATTTCCGTTCTTAACCTCCTCTCCCCTTCCCAGACTTGTCTCTGTTCGTATTCCTTCCCAGCTTGTCTCAAAGTCATGAAGAAGCGATTACTGTTGCTCGGGGCTTCGGTGACGAACCAGGATTGTGCGTCGAAGTCGGAGGATGAGATGAATTTCGTGAAGATGTTTGTCGGGGAGAGGTGCAGGTGGGTGAGGGTTGGGAGGGGGAGAGGGGTGGGAGTAGGTGGCGATGGAGTGCGGGTGGTGCGGGTGCGGGTGTGGGTGTGGAGGTTGTTGGGGGAGAAGAGGGGAGGTGGTGTGGAAGGGATGAGGGATTTTTTGTAGAGGGATTGTTGGGTCTTGATGTGTTTGAAGAGTTTGATGGCGAGATCGTCGTCCGTGAAGGGTTGGGTGTAGGTTGTGTAGTTGGAGGTTGTGCGTGTGTAGGGGGGAAAGAGGTGGAGGTGTGTGAGTTTGGGGAACTCGGATAGTGCCTGGAGGAATGGGTAGACCGAGATTTCGGCGTCGACGCCAGGGATGGCGGTAGGGTGGAAGAGGTTGCGCATTTCGGGGAAGTCGATGGCAAGGTAGTTGATAAGGGGACATTGCTGGGATAGGTGGCGGATGTCCGAGGCTGGGCGGATGATGGGAAAGGTTTGGCTGGAGCTTTCGTAGTTGTAAAATCGTAGCGATCGGAGTTTGGGTGAGGTGATGCTCGTCATGGGGAAGCGGACGGAGTAGCCGCGGAGTTCGAGAGCGGTCAGGTTCTCTGCAGAAGGGGATGTGCTGAGGAAGTGAGCAGTGGCCTTGACGCCGGCTTCGTATTCGCCGAACGGATCAGAGTTGGAGGTGTCGTTGAAGACCCAGAGGGATATATGACGGACGGAAGAAAGTTTGTCAGCATAATGAGTAAGAAATCTTTCGATTGATAGACCTCCGCTGAGGGTGAGTGATCGAAGGGCATGCCATTGAATGTTGTTGAGAAAGGTGACACGTTCTCGTAGCCGCACCGAGTGGTCTGGTTCACTTAATATTTCGGTCCCCAAAAGTCCCTCCAGAAATAGCTCGGCCAGCGGAGGTACGATGAAAGTCTCGTCTCTGACCGAGGTGTAGTATTCGTGTGGAGGATCTGGACATACTCGCAGAGGCTGTTTGTTGGGAGTAAGAATACTTAGGGTCCGCAGGTGAGGCTGTACTTCAAACAGATCCTTGAGGTGGCCCATAGTCTTGGTGATTACATTAATGGAGAGCAATCTCGGTATCCTTCTCAGAGGGTCAACCCAACTCATCTGATCTTCGTGACGAATAAAAGTCGGTTCCCAAGTACTGATTTCCACATCACATTGAGGCTGGAGATCCATGATGGCGTCAAATGCATTACCCCCGTAGTCTCGGAATCTGGGTAAGCCCTCGTTAGTTGAAAAGTAGCACTGGGAACAAAGACGCATACCGAAGGCTTCTAAGACTCGTAAACGCAGGGAACAATTTCTTGAATTTTTCAACCTCTACTAGGTCCTGTGATTTACTCTTATTGGCCATTCGGGTCTTGACATCGATGTTTCTGACGAAGGAAGCGATATGTGTATTATCCGTCAGGAAATCTAGGACATTTCGCCGCTGTCCTGATGGTAAAGGCCATTCTGAATGTACTTCGATTAAAATGGTCAAAGTCCTGAAAATCATGGGCAGCGTTACTCGCCTCAAGGTTCGTGACTGGGTTGAAATGTTCATTAACCATGGTGAAGGTCGTTCATCCCAATTGGTGAGCTAGATAAGGTTAGGCCTACAACCGAATGAGAGGTAACGTGAACCTACGAGTTCGAGAATGGCCTGTAACAACTCAACTGGAAGTCTCTCCAGGGCGGACATGTTGAATTGTCGATGCAAGTGAGCGATCCAACGATTGATAGACATACGGAAATTGATGGGTTTGAGACTATCAGGTCATGGGACTAGAAATCTTTCGAAACATCTCTCAGCTGTAGGACAAGCGTTGTGTGCAAGTGCGCGTCTGTGGAATCATCGACAACTTGCTCAACAAGATTGGCATCGGCTGCAGAATAGATGCACCGTTTCCGAAAGCTCAGATTCGAGAGGTCGATGTTCCCATGGATAATCTGGCGAAATACAATAGACTCGTTGTATCCAAATTTTGTCAATGGCCGCCATCGGCGCGGATGTCCTACGGAGACAAACTACTCTTTCAGGTAGGTACGACACAATTGTAACATGACAATCGGAAGTACAGACTGGAATATCCCCGGTCATGGCTTCCTGTTTCATATGGCTTGCCATAGGGTGATTTGCTTCTCTTAAGACAATTGACGGTTTAGACTGCAATGGCATCAGCACAGAAGCCATGGCTACCGAAGACCGCCCCGCCTCATATCACGTTTGTCAACGTCAACATTGTGAATGTCGAGAATGCAACTATACTGCCGGATGCTGTTGTAACCTTATCTGGAGGAATCATCAAATCGATTTCTATAGCAGCGAACAACTCGCACACATTGACTCCAACCTCGTCGACGGCTTCGGAATTATCTGAGTCTATCATCATCGACCTTGGATCCCGGTATCTGTGTCCTGGACTAATAGACCTCCATGTTCACCTCACAGCAGCTCCTGGGCAAACATCTTTCTCCAATCTGTTTTCTCAAGACCAGACGTCGGTTTCTCTACGAGCTGCTTATGTTGCCAAACGTATGCTCCATCGAGGCTTCACCACGGTCCGCGACACCGGTGGCTCCAATAACTCTCTCCGTAGTGCTATAGCTGAGAACCTCGTCCCAGGACCACGCCTTTTCATAGCAGGGAAAGCCCTAAGCCAAACAGGTGGTCACGCCGACCTCCGTGCTTCCCATGAAGGAGCTCAATTCAAATGCTGCGACTCGAGTACCCCGGGGTTTGGACGAGTCTGCGATGGCGTCCCTGCTTGTCTCGAAGCTGCCCGTGATGAACTTCGACAAGGTGCGAACTTCCTGAAAGTCATGTGTGGAGGTGGTGTTGTTTCCCCATCCGACCCTCTTCAGATGGTCCAATTTACCGCTTCTGAGCTCCAAGCTATAACGTCAACCGCATCTTCAATCGGTACCTACGTGACAGCGCATGCATATACTGACTCCGCAGTCCGCCATGCTGTGACCAACGGCTGCAAGGGAATCGAACATGGAAACTTTGTGTCTAGAGCAACGGCTGAATGGCTGAGATGTGAACATGCAGACGTGATAATCACACCAACATTGGCAACATATCGCGCTATGTCCTTGCCCGAGAACAGATCGATGTTCAGCCCCGACGCCCAACGAAAGAACGACCAAGTCCTGGTCTCAGGCCTCGATTCGATTCGCCTCTTTCACGATCTCGGTATTACGATGGGATTCGGAACAGACCTTCTAGCTCATATGCACGAGTTACAAAATACAGAATTTGAAATCAGAGGTTCAGTATTACCTGCTTCCGAAGTCCTGAAACATGCAACTATCAACGGGGCGAAGGTCTTGGGTATGGATGGTAAGTTGGGAATTATCAAAGAAGGCGCGTTCGCCGATCTTCTCGTTCTCGAGCAGAACCCATTGTGCAACGTAGATGTACTGGCAGAGGGGGGAGATAATTTGTCAGCGATCTTGAAAGAGGGGAGGGTTGTCATGTCTCAACTTCAGAGCCTGGATATAGATGCAATTTACGCGAGATAAGATTGGTAGGCGGATCATACACGTACGGCACGGAAACAGGATTTGCAAAGGTTGGACCACTAGAGGGGAAGACAACATGGTAGCAGGCGGTAATGTAACAGTTGTCGAGAACACATGAATAAACATTTCTACAAGATAAAAGCCGTATGTTAATATTGACACTTGTGGCTTCTTTGACAAAAATCATCATTAGTTAGTCTTTCCATTTTATTGCCTTCATGGTTGCTTCACATCTAAGAACGCACTTTGGTCTGATAGCCGTTGTGAGTTCTAGCAGAATTGCATGCGAGTTCAAGACCCTCACGAAGTCTCCATCGCATCACCCGGTGCTCCACCATTGGCTATTGTCGCAAAGTATCTTACGTCGACGTCATCATCCTGTTGCAGTTTCTCGAGATTGGGAGTGATTTGACTCTCGATGACTTCTTGACCTTGTTTGGCAGCAGACCCACCCTTTGGCTGCTGAATGGTTCCCTCTGTAGAGATGTCGCGGAGGGTCCCAATGATTACAGCATATGATTTGGCGACATTAAAGCGAATGTTGGGTATTGGGTCGCTGACAAGCTTGTCGAGGATGGGAAGAATAGAATCGCGGATCATGGCAAGAGTGACGACAGGGGCAAGTGTCTGGGACCGATTAATATGCATTCGTTCATATCCAAGAATGGGGGCCTTACCGAGATAGCAAAGCAAGTGGTCATTCGGTAAAGGTAATTGGGATGCTGGCCCATAGCTACAACCTTTGGAACAATTGCTCCACTGGCCCATTCTACCCCGAAGACTTCGGTAAGCTTCTTCAAGTTCTGTGTTGCAGCTTCTCTAATGGAGAAGACTGTATCGCCCAGCCATGCCATGCACAAACTGCTGAGCTGTTCATCAAAAAACTTCACACCAAGTTGACTGGCTAGTAGGGGAATGTATTCGATAATTGCCAATCGGACTCTCCATGATCTAAGAGAAGTGTCAGTGGGAAATAGGCAAAGTTCAAAAGCCACTCACCTGTCTTCACTCAAAGTTGTAATGGCTGGTAGCAAGGACTGCGAGAGCAATTCAATGCCAATAACTAGACTTTCATCAGTAAAGTGTTACAATGTTCCACAAACAAAACCGACCTTTGTTGACGTGCTCAAGTTTCGAAATGATGTGCAAACGGACGTCAGGAAACTCATCCTTGAGCATCTGTAAAAACATTGGTAGCAAATGCGCAATCGTCTCTTCCTTCCCAAGAATTGGTGCAAGTCCACTAATCTGGGTACCAAGTGCAGCTCGGACGTGTTGCGATGGGTCGGATACAAGATCTTCGATGCTACCCATGATCTCGTTGAGTAGTGTATCACGGTCAAGTAGGTTGCAGAAGCCAGGGATTTGCCCTGCAACTGCAGTTCTCACCTCTGCCTCGCTATCTTTCAGTAGCTTCACAAAGGCTGGGACTAGGTCTCGATTGACAACCTCATCGTCAACAGCTTTCGCAATTTTCTCAAATCGGTCGGCGACCATATACCGCACCCTCCACGACTTGTCACCGAGCAAATTCTGCAATGCTGTGAGCAGGACACCATGGCTCGATTGCTGCTCTTTGGGTATCTCCTCCGCTATCGCAATCAAAACATCGACGGTCAGAAGCCTGACCGAGTCTTGATCATCTCCTGCAAGGTGCTGGAACAAAGGAATCATCTCTTCGATGACAATCGGCGTAGGAACTTCTTTGATGAATTTTGCAAGGTTGTTGGCTGCTTGCCGGCGAACCATGGGGGTCTCATCGTGGACAAGATGGCCGAACTGTTCTCTCAGACCAGCCTGAAGATTTGACGAAGCCTTCTTGTATGGGGTCGTGTAGAGGCCTGTTGCAGAAATCTTCGACGTGAACCAATCTGCTTTCGAAAGTCGGATCGTGAGAGGAATGAAACTCTGTTCAACCTGTGTCTGCGAAAGCTGTTCACAGATCTTGTTAAGGGACTCGACAGCCTAGTCTAGGTTAATATACTGAGCACGAGGCTGTTGTCTGGTGGCGTACCTTGTCTCGAACGAGTGGCTCTTCTATAGCCGCCAAATTCTCCAATGGCGAAAGCAAGACGTGAGCATAGTCTGGGCCTCCAACATACTCGACAAAGTTGCCTAGCTCTTCACTAAGAGCTGTCAAAACCTCATCTTCATCTTCGACAGAATCTACGTTGCCCTAGTTAATTATGGCTTCTACATCATCCAGAGAGCCTGCATACCGTCTAGAAAGGGAATCAATTCATCTCTTGTCCGTTCAGGACCCAAAGCGAGCGCGATCGTCGACAATCGATGGATGGCGTTCAATCTTAGAAGGACATCGTCATGCTAACAGCCGCATCGAAATATCAGCAATGAGTTCCCAAACTCGCGTGACCTAGCGCAACTGACCTTCAATTCATCGATCAGAACGGCGATGGGATAAAGCTCCTCATTTTCTCCTTGTCCTTCCATGGTGTATCTCGATCGTTGGCGAACAGGTAAACGTATAAAGGATAGATATTGCGTAACCGATCAGAAGTAGTTGAATATGCCTTCCGCGGAGGGGAGCTGTCGGTGAAGCTGCGGCTGAATTGCAGCTTGCGTTCCAATCAACAAATCGTCGAAATTTCCATCAATGCTGTATCAAGCGAGCGCTATTGAATATCTGGTCAGTGAAATGGTAGGGAAAGCTATATCTGCATCTGCGAGATGTTGTTGTGGCCCCAAGCTAGTCCGGGGCAGGTGCGTGGGGTGCGCTTGTGATGCAATAACAAGGATTGAACTTCAGGTATTTTACGAAATGGTGAAGACTCACTCAATGGTACTCTGCAAGCGTGTAGAAACGGGTCTGGATTTCAAGCACAGTTATCAATAAGGGTGAGTTATGGAAGATGTACAAACTGCATGTGTTGATCAAGGCAAAGTTACAAATTGACGTGTAACGAAGTATGGGCAGCTAATTAGCAAGGTGAACGAACCAGGCACTGACTCTTTCTTCCACTGTTAATTATTACGGCATGCCAGATGGCCCAGGGCCTTTCGTCAGTCTTCCCTTAGTCCCTCAGGTTAAACTTCTCAGGCTGCTAGGGTTTAGTTGTCCCAATTCGTCATGGCGGTGAACACAATTGAAACGGCAGAACTCACTATCGGGCTCAGTAATTTTGCTGCAGATGCGACGACATATGAATCAGACAGAAGTCTGATCGCCTATCAGCTTTCCGGATCGCTCAGAACCTCAATTTGTGTTTCAACGCACTGCTAAGTCAGAATACTGTAGCGTCTTTTTCTTATTGTTTGTCTATACCGAAAGGCGTGTCCAAACATCCCGGGAATCCGCGGGGCAAGTATCAAAATGCCCACCATTGGTGTCGACAAGGCCGCGTTGTTCAAGGAACTTGGACAAGAGTAGGTGCACTCTGTGGTGATGGGATGGAAAAGTAGCTTACTGGCTGAAGGTACACCACAAAGGAGTTCGATGAGCTGTGTTTCGAATTTGGTAACTATACCTAGCTACATGCGAAACGCAGAGCTAACATATTCTTTCATAGGTATTGAGCTCGATGAAGATGTATGCATATTCTCGAGCATATTGTGATCTCCCATCTAACAGTCCTAGACTACCGAGTCTGAACGACCCATCATCAATGGTGTCCAGGAACCACCCCAGCTTAAGATCGAAATTCCCGCCAACCGGTACGGCATGATGCCATTTTAGTAAAGACAACCACTGACTGTTCCCCAAGATATGACATGCTATGCTTCGAGGGCATATCTCTGATGTTGAATATTTACCGAGAGAAGAGACCAATACCGAATTACAAAGTGGTTGCGCCGCCTAGTGGAGAGCTACAAACATTAACTATCAGGCCCGAGGTTTGCTTAGCCGGATCTATTACGCTGAGACTCAAGGCTTATGCTATGATAGACTGCTCAAATAAGGCAATATGCAGCCGCAGCAATCCTTAGGAATGTTACGTTCACACCAGAACGTTATGAATCTTTCATTGGTTTGCAAGATAAGCTGCATCAAAACCTGGCCAGACAGAGGACGTTAGTCGCAATCGGGACGCACGATTTGGACACCGTTCAAGGTCCCTTTACCTATGAGGCTCTGCCACCGTCGGAATTCGGCTTCAAACCTCTGAATCAGCAGAAAGAGATGACGGCGGAGGAAATGATGAAGTTCTATGAGGTAGGTAAAGTCCGGCAGTCA
This sequence comes from Phaeomoniella chlamydospora, assembly GCA_001006345.1. Taxonomy (NCBI): domain Eukaryota; kingdom Fungi; phylum Ascomycota; class Eurotiomycetes; order Phaeomoniellales; family Phaeomoniellaceae; genus Phaeomoniella; species Phaeomoniella chlamydospora. The sequence goes on along the minus strand of LCWF01000086.1, from coordinate 271,165 downwards.
ATGTAATCTCTAACACCATTCAGACCGACCGACATATTGGTAGATATTTACACATTATCAAAGACTCCCCGGTGTACCCAGTGATCTTCGATGCCAATCGGGTAGTGTGCTCAATGCCCCCTATCATCAATTCAGATCATTCGAAGATCTCGACGAAGACCAGAAACGTCTTCATCGAATGCACTGCAACAGATAGGACGAAGTTGGAATTGGTTATCAACATCATGGTAGCAATGTTCTCACAATACTGCGAAGAGCCTTTCACGTACGTGCGGTGGACTTACTCTTGATCTGCGCTAACCAATATCCAGGATCGAACCAGTGAACATTGTCTCGAAGCACAATGGCGAATCTCGGCAGTCTCCTAATCTGACACCACGAGAAACGCAGGCAGAAGTAGACTATATTAACGAATGTTGCGGTCTAAGCCTCTCACCACAAGAGATTTGCAAGATGTTGACACGCATGTCCTACCACGCAACACCCTCAAAGACCGACAAAAACATAATTGATATTGCAGTCCCACCAACGAGAGCAGACGTCTTACACCAGGCAGACATCATGGAAGACGTTGCAATATCTTACGGCTTCAATGAGTTACCTCGGTCCTTTCCTTCTAAATCTGGAACTGTCGCTCAACCCCTAGCTATAAACAAATTATCTGATATTGTTCGAGTTGAAGCAGCGATGGCTGGCTGGTCCGAAGTGATGCCACTTATCCTCTGTTCACACGATGAGAACTTCTCCTGGCTTAACCGAGAAGATGACGGGACAACAGCAGTGAGACTAGCCAACCCAAAGACGCTTGAGTATCAAGTTGTCCGTACAAGTCTTCTTCCTGGCCTTCTCAAGACAATTCGTGAAAACAAGCACCACAGCGTTCCAATGAAGATTTTTGAAGTTAGCGATGTTGCCTTCAAAGACCTATCTCTCGAACGAAAATCGCGTAACGAACGCCATTTTGCAGCAGCATGGTATGGTAAAACTTCTGGTTTCGAAGTTGTACACGGCCTTCTCGACCGTATCATGTTGATGCTTAGGACAGCGTTCGTCACGAAAGAGGAAGGCCTGGGTGATTCGAATTTGCAGGTTGCTGGATTCAGATACTGGATCCAAGAGGTGGATGACAAAACTTTCTTTCCTGGACACGCTGCCAGCATTCACATCGGCGTCGGTCGCAATGAGTATGTGGTTGGAGTTTTCGGCATCCTGCATCCAACGGTGCTAGAAAAGTTTGAGCTTAGGTATCCTGTTAGTACGCTTGAGATGAATTTGGAGGTTTTCCTATGAGGCAAATGAAAAGAGGTTGTCCCCTATCGGCAGGGTCTCTCCCATGCCCATATCGAAAGCCCAGGATCGAGCAACCATACAAGTAGAAAATAAAGGGACGGAAAAAGTTTAAACATTACAAATACTTTTTATGACGAGTCCATAGTAGAGCGGGCATAACACGAAGCAACTACAGACTGATTATATGAAGTAATTTTCAAAATTTCAAAATTTGGACCTTTTTCTTCATTGAGTTGTACGAGAGCATATTCATGGGAATGCTGCTAGCATAGCTGCAAATCCATTTTATATCATCAGACCATAGTCAGCGTTGCTGCTTCTTTTTGGCATTATGCGAAGCGTTGTGGTTTTCCACTTGTTCATATGATTGTCCCAAGATTTTCGCACATGCCTCGTTTCTTCTCATGGGAAACAAAAAGTCGACTAACATTTTTTATAAAATGCAGCTCTTGAAACAATAGCACTCCCCCAACAAATCACGCCCATCCAACGACCTACTCAGCAGCTGGGTAAGCTTCACCATTGGCTTCTCCCTCAGCACCTTGCTCCTCCGCCAATCTCGCATCTTGTGCTGCTTGTTGTGCTTGAAGGGCCTTAGCACCGTAGTCTTGAGACATTGGCTGAAGGACTGTTTGCTCCTCCTTTGGCTCGATGATGGTGACACTGTCTGGCAAGCTCTTCTGTGGGCCAGCTTTACCCTCTGGGTCGGCACCGCGCATGATTTTAACCTTGATACCAAGGACACCTTGACGAAGAAGGACGTGGCGAGTGGCGGTATCGATGAAGTCCTTTGCTGGTTGACCGGAGTGGATCATAAATCCGTCCTGTGATCGAAATATTAGCATCATAATGAACCGCGAGTATGGGAGATGTGGACAGGATGACATACAGTGAACTTCATGCTCTTGGCACGGGCAGCTCTGAGCTTTCCGGAGACGACGACTTCGCAACCCTTGGCACCAGATTCCATGATGAATCGCAAAACACCGTAACATGCCCTTCTCACGGCCAATCCGTTGAGCAATTTGTATCGGAGAGACTCGCATTGAGCGACGGCTGAGAGACCACGATTCTGGACCTTGGCGGCATACAGAGAAACGCTGTTTTCTGGGAACTTGAATCGCTTCTGGATGAGGGAGGTGAGTTCACGAATTCGTCGTCCCTGCTCTCCGAGGACTTCCTGTGTGTGGGTTGCGCGGATGACTAAAGAAAAGCTCGATGTCAGCGTTTGTCCTCTTCCTTTGACCATTTTCATCGCATTGCAAACGTACTGATATCGGTGACAGTAGGAGTAACTCTGACTTCAACGCCAGAATAACCCTCCTCAGCGAGTTCACGCTGGAAAAATTCGTTCAACTCGGCATAGAAGACACCGTCAGCAACAAACTTTCTGCGCTTGGAGATAGCACCCTGAACTGCAGCCATGATTGTGATCTGACTCTGGAGTATTGATCTGACACAAGTGTCAAGATTTTCTAGTTGTCGGTTGGCTGCTGTTGACTTGACTTTGCTGTCTTCGCGAAATTGAGATATCGAAATTCGCAGCTGGTGCCCATGAATTTGTCTGTGGGTTGTAAAAAATAGGGTTTAGTGGGTCTTGGCGGATTACATAATTACATCTCTGCGGATGAATATCTCTACAGGCTGAGAGCGACTACTGTCAGATTTATCACTTTCGATATTGTTATGATTCATTGATTCTAAAACGAGGTCTCTTCTAGTTTAAAGGCGACCTTGCATCGGCCGTCTCTAAGCAGTCGTTAAGGACAGCCCAGAATTTAGGTCCATCGAAACCTTTAGGAATAATGACTCCATCGTCTGCCTTGGTGACTTTGGTCCTCCCAATCTGTGGACCAGCAAGCTCTACCTCTACTTTGTATCTTTCTCCCTCATCGAAGAATGGGATTTTCAAACCTTCGTCATCATCGTTTGCAAAGATGAAGGCGACCGCCAATGGGTCGTGTAGAGGAGGTCCCTCTTTCAGATCGAAGACGTCGGCATATGTCTTGGCAAAAAACATTAGGAGTTCATGGAACATTTGGCGTAGCTTCGTAGGCTTTGGTCTTTCATCTGATGTCTTCAAGAAGACATGTCGCTTCTCTCCGTACATCACGATGTGTTGGATATCTTTATTGGCAAAAGCTTGGTGAGTGAGGTCGAGAGGAGCAATCATTGTCTTTCTCGCGAGTGCTGGATTGATGAATAGAGATTCGGCGGACTCGGGATCGCACCAAATGTTGAATTCGGCATATGGTGTGTAATTCCCAATACGAGATCTCAATATTCCCGACTCGTCATGGAAAGAAGGCCCCAGTGGAACGTCAGTGAAGCCATTCCCTATAGCACCGCCCATGATGTTGAAACCTTTGATGTGGTCGACGAGGTCCGGGAACGTCGAGAAGAGGAGTGCAACATTGGTCATCGCACCAGTTGCAATCACCCAAGCCTTCCCGGCTGGTTGTCTCATTAATGCCTGATAAATGTCATATATCGGATTGCATGCTGCAATGGATTTCCTAGTTGCTTGCGGCAGCAGATCTGTGCCGTCTAGCCCGCTATCTCCATGAATATCTGGTGCATGATGAGGCGCTCGGCAGAACGGCCTCCTTGCTCCTGGGTAGACGAGAATATCGGGACGACCGATTGCTTCTAGGACCCTTAGTGCATTCTTGGTGGTCTTTTCTAGAGAAGCATTTCCATGAATGGTAGAAACACCAAGTAATTCCAATTCTGGATGGTAGGCGGCCAACAAGATAGCAAAAGCATCCTGATCTTCATGTTAGCCGATACAGTTTTAGGTCGTGCTCGAGGTGTTGCGTATCTCATACATCGTGACCTGTTCATGATGAGCTTCATGGTCTAAACTCCCATGGCAATCTATTTTAACACTCACCTGGATCGCAATCTAGCCATACTGGGATTTTTGTACCCATGCTTTATGGGTAATGTGGTTAAAAAAACTGTGGTGGAAAACTTGTATAGATCATGACAGCGTGAGATTTTGCTCCAGATAGTGGTGATGACTACAGAGTCCAGGGATGATCGGAGTACGAATCAACCTACAGTATCTATTACAGTACAGAAATCCATTCTTTCGACCTTATACCTGAGAAGCCGTAAGCTTGACACTTTATCGTGACCGCTGGGGGGTTGGCTTGGCTTGCCTTATCTGCGGATTTAGGAGCTCCCGGAAAGACGGTCAAGAGTGGTTTAGGCCCCGATCTACCCCAAGAGTAATCAGACCCTACCTGGGAATGACAATTGCACGCGATTTCACCGTTGAGGCTCTTACAAAGTCGCAGGGATTGAATGGAACCACGTTTTGTGTTCAGCGCAGCCAACACCTGTCGAGCAAAAAAGCCATCTTGATGCCCGACAGCTGGCAACGTTGTCACTCAGGGGCTGCGTACACAATTTGAGGATGCAGCAACCTGCACATATATTGCAATGAGCGCACATTCACTGCGCCATCCATTACCTCCACATCTACTGCCAGGGAAGGCGTCCGCAACATCACAAGGCTCGTCTCTGGCCGTAACAGCGAACGAATCCCCAGCAAGTTCAAGGTCATCGTCGCGAGCGAGACTTCCAAAGAACACCAGAATTCCGACTAATGCTGACTACGCGAGTGAGAAGGCAACTTTAGCTTTAATCCGACGCTGGTTGTGTTCCTCTGCCACTCATGGGGAACTATCGTCTACGCAAAAGCCAATTGAAGAGCTTCTACCGCCGTTAACGAGCTCTAATGAGGTCGATTTACAACTCTATGCCATCATCGCTGTGATAGTCAAGGACTTTGTATACGCATGGTATACCAAAATTACTCCTGATCATGTATTTGTGGACGAAGTGGTCCAAATCATTGCCCATTGTACTCGAGCACTGGAACAGAGGCTGAGGAGAGTTGACCTAGCCGAAATGGTTTTGGATGAGATCCCTGCTCTCGTCGATGCACATGTCCAAGGTATGATTCCATATTGGTGTTTCATAGTTGATCATAGCTGATATTTCTGTTTCTAGCTTCTCGCATAGCGCTCTCTGTGAGCGAAACTTCCCCTTTCGATGTACGGGCTAGGCATTTGTATCATTCTCTCAATCCACATCCCGCTATGAACCCTGCCCCCGACGCGGATGTCGAAGCAACGACCCGACAGGTCGAGAATGAGGTTACATATCGCCAGCTTCTCATCCAGGGAACATTGGCCGTTCTACTACCAACAGAAGACCTGGAAAACGTCTGCTTAAGAACATTGGTCGCTGATGTTATCGCCGATTTAATTATAGGTCAAGGCGTTGGGGGAAAAGCCTGTCAGCCATGGTTTATTTTCGACATGGTTTCGAAGATTGTTGGGACTACGAAGGCGCGCATTGAGCCAAAAGCTACTGGGGAGGAAGTCGAAGTCGATACCAAGAGTCGCCTGGAGAAGTTTGGCCTATTGTCTTCCAAAGATCAAACTTCTAGGTCTGATTTGTCCGCGGCGCACCAATCACGGGTTTCCACCCTCTTTTGGCGCATTTTACAATACTGCTATCTCTCATACTTATTCCTCCGTTTTGTCATTGTTGGAATGAGCCAGGCTCGATCTGCGGGGCCTCGGTCCACCTCTATGGCTCCAACGAAGTCCAATCCGTCGTCGCCGGTGCATTCCACAGGTGCAGCTCGATTGGCACCATCTTCCTGGTCTGGGGACCTACTCAGGCCAAGGCGACCCGTCTTAAAGTATCGACTGTTTTCGACGATCGCAAGACTTCTAGATTTGTCCAGTCGCATGCCGTGGCTTTTAGGTTCACTCTCGTGGATTCAATATACTCTTGTGTCTGGAGCGGGCCGGGTGGGTGACACGGAGGGTATCTTCGACAGGTAAGGTCCTTCTTTTCCCTCCGTTCTCACATTCCATCATTTCCCTGCACCATCAACCCTCCTACTGTGAGCAATCGGGAATTTGCGTGATTTTCAATGGTCGCACTATGCTGGAACATAACCATTCCCTTCGAGAGACCCGCAGGAGTTTATGATCACTTGACTTTAAGGTCGGCCAATCAATTCCTGGACAGGAGAGCTTTTTCAAACATGTGGTGTTGACGTCTCATACGGACGATTCACGCTATCATTACAAGCGTTCGGAAGCCAAGGCCAATCCTTCATTCGTACGATGATTACGCCAATCCATATGGTTACGACGTATTTACTGTATTTCCAGTATTTCGACTGTTCCGTTACCAACGGTTTATTCCCTGGAAATTCCGGTGTATGAATTTTTTGATTGGTGGTTTATTTGTTTTTGCGATATCCACTTTTCCGACCCTGGCCAAGCGCTTCGACCACTTTCACGACCTGCAAGGATCACTAGTGAGAACGCGCGGATTTAACTGAACAGGATCTGTTGAAGCGTGAGCGCAACCCGGTGGAAGAGAAATTGAAACTGGGGACAAGCAAGCTGCAAGTGACCAATTTGGGCTTGTGACTTGGCTGGGCAGATCGAACATGTGGATTCCTCAACCGAAAACCGAATCAAATACATTATGTCAACAGCACAACATTTAAGCGCCGCATAGGTCAAGCAGATCATCGCATCATCCCCATTAAGTCAAAGCATTTCGGTGAAAGATGATCATCGAGGGAAATTTCTGGCCCCAGCTCCTAACAAGATGGTCAAGTGGCACGTTAAACACTGCAGTGAAGCGGTGCTCGGGGAACGGCCCTGCCCTCGCTCCCTTCGCTTCCGCAGCTTCTTGCATTCTCTTCTGCTTCCTCCAATCGAAACCCACCCAGTCGCGAGCATTTACACTATCAGCACTATAGAGCAAGCTAACCTTCCCTGCTTGCGTTTCACACTTTCTTCGATTCCACGATACCCAATCAAGACACCGAACAGCAGGCAATATCCGAAATTCGCCCTCGTTAACCAAGCCTGAAGTTCCTTATTTGGAATACGCAACATTACCCAACATGTTCACGAGATTGTCGTTAGATGCAGTTGCGCGTCACTTCTCATCTTAGAGTACGCCACGGACTGCGGGCTGGGAGAAGAAATTGGTCTTTATGCTTTTAAGCCGAAAAGGTTGGGTGATGGCTGAGAAACGAGTCGTACCCCAATTGGCTCATCCTTGACGACTTGGGCTTTGACTGGGCATAATATGCGTAGTAAGGGACAAGGCGCTTCGACAAATCCCACCCGCCTTTTATCACCACATGGTGCCCTTGAACAACAAAACGGCACGGGCATGCTGATATTACTGCATGCACATGGTTTAACGAAGCCAACCACACCAATGCAATTCCCAAACTGCGGGAGAGAATGCATTTTAGTTTGTGGCTTCTCATGGGCGCTTTCAAATTGACCACACGGCTCATGTGACTTGCCTCGTTTCCGGGCTAGACCTTCCAATTGCAGTACATGGGCCGTCGCTTCACTGTTTCCCTGACGATCTTGGCGTCTTTCGTGTTGGCGACATCTGCTATGCGCTGAGACGGGTACAGTGCATTGCGACGTCCCGTTCAGGGTGCCGATTTCGCTTATGCCTTACTCGACTTCGTGAAATGCCATGACGACAGCGATCGATTGATTCTCGCTAACTTCCTGGATACTCATCGCTGCCCATTGCTCACCATATCGCATAAAGTTGTTGAAGTTACGGTGTGGTATCAGCATACCATGTGCCAGACCGCGTGTATTGGATTTTAACGCATTCTTTTCTTACGTCAAATTTTTTGGGCGTTGTTGCAGGGTCCACCAGAAATCGCGAATGCTGGGCTGACAAATGTGGTAACAGGTTCTTGCTCCAGACTATTCAAACTCGACTTCTACCCCCGACCCTTCTTGCACCTCTCCTCCATCAAGCTCGAATCACTCTTTTCCCGAACAACTCCCTTGGCCCTCCTGCTCCGCCACCTCCTTCTTTTGAAGAGCAGCTCCTCATTCGGCGAAGATGTGCTGAAGATATCATATCTCTCATACCTGACGTCATTGCCCATCGGTTCTTCTCTACAGCATCATCACAGTTTCTTGCGTCTGAAGATGAAGACCCGAGAGAAGACGCGATAACCCAGGTTGAAGAGATACTGAATCTCTTTGGTGATGAGTACATGAACAAACATCTGGTCTGTAAAATAGTTGAGCTTATCATAGTGAGGCTCGTTCCTGAGTTGGGAAATGAGATACCCTCGGACATTTTGAAGGAAAGGGTGGGTAATCAAGATTAATGAATCACTGAAGGTGTGTATTTCTCAACCTATGAGGAAAGAACTTGAGGAACCAAAGAACAGGTAAACTGCTCTCGAGGACAATTGCCCTACGAGAGCTCCCTCACATTGCCTCTGCAGAGGTTTACTTCCCATATAAACTCTATCTTAAATGACCCTTCAATATCTTCAAATCTTTGTCTATTGTCTCATTCATCATCTAGTAAAGCCTCGCTTTGTATTCGCAACACCAGTCGTCTATTCAAACTCGTCATTCCCATGAGAAATTATATAGTTCGCCAACGACTTTCCCCTGGTTGAATTTCCCATATCACCTTCTCTTTCGGACTTGTATAATCTACCTCCAAAAAACAGGCAATATGTCCTCTCTTTACAAGATTACGAGCCCTAGCCCACTAAGAGGTGAATTCAACCTTTTCGACTTTGCATCCCGTGATGAAACTCATTCCTCAAAGTGCATGTATAGTATATAAATTCACGATGCTATCAACGGAAAGCGAAAGGGAAGCAGAGTGGCATCAACATCAAAATCAGTTGGGTACAAGTACCTAGATCCCTTGAATCAGTAGACTTAACACATAACGTTAGTTATATAACTATATATAAGTTAATAATGAAAAGTAAAAAAATCGAAAGCATGTACTTATACTCGAAGAAACAATAATCAAAAGAAGAGAGAAAGAAAAAAAAGGAAAGGGGGGAGAAACATGTGAATCGCACGTTGCATGAACCACGAAAGATGATGATTGCTATTATTGTTGTCTGTGCATGATATCGATTCAAATAGCCTACCTAGGTCACTAATAGCTACAGTACAGTACCTAGCCAGGTACTGTACAGTAGTTGCTGTAATTAGATAAGTTACGCAAAACAATGTGATGATATGAAAGAAAAAGCCAACAAGGGCCGAAAGGACAGACACACAAGAAAATTGTTTATGGTAAGTTATGTATTGTATTATATAGTATAGTATGGTATACTACCTATACTGCACCATAGCATACCAACCATATTGTACTGTAGCACAAGAGTTCGACACAAAACTTTTGTCGTTTCTTCATAATTACTTGACTTGTAGTACAGTAGAACACAGGAATCCTCGGTGTACGTAGGTAAGTACATGTACTGTACCTATGTAATCAAGAGCAAGTAATTACCATCGAACCAAGGACAAGAAATCCCCCCGTGATCCGCCTTATTACCGAGGTATCGCTTGCAGAACAGAGTTGTTGAGCCGGGGAGGCTGGAGGCTGGAGGTTCCATCTCTCTTAAAACCAATCAATCAATCAATCAACTTTCGGTCAGTCAATGAAAAACGGGGGACCCCTTCCGCAAAGCAACCCTGCTGTATACTGCGGTGTTTCAAGTCTCGGGGGTTCCTCTTATGAATATTCACTCCCTCCCTCCCTCCCTTCCCTCTTGTATCACAGTAGATATGAGAAAAAAAAAACAAATACTGTAACTTAGATTGATGTTTCTCCGATTGAAAGTGATTAGTTTTTGGTTGGTGTGGTTACACCGATGGTACAGTACCAGTACCATTACCTTACCCATCGTAACCAGGCATGAATGACAGACATACGTAGAGTAATGGGGTTATGGGATTTATTTACTATGTAATTACAGGGTTTGATATTGAATTGGGGTAATTAATTAATAGGTATTGTGTGAGATGGGAAGGGGGGGAAAAGAATTTGTATATTAATTAATTACATGTACCCTAGGTACGGGAGGTGGTTATAGAAGGGTAGATGATACAGGTATTACGGAATTACTATTGAGACTTGAGGTAATACAGACCGGTAAGATATGATGCAAAAGATGTGGCGAGAAGTAATAGAAGAGATTCAAAAGACGTCTGGGGTTTGGTGTCCAAGGATGGGAAAATTCAAGCAGGCAATCAAGGAAGACAGAAATTGTGAATCAGGGGTTGAATTGATCAAAGAGAAGAAAATGCCTGCCAACTTACGTATTGACCTGGGTGTGCGTATGTATATTTTCTTTATGTACCAGTATCGATATTTTGAGAATGCCATCCCATGTTCTGCCACTGTCTCAGATGGCATTGCATTGCATGGTCTCATGCGATGTCATGCGATGTCATGTCATGTCCTACCCCACCCTACAGTCTGATAGTGTACCATTGGAAAGGAGTTCCGGTGGCATCTCGTCTTGTGCCGAGTCCTATGCTAAGGTAAGCTATTGGACATACCAAACAGATACGAGCGGGTAGGGCGTCAATAAAGACTGGTGTGTGGTGAAAGAGGCATTGCAGTTGAGAACGGGTATGCATACATACGCACATGCAGACACAAAAAGTCTGTGTGGCGTGGACACGAGAAACAGGATGTCTGCCTACCTAATATTGTGTAACGATGTTTCCTAATCGGGAAAACCATGTGTTTTGTACTACTTCCCGTGTACCTGGATGCTGGTCTGTGGTGTTGGGTTATTGTATTGATAGACAGACATCCAATCGGGCCCGAGCTGATCAGGTACCTTTATATGGTAAATGTAGGAGTGTTTCTGCGCCCTGGATAGATGAGATGGACTGCCTTCTTTGCAGACTCAAAAGGAACAAAGAGAAGAGATAAAGCTATCATAAAATGTATCAGAGCCTAATGCTCAGGAAAGAGTGTAGCACGAAACTTTTACAACAGCGGGTGAATCCCGCTGGGGATTGTGCCGTAGTCGACACACGTAGTGGCTGTAATTGGTATTCAGTCCGATCCCAAATGTGGCTTGCTAATGAATTGACGCTGAGAAATCCCGTCCGCTGACAAGGGAAACCATGCGAAGGGATGATGTCAGACTAGTCATGAAAGCCGAAACCTTGATCCCTGGAGAGAAGAAAGATGGTTTCCTTGTGTTACCGCGAATAGACGGAGCGGTACAGGTGTTCAGCTGACTTTGGCTGTGGATCAGGTCGCTGGGTCCAGCAAATTCAGATGGGGTCAGATGGGGTCAGATGGGGACAAAGACCAAAGGGAACAGAATGGAGATACTCAACACGGGAAATAAAGATCTTGCCTGTGGTAATGGCTGTGCAGCTTTGTTCAAAAGTTGTTGCGGTGAAGAATGATGATGATGATGATGATGAGGATGATGATGAACAAAAAGACGGTGTAGAAAAAGAGAACGGATAGGAAGTGAACATCCACTTTCGGAACCACCTATCGTGCGTCAGGAATAAAAATGCCATTTCGAGGTACCTGCGCCAAATAAAAAATAAGAACTCGTTATATTATGGACAAAATGGAAAGTGTGCAACCCAAAAGTGTCTTCCCATGGTACTGATTCCCAATCTTCAGATGGGCGTTGATGTATAGGATGAGTGCGGCTGTACAAGACTTTCTTCCACCTCGATCTCCATCCCTACTTCCACTACCAGGAGCATCCATACCCAAAAGAGTGTATATGTGCAAAATTCGACAAGAAATTGAATCCAAGTAATCAAACATCAACTCGCATGCACATTTCCAGATACATTTCTGATGTTTCTCTCGAACTAATCATCGACGCTGATGGATTTCAGCGATTCGCAAGGTAAGGGTTGAACAATATCAAATATAATCAAGTGCCGAAATAGAAGACTTGAGAAGATAGATATGAACACGGTTCGAGCCTTGAGGCTCCTGGGTATTTCTAGTTAGATATTAGCACACCTTTGGTGTGCTGACCCTTCGAGAGTTGGATTGCTCCCCAAGCTTGCGCTGTCTTGAAAGGACTGTATGTCAGAAAACGAATACATAGGGCGAAAAACATTGCGGCTGCTGAGCCTAGACAATCTGAGGCAAAATAGAGACAAATAGAATATCATGCAAAGAATCTGAAATAAGGTATCCCTCCGCCATCGGAGAGTTGTCAATGTTGGAGGAAAATCGTCGGTCTCGTCATGATCATAGCGAGCGAATGCTACGCTTTTTCTTCACTCGCGGACTATCGTCTCCCTCGTCCACAGGGTGAAAGCCACCAGGTAGGGGCATGGTTGACGTTTGAGCCAATTTTAGCTTCTCCATCAGTTTCCCTATGGTGACGAAATCTTGAGGATCGACGGAGATTCCTGGCCGATTTTTGAAAAAGGTCATCACCATCTCCAGAGCTTTGACGGCATCGTCATGTGTGGGAGAGGATGTAGAGCTATCGTCGAATCTGGGAACCGGTGGTACTGGTGGAGCGGTTATAGAATGCATCATTGCGAGGTCCGCCTTGACGCTTGGAGCGCTGTTGTTGCGCTTCATCGTCGCGAGAGGATTAACGGCGAGTGGACTGTCTTGTACAGGTGACTCAAAAGGATCAATACTCATAGCTCTATCGGCGTACTTCGGTGTAATTTCTTCTCCTTGTGTGGAATTGAGGAGCGTTCCAGTTTCGAAATTGAGATTTGGGAATGTCAGGCTTCGTGGTCTTAGTGCAGGTGGACCACCTGGCATGTCAGATTTCCCCATTGTGTTCGTAGGGGAAAAGTTCTCCGGCGCTGAACATTCGGGCCAGAATGGTGACGTTGGACTGGTAATACTGGCAGGAAGTGATGGCAATGCGTCTGCATATTCGGCCTGATCGGATCGATTCCTTTCGCTAAAATCGAAGAAGCTTTCAGAAGACCCGGCCTTGGTCATCTGCCCGACATTTCCAGGGGACATAGGTGGCGACACAATGCCTGGAGAAACCGGAGAGATACCACTTGGTGTGTGTGCAGAAGATGACGAAGAATCACCAATTGTTGTCGATTCTGAGTCGGTCGACCTCTTACTCTTGGAGACCCCGAGGTTGTACTTCGACTTGAATCGTTCTAGCCAGGTGTGCGTATTGACCTTCTTCTGCACTTCTTCATTCCCAACCGACAAAGCAAACTTCCTGGCCTTTTCCCTGAGCGCCACGTCATTGATTGACTTGCCCGTCTTTTGCTGATTTTGCACCCAGACTAACAGGGCCCTTTCGATGTCTGGAATCCGGTTTTTTGACTTCTTCACAGGTGAGTGGTTCACGTCCTCCTGGTTCAGAAACTTGTCCTTCAATCGAAGGACTTTTGACACAGTACTAAAGCGAGACTTAGGAAATAGAGCGTAACAAGCTTGGGATCACGAACCTTCTCTCCACTCCAAACATTGCTAGAACCTTGTTAGAAATGGACGGTTCAGATTTAAATGGCAACTTACCTCCTATCTCTGTCTGTTTCACTGTAGGATGTTCCTGGTGGTAGATACACATAGCCCTTCTGTCAGCGTCGGTCAACGTCCTCCTTGGCCCAGATCCAGTGCTAGCTGAGGTTGCCGGAGTGGAAATGGGATTACTTTGCACAGAGGAAGCTGAGGTAGCAGATATCGGAGTACTGGCGGCTGCTGAAGAAATCGGTGTTGTGCCAAAATTCGACTGCGATGCGATCATGCTGGGCCATTGAGGCATAATGAGCGGCTGCAGTTGCTGATGCGATGTGTACGGAGGGGGTATCGACATGTTGTATATTGGCTCGGATTGGATCATGGGTGAAGATCCAAACTGGAAACTTGTGTATTCATGCACCGGCGACGCGTGAGAGTTTCCGCCACCAAAGGAATGCATGCCTGACCATTGTTGATCTCCATATTCCTCGTCGTGGGACCGGTGAGTATGCTCGGAATTCACGGGGTTCATGCTGTCGATGTTCTGTATGATGGATAAACAGAAGACACGCTCGACGGCCTCGACGTGCTACAACATGAGACCCGGACCGACAACAAGACTTTGCATGCAACCTTATATGGTTCCTGCAGGTATCTATTCAAGCGCCAAAACGTACAGAGGGGGCAAACTAGAGAATGCGAAGGAGGTCAAGACTGCATCGCCAGACAGAAACACAATATGCAGAAGTAAGATAACGCAGTCTGCACATCTCTGGGGAAAGGCGCCTATCTAAAACCGAGACCAAAGAGGAAGGGTCACGTTGTAGGCGATGTTGCAGTAGGTAGAGACGAGCCCCGGTGCGGAGCAGAGGTCAGTCAAGCTACTGTGAAAATGACTAGCGGTAGGTACTGTGGTAAATGCACGAAAGACGAAGCTGATGGTGTGCAGCTCCCTGCTCAGATTGGGTAGATGGGCAAGGTGAAAAGGGTATGGTCAAGAAGGAGGTTCTGACCAAGGACCACGGTCCATAAGACCCCCATGACATGGGTACCTCCGGGAAACTTTGGGAAGCGGCCCTATCCCGAGGACTATGGCTCATGGCTGGATAGTATGAAACTATGAGCGACATGCTTTCAACAGAAAGGGTCAGGGTTCGAAGAGATCAAATGGCGCTGTATCAGTTACTGTCCAGTAGGGTCGCGCTCAAAGGGTTCTCTCATGGGTGGTGGAGTGTCGAGGTGGGGTATCTTGTCCACTGGGCTTAGGCTCCTTAGCCACGGCGGACGGTAAACGGGACCCGGCTCAGCAAGCTAGACTGTAGATGCCCATGCGCCCAACCCTACAAAGCATAGTGTCGAATCCACCGCTAACCGAAGGGTTGCTTGAAGGTGTGTGCAAGTATTTGTGATACTTCTACCATACCACATGTCCGGAGGGGAGTATGATAACACAACTGGAATATAGCCTCTGGCTATAGAGGAACCCAGATGCGTACCAATCTGAAGAGTTAGGTATTCAAGTGAAATTGGCGAGACGGCGGCACCTTAGCATTGCACTCTCGAACTATCAAGAGACATCAAGCCGCAACGGGCCATACATAGTTGCGGGAAGCCTCATTGGTGTTCGATGCGTGCATGTCAAATAACGGATCGAGGTCGTTCGGCATTGTCAGGGCAAGTGGAGAGCGCATTCTTTGGCAGAGCGGTTGCTTTGATCGACTCAAATCGGATGCGGACGCTATTATCACGGACAGCTGTTTTCGAGGAAGGATCGGCAAGCCCAATCTCAGATTTGCCAATGCCAATGTGGGCGAGCATTGGCCATTGGGGAGCACGGAGGTAAGCTATTGTAGATCAGGTTTGACCCGGTCATGGTCTAAGGTTGCTGACGATGACCCTGTTGGATTGATCAGATACGATTGCTGTTAGATATAATACACAGAGTATCAGGATCCCTAGTCGGCGATAGAGTAGCGACGGAGAAAAAGAAGAAGAAGAAGAAGAAGAAGATGGAGTCTCTTGCCGGCTGGGTCGTACAACAGGAACAATAGCCAGGCAGTCCTCTGACGTTGGTTGCCATGCTTTTCCATCTCTTTTCGGCCGGTGCTAATGGCAATCTGTCGTACGGTGAATTGAAAATTGCAGCCAATCTAGTGCAGCTTTGCAGCTTTTCGGTGTAGATTGGCTATCTTGGAACTGCTATGGCTCTCCACTGTTGCGGAGATCGAGGGAAAGACCTGGTCATGCGCTCCAGATTTAATCTTGCGAAAAAAGGCTTTGCTAGTCTTGCGTCAAGAGCGAACTAGCGAACATGGACTCTAAGAGAAAACTTACTCTTCCACGATGGAGACTGGACTGGATTCACTGGATTCACAGGAGCCAGCCACTTGGTAGATTAGAACCTGTAATGCTCGTGGGAAGCAACGATTACAAGACGAATACCATACCGGTAATACGGTACCTGTTCTGTTACCAGACCCACAGCCAACATATAACGACAACCGGTTAATGGTATATTACTGTGAGGTACCTACCGTACGGGCATTTTGTCTTTCAAACCTGGTCCCCCGTCCTCGTGGTGGTCCACGGACATCGAAAAGCCACCACCCCTACATATGATGCTAGCCTTGCCTGCACCTTGACAATTGAGCTCGTGGTAAGCAACACCCCCCTTACGAGAGAGGAACCCCTCTCGATTTGACGTTTGGTGTCTGCCACAGCTTCCTACAGAGTAAGAGGCTTGTTAAGCGAGGAGAACTGTTGAGCCCTCAAACCGTTGGTTTGTGCCCGATCGCGAGACTGGCCCCGGCCAATTCAGCTTTGACAACTTTTGCGCAAGCAGGGATCGATGAATCTGTTCATAGTGCCTGCTGATCAACCTGGAAGACCGGGTGTGAAAAGACGGGGATGCTGATCTCATTCTGAAGCGGTGTCTATACATCCACAGTACGTAGTCAGGCAGCAGGAGCTCATGAGCCCCCGTCGAAAAATGGTTTCGTAGCCTGGTTCATCTCCGGTCTACACGATTCTATCGACGAGGACAGCCACCCCTCATGTCGTGATTGTGCTACCATTGCACATCTCCAGGTTCCCAAGAACGCCTCATTTCTTGTTGAGAAAAACCCGTCTCTCCCCAAGGCCAAATGCTGCTAGTGCCGTGCGGATTTCATTTATCGCAAGGCAGAGCAGACAGGGATGCGGAGGAACTATAGGAAAGATTGGGGCAAGGCACCGACCCGAATATGAGTAATTTGTACAGTATCAAAGTTCATGGGTGTTTCTCGGGGTGAGGAGTGCGACTAAGGCGTTCATGGATAAGATAATCCACGAAGCGAGGCCGTTTGGTCTCCGCACCAATGTCCATGCACTGCCGGTGTGGATGCATGTTTAATTAGTTGATGGCTTCAGATTGTTCGGTCTCAGGTCCTTCATCAAACACCTCGACTACGATGTGCCTTTTTGTCACGCTTCATCTTTGCCTCGTGGGAAGTCGATCAGGCACCATTTCCCCGACACCGAGCCAAGCCGCACCTGTGGGCCTAGAACCACGATCTCTTTGATTTGGACTCTTCGAATTTGATTAGATGAAATTCTACGGTGTCGGCAGTTTGCTAGGAAAATAATGAAGCAGCCCGGTTCAGTATGAATCGGCACCAGTGATGACTACATAGTATTTCATCTTATCGAGTGGAATTATCAAGCGTGTGTGGTTCGCGAAACTCCAAATGATGAACACCTTTAGCGCATGATTCACGGACCACAGGCGGGTCAGCGCTGAGTAGCCCTGAACCTTTATAGAAGTGTATAGCAACGCAGCTAAGTTTATGCATCGAACGGATCTGGATAAGTAGTAATTTATACCGACATGGTTGACATGATTGACATCTGATAATGCACTGTCTCCAACAGCATTGAAGCTGCTCGAATGCCACCCCAATCAAATCGATTAAGATGATCACGGCCACAAGAGGCATATTGAGGTGGTGCTGCCCAAGCTCTTTATTGCTCATGGTCGACCCCTGATCCCAGGCCAGAAGAGAGAACAATTGTTACACCAGTAGCAAGATTCGAGTCGGTGTCCTGAAATTGAAGCCTGACTACTGCTGACACTTAGCAGTCAGAAGTCTTCATTCCGTGATGGGTGCCACACTCTTGAGCCGTGTTATTTTGCCTTCGCGGGGGGAAGGGCGGGAATAGCGGACCATTCTTTAACCTTGCATGGCATTGAAGCTAGTGCATAGAATCCGTGTTTCCCCTGTTTATCACCTGCAAATAAAGTACAGGAGCTACAATCGTGGTGTGAACCGTGCCGCAGATTTTCCAGGCCGTGTTAAACAGTCATGGCCTTTCCTGCTGTGGGCTCGATAATTCGCATCCTTCATCGTTTGATGATCGTGACTGTTGCAAGGGTCAGCAATGTGCCCAAAGCGGGGTTTGAAAGCGAAGCCGCTTACTGATATCCTCGTCGGCCAACTCATGATCGAGACCAACTCTTTGTGGCTGATGCTTGACCGAGCGTCCATAAACGATTGCGATTCTGAACTGATCGACGATTGTTTTATGGATCGCATTACACTGGAAAAGCGATGTCAGTCATCCATGTCATCTATCGTTGCACCATTTAAAATTGCTTAGAACGGAGGGGGGACTAACAAAATCTTTAACCGTACAAGCATTCTTCCGTAAGACAACCGGAGCTGTATAATCCGGTTGTTTCCCCTTGGGCTTTGTGTATATTCTCTTGAGCTGTAACTTTTCCCACATTTGTTCCAAAAGTTCGTCAACGTTCCAGCCGTGTTCGGAACTGATGGGACATGCATTTGGAATACGATAAAGCAAATCCAGCTCCTCTATCGAAATGGCATCAATCTTGTTCAGCGCATAAATGACCGGGATATAAGAGCGACTTTTCGCCTCCAGGATGTCGATCAAGTCATCAATGGTTGCGTCACAACGAATAGCGATGTCTGCAGATGAAATCTTGTATTCGCCCATAACAGCCTTGATCTCGTCGTGGTCGATGTGAGTAAGAGGGACAGTGTTTGTGATAGCAATTCCCCCTTTGTCTTTCTTCTTAAACACAATGTTTGGCGGTTCTTTATTAATGCGGATCCCGAACCCTTCCAGTTCGGCTTCAATGACCTTTTTATCTGTGAGGGGCTTATTCACGTCGAGGACGATAAAGATCAAATGGCAAGTTTTGGCCACAGCGATGACCTGACGACCTCTACCCTTTCCGTCCTTGGCACCCTGAATGATACCTGGCAAATCTAGTATCTGAATTTTCGCGCCATTATACATGACCTGACCAGGAACCGTGGTAAGGGTTGTGAATTCATATGCGGCAGCCTCTGAATGTTGACCAGTCAGACGACTCATGAGCGTACTCTTGCCCACCGATGGAAAGCCGATGAAACCGATACTGGCGACACCCGTCCTTGCGACATCGAAGCCTGTACCGCCGCCACCACCGCCTCCAGTTGGGGTCAGCAATTCTCTCTTCAGTTTGGCAAGCTTCGCTTTCAATTGTCCCAAATGAAAGCTGGTGGCTTTGTTTTTTTGTGTCCTGGCCATCTCGGCCTCTATTTCTTTTATCTTGTCTACCGTGGTTGCCATCTTGTCGGTTTGCTGAGACGCGAAAAGTAGGATGTTGTTTCAATCAAGTGAGGCGGCGGAAAGACTTTTCGCTTGTTGTTTTTCACAAAGTACTCTCGCTTCTGTGTGCCCAATACGCCTCAGTTGAATGCCGCTTAAAGAAAATAAGGACGCCAGCAAGCAGTTGATCAAGATGCCGTGTTGAATTGAATGACCAGTGAAGGTATATCACGTTATGGGACTTGGTGCCGATAAAGATTTGAAGGGTACTGTATTTTGTGGTGGGGTCTTCCCCACGTTGTTCTTTCTACTTTCCATTTTGCTTGTTGCTTGGCTTCTGCTTGATGGTGCGTCATATCATGCGCGTCGGGGAGTCGGAGCAGCCCAGAAGAGTTGTCCTTTGCTCTGAGTATGCACTGCCAAATGGCTTAGGTCGAGGCAATTCCACACTCTTCTCCCGCGGCCCCTCGCCGACTACTCTGGGTGTGAGGCGCCCACCTAATCACTGTTCAGTACCCTACGTACAGTATTGTACTACATAGTAACTTAGACGGCCACTGCATTACTGTACCTGGGCTTACAGTCCCTTTATGCACTGTACCTTACGCTAACTCGGGGACCTGATAATTGAACCTACCCTCATCTAGGGACAGTACAGTACATTATCTATAGTACATACTGTATGTGCTATAGTGAAGTCTTATCTGGTCGTCATCAGTCCGCAAACGAAGCTCATTCCACCAGCCTTCTATGTTTTCTGACAGGGTGATCAAGACTGGTTTCCACCTGGACACGTACGCTGTTTGAGGTTGAGAGTGTGGATTGGCTGAAGAATCCCATCTTTCATCCAAGGAGCCGATCACACCATTGATACCTGCCCTGCTGGGGTCACTTCCCTGGGGGAGCGTCGTGTGATATTCTTTAATCCGTTCTCTCACAACTCATATATCCGGATTGTCCTATGCTCTAACAATCTTTTCTTGTCATATTCCAATATCTGTCTATACGGCCAATGACATTTTTTTTAACCATCCTGATTGTTCGGGAATATGCCTTACCTCGGCGAAGTAGAGAGAATGGCCGATTCTCACGTGGACTCGAACCCAAGCAACCATGTCTCCTTCGAGAAACTGGTGGAGAATCTACGAGATGCCTTGGGGCCATCATCTGGCCTTGATTCGGATGATGTCGACCCGGAATATATTCAGGAAATTATGAGAAGCTATGTCTCGGATGCTGCAGAGTGGCGGCGATTCGCATTGGCAGACCCAAGTCGAAACTATACCCGGAATCTCGTCGACGAAGGGAACGGAAAGAGCAATCTAGTTCGACCCCCAGCCATCCCTTCATGTGGTAACACTAACCGTTAATCAGCTCGTCCTCGTTTGGACGCCAGGCAAAGAGAGCCCTGTACACGACCATGCAAACGCTCACTGCGTAATGAAGGTTGGCGCATAAGCCTATTGGCAGCAGCAGAGGTGGCTAATCAACGGCATAGATACTGAAAGGATCGCTCACAGAAAAGCTATATACGATGCCGGAAGCAAATGCAGATCCTCCAAAACCACTTCAGAAGACCAGGGAGACCGTTTATGGCGAGAATGAGGTCACCTATATCTCGGACAAGGTACATAACCATGGTTCTATTAGGGCGTCAAAGCTTATGCATTTCTTAGATCGGTCTGCACAAGATCTGCAATACATCTGCCGAAGATTACGCGATTTCTCTACACCGTACGTCCGCCTTGGTCTTCTTTGCCTGTGTCTGCATGCGCTAACATACAGCAGTCTATACGCCCCCACATGCAGCTCGACATGGATTCAACCTCTTCGACGAGAACACTGGCAAAGTAAGCCACATCAAACAAGCAGGGTATTATTCGTGCGATGGGAAGAAGGTGTAGCAATATGTACACCCCATTGTTTCTATGTTGTCGGACTAGGAATCGGAATGAAGCATTTGATAGAAATAGACATCTTCCGGAACGGATCGGTTTAGCAAGGAGGCGTTCAAACATTTTACAGGGCGTTCTAAATATGCTATCAGGGCTCTCATGTTAAATGGTCCTACGTCTAGGACCAACTGGCATAGTCGATGTTGAGAATCGAATTTCTGCTCCTTGAAGGGAATTTGATTTCTTATCTGGAGGCGAGAACGGTAGGAGCTTGTTGATCTTGACGCTCAATAGGTGCACAGTGGGTCAAGCGTGTTAATATGTTGTATACTTATCCAGGTGATAGATACTGTACTTCTGCTTAGAATGCTACACTGCATGAAGATGATGAACGAACCGAAGTGTGTGGATTGCGGCACGTTTCGAACGCTAATCGCTGATTTAAAAAGTTACTTTTAACTCGTGGACCCTGCGTGGCCTCTCAAATCGCATGCCGCGCAAACGTGCATTTGACGACAGCAACTCCTTACTTACCATAGACAACGATCTCATAGTATACGATGTCCATGCATAACTGCAGAACGGCCAGGGACTGCGCTTTTGAATGATCACTACCTCTTCCGACGTCGATTAATGTGTTGGTCGACGTACGAGTTCCCTCTTTCCCCCTTGCATGTCGCATATAATTTGTCCATTTGATGATTCTGGCTATATGCATCTGACAACACGGCCATTGCGCTGGCGGACCATATTCCAATCATGCGCCAGAAGCGCCCAGTCGTAATTGTTGCGATTGCAGTCTTTCTGACCCTAAATTTGGTGCTCTATTTCAAACCAACACATTCATTCGCCGCACCAGAATATGCAGAGCCACTCCCTCCAGTGACCACGGGCTCTCATCCCATACACATATTGCACACTAATGCCACAGCTCAGTTCGAAGCGCTGCGGCAACGGCAATCACAAAGTTTGCCCGAGGCTGTTGCAGAATACCGCAGGCGATACCAGCTTCCCCCTCCTCCATACTTCGATAAATGGTATGCATTTGCGAAGAAGCGAAATGTCCGATTGATCGACGAGTACGACACTATATTTCATTCGGTACAACCATTTTGGGCAGTGCCTCCCGGCACTCTTCGAGAAAGAGTTCGGGAGTCTGTTGGGTACGATAATGGCATGATTGCCCTGATGATCAGGAATGGGGCGGTAGCAAAAATCGAAGGAGGCGGAGATGGTGCGGAATGGCATCGTGAAGCCACAGAGAAGATGATATCAAGTTTTGTCCAGTACTTGCCAGATATGGATGTGGCATTCAACGTCCATGACGAACCGAGAGTTGTGATGCAACATGACGCTTTAGCACGACACGTCGAGATTGCGAAGACGACGACAATCCCTGCAGCGCTTGGAGCGAAGTCTTTAAAAAACGGATGGTCAAAGAGACCAGATGATCTTGGTACTGGCATGAGAATCAAAGAGTACAGAACAACCAGGTTCAATGCTTTTGCGCACCAACCTACGTGGACAAACGCGAGGATGTCATGTCCCCTCGACAGTCCAGCGCGCTCTATCGAGGACGGAACTGCAGATGATGCGGGAGCCTACGCAGTTCAACCCATGGGATTCATCAGCAATACCACAGCATTTTCTGATATCTGCAACACACCGTCATTAGAGCGTACCTACGGATTCTTCGACCGACCAAACGCCTTTAAAGTTACACACGAGCTTTTCCCTGTATTTTCTCAGTCGAAAGTCTCTTCTTTCCAGGATATACTCTACCCTTCACCCTGGTACTGGGTCGAGAGAGTTCCCTACAAACCAAGGTTGGATGTTGAGTGGGAACACAAGCATCCTTCACTTTATTGGCGAGGGTCAACGACCGGTGGCTTTTCAAGAGATGGAGGCTGGAGACGGCAACACCGCCAGCTTTTCATACAAAAAATCAACAAATTAGATTCCGCCAAAGTCCTGGAAAGAACGTCCTCCGAACCCGAACAGTGGACCGAGAAAGAAGTCCCACGCCAAACGATGAACGACCTATTCGATGTCAAGTTCACATATATTGGCCAATGCGATCCAGGAGATTGTGATGCCCAGAAAGAGTATTTCGAAGTCGTCCCTCCAATCGACCAATACAATGCTTATCAATGGAAGTACCTTCTTGACATCGATGGAAATGCGTTCAGTGGTCGATACTATTCCTTCCTGCTATGCAAGTCATTGGTGTACAAACTCGCCATATTCCGCGAATGGCACGACGAGTGGTTAAAAGCATGGGTCCATTATATCCCTCTCGGTCTCAAGGGGGATGAATATGTTGAAACACTCCGATATTTGGATCGAGATGAAACTGGACAAGTGGAGGCTAAACAAATTGCTGACTATGGGAGGTCATGGGCTTCGAATGTGTTAAGAAAGGAGGATATGGAAGCGTGGTATTTCCGCCTTCTTCTAGAGTAAGTTCGCCATTCCTCTTTGATTCTTCAGCACCCTATACTATCTCTTTGCACTCTATCCCACAAACTAACTCGGTATGCTTAACCTTTAGGTACGGTCGCGTCATGGACAACAACCGAGAAAAAATTGGATACATGGAATAAGCCCCGCTTCACTTCATGCCCTTTCCACACCTTCAGCGACTAATCGAATCCTCTTGTTTACGCCTATCAATACCCCTATCTCAAGCTCACACCATCAATCTATCATCCAAGCCATTCACGCATCCTTCTGATATGCATCTATGCAACCTAATGTACCTCGTACCAAGCATCTCAGCATACATACTTCTTCCCAACGATGTTCGACTCCAACCTGGAATCTCCATTTTCAAGGAACTTCAGTCGCCCCCAGAAAGCTTTTCCATCCTCAAGCGATGGGAAAAAGCACGAAAAGAGGCAGAAATTAATTTCCATAATATGTATGATATTGAAAATATGCATACTGGCCGTGTACACTGTTTGTTGCCTTTCGTCAGTTAGGGAGCGAGACAGGATAATTCAGATTACAATTTCTCAATTTAGCATAGGAGTTTCTTTTGAATTGGGGAAAGAAAGAGAAAGAAATTAGATCCATCTATGTTGTTCCTATGAATTGAGATAGTGCCATGACAGATTTCGGCGGCGTAGTGCTGAGGAAATTCCATGTCACACCTTCTGTCAGAAGCCACCGCCGTTCACCCTTCCACCCTCCCATGATCAGCATCAATCCCCAGCACACACGCACACATACACATACAATAAAAAAACCCTCCTTCCCTCCTTACTCCGTACCTAACATCTACCTCCTCAACCACATCGCCACCAGTGCCAAAACCCTATACCCGAGCACGATAGCCAACAAAATACCCACCCATTCCCCTGTGTGTCCCGCATGATAATGATATGAATCTAAAACGGCTGTGCCACGGATTTTTCCTTCGGAAGAGAGATCGGATTCGTACATGCAGGAATAGGTTTTAGATGTTGTTGGAGTAGATGACGAAGAGGAGGAACAGGTGTAATTGCGACGGGAGAATTCATTGACCATCATGCCTTGGAAAACGTAGGCTTGGTAGTCTATGTAGTGGAATACGTCTTTTGGATGGTTTAGTGAGGGGTTGGATAATTGGCGGGGAATGGATAACGGAGTGAGTTCGGAAGGGTAGGGAGGGGTGGATAAGGTACATAGGAGACGGGGGCTCAGGACTTACATTTCCAAAACACATTCAAAGTTCCCATTGGTACCAAGAACCCTCCAACACACATCCACAATCCATTAGCAAACGCCGTGACCGCCAACGCGACAACGAACACCGGCGCAATACTGGAAACGAAAACCACCAGACTCTCTGCCGCGACCAGATCGAGGAACAACCACATAATCCAAATCCAGAAGGCTTGGGCATCGGGGACAAAATTTCCAAGCCAGTAAGCGATGAGAGAGAAGATGATGGTGATGAGGAATAAGTATGGGAGTCCGATGAGGAAGTTGGATAGGTTGAATGCGAGGGGTCCGTAGAGGCCGTTGGCACGTTCTTTGATGAACGTGGAGCGGTCTTCGAGGAAAGCTGGGACGTAGGCGACGGCCATGAAGGACATGAAGGCGCCGCCAAAGAAGATCGCGTTGGTGAATGGTTGGATGGAGGACTGGTGAGTATCGAGACGAAGGAAGACGGTGCCCATCATTATGGCAAGGCCAGTGTACTGGTAGGAGATTAGAGGTTGATTCTGTGGAGGGGGAAATGGGGTCTAAGTAGTGGTTACATACCATGGCGATTCGGATCCCGTACGCTAGAACGTCACGGTAGGATTTGATAAAAGATCGATGGAGAAGTACAAGGATGATCGTGAAGAAAGACGGCTGCTTTGGTGGATCGATGGTCATGTCTCGGGTGCGAACGAACACATCCTGAGATGCGATGTTGACTAGAGACTTTGCTTCCGAGGACGATGACCAGCTATGAGTGATATCGGAAAGCGTCTGCCCAGCGGCAGCTTTATCTGTGGCAAAGTCGGTGTTGACAAGGTCTAGGAGGTATTCGGCAGGATTGAAGTCTGACGGAATGGGGTGACCGATTCGGGAGAAGTAGTCATTCACATGATGAGCTGGGCCATTATAGCACGTTTTACCAGCAGAGAGCAAGACCAATTTATCGAAAAGCTTGTAGGTTGTTGTGGAAGGCTGGTGGATAGAAGCAATGACAATGATTCGGTATTGCTGGGCAATTGTCTTGATGTAACTCATCACCTCATAGCTTGCAGCTGAGTCAAGACCACTGGTGGGTTCGTCCAGGAATAGAATCTTGGGGTTGGTGACTAGTTGACTTGCAACACTTAGTCGACGTTTTTGTCCACCACTGATACCTTTTCGAACAGGTGTTCCAATCAATGAGTTTGTTTGCTGTTGCAGACCAAAGGCTTGAAGGCGATCCTCGATAAGGTCAAGTCGCTCCTTTTTACTGACAGAGCTTATCAGACAGTCAGCTGAGTCTTCCTATAGAAGGGAAATATCTTGTTACCTTGGGAGGGCCAGACGAGCCGCAAATTCCATGGTCTCCTTAATTGTCAAGCTGCCGATCAAGGCATCTTCTTGTTCGACGTAGCTGGATATTCTTCGTAGTTCCGTCCACCCAATTGGCTTTCCATCAACCAGTATGTGGCTTTCAGTACGAGCTTTAGCGGCAGCTTTCCTTTTGGCTAGCACATTCAGCAACGTTGTTTTCCCACTTCCACTGGGTCCCATCAACGCGACTAGCTCTCCAGCCACAGCATGACCATGTGCGTCAGACAGAATCAGACGATCTTCCTTTGTTTTCCTGTCCTTGACTGTGACGTTCACTGAGTGCCAAGAAAAGCTCTCAGCGATATTGTTGAGAAGATGGTTCCTTACTGAGAAGGCTTTTTCAATGTCGTGCTTGTTCCAGGCATGGTTTTGGCTTTTGCCAGAAGGATTGGGGACCTGTGAGCTCATAGTGGTTATATGAAAGAGGGTTTTTGGTTGTTGAAAGGAAGCTTGGACAATGGAAGGGGAGTAGATATTGAAGAAGGAAATGGGTGTAAACGGCGAGGTTGAATCTGTCAGTGTTGACAGTCACTTTCTGAGGTTTGAACTTTGATATCAGATGAAGGCAATTAAATATGATATACATCAGTCTGGATTGGAAATAAGTCATCTAATAAATACAAGTCAGCGTGAATGGATATTGGGGGCCACACGGGACGGCGACCATAACGGGGACCATCTCGGGGAGCTGATCCGGGGAGCACGAAATAATGAACAGAGAAAGAGATATTGTAGAATCAACTATGGAAGTTTGGGCTGCAACGCAGGCTGACTTTGCAGGAGAGCCATCATCGGGCTACCACTTCGTCCGACGCAGTGAGAATTGACTACTTCGAAGCTGAGTGGCGCCAGAAACGACAGAGCTGAAAAAGGTTCCGACGAGATTGATGTACCATAGTAAGACTCGGCGATCAGAGCATACAGCTAGCTGCCCGAAATTCATGACTAAGACGATCTAGATCATTGATGTACATTCTTACAAGGCTTACAAGGTCGACAGACCGTAATTAACTTGAAGTCGATGCAGAACCCCTGTCTCAGTCTCTGTGACTGTGGATATTCATATCGACCATGTCAAATGAGGCAACCTTGCGTTAGAGGCAGTCTAAGATTCTTTCCCCGCCTAAATCCGAGGATGGAGAAGGGTCGAATGACGGCAGTCATCGGAGGAACTACCACTTGAAAGGGTCCTCATACTTGAACTACTCGACCGTAACAGCAAGTCTATCTTAACTTCATGGTACTCGCTTCTTTTTACGCCCATATTCCCACACCGACCGGCAGAGGTAAGCCTTTCTTATCGATCAAACATATGCCTGCAAGAAAATAAATCCTTGAACCACTTCCCTTGGGGTCCGCCTGTATCCTTGCTCACAAGTCACGAACTGCACTCACTACAAGCATCCGATCCCAGTGCCTGCCTCCGATTACCCATCAAAGCCGCCAACGTTTAATTCTGTCTCGGCGATCTCGAAATCTCATCGTCCTACCGCTACGAAAAGTAGAATTTCGAAAGCTGGTACCAAGAAGTCACATCGGCGTGAGAAGACAATATACCAGCACATTGCATCTCCACCGCATCGAACAAATTAGACAAGCCTGAAGTAGCGGTGCCATAGTATACGATACCAGTGAGGCGACATTACAAAGGCGTGCACTCAACTTTGAACGAGAAAGTCGTAGCTTCCTACCTACAGACCAGTTCTCTCGTATTTGATTCGGCGCTGGCTACCAAAGCATCCTTCCCTACCCGGCCAACATTGTATTGCACAAGAGCCTGGAGGCTCACAAGAAGCGATGGGTCTCGCCTACAACGTCTACCTCAATTCCTCGAAGATTTTTGGCTGTAAAAGCTGCAAGACCCATCTCGCCAATCATGATGACATTATAAGTCGGGTACGTCTCTCAGGGACCTTTCTGCGCTTCCCTTTTTCTCTTTTATTGTCGCTGACCTAGCGAGCTCTCATAGAACTTTCGCGGCCAACACGGCAAAGCCTTCCTCTTCTCCTCCGTCGTAAACATTACCACCGCTGCCGCCATGGAAAGAAACATGACAACCGGTCGCCACGTCGTGCGGGATATCATGTGCAGACAATGTAATGAGACTGTAGGATGGAAATATGACAAAGCTTACGAGGCGAGCGAAAAATACAAGGAAGGAAAGTTCATCCTGGAAGCCGAGCTGCTGCAGATCGTATATTGAGAGGGACAAGGAGCAAGATTTTCGCCGTCTCATTCCGGCACGAGATCGAGTCAACTACCGTTCCCTGTTCATTTTGTCCACCATTTTACATTGCTTCAATTGGATCAGGCGTACGCACCTTACGGTTCGGAATCTGCTTTTTTATTTTTATTTTACATGACAAGGAGTACTGTACAGAGTGATATGGAATACTGGATCAGTATCGATTTCGGAAACGGTATGGGAGGCAAGGTCGGCGTTTACCATGGCTCACAATTTTGAACCTCCTGATCCATGTCCGACACGTGGCTCGGGCGTATAGGCTTGCTGGTCAGTCAACTAGACGCACTCGATCAACTGAACGGTGTGAGCGATAAGGAAGGACGGAAGGAAGGAAGCATTCATTCGGTACAAATTGATTGGAGTATGGGAATCATATGGGTCTGTTCCAAGGTGTTTATTGGGAGGCGGCTACATCATATCGTATCGTATCGTATCATATCATTTCTAGGATAGATACATTTTCTAAGGTCTACTTATTATCTATCATCATCCTAGAATGAAAACAAGAATCTCTTATTCAATCTTCTCCTTCTCTGTTATCGTTATGCCTCTTGTTCAGGTATAGATCAAGTATTATACTATCGTCGTTTCAGGTGTGTAGAAACTGTACGACATTTGGATTAAGGTTAGAAGGATACATAGGGCATACGTATTATCCACTCATATGTAATGTATGCAATATACGACCATGTACGTATGTAGGTAAGCAGGCCATTTTGTACGAGGGTAAGCAATTGATCTCAAGCACTAACAGTACCTAGTTCAGGTAGCTATTTCGGTATTGTACCGAGATAAGTAGACTGGTACAAAGCAGTATTCAAAAACAGTCCAAACAAGATCAAGCAAGAGGACTTGAGAGAGTCAGCCAACTCAAATACCAAGTCCTGGATTACCACCAGAGACGATACAGTCCGAGCCGATCCAACCCGAAAAAGAGAAACCCAACTCCAAAGAGGCAGAAGTAGGTTCGGTAATGTACAAAGTCGTAATGAAGTAATACATGGCTCCAGGTGGGAGCAGAAACAGACAGAAAACGATTAAAGATGCGTTTATAGCATCAACCACGATCGCCAAGCTGACTACCTAGTCGGATTCGTCTTGCTCTACGAAGGAGCAAAAATCGGTACCGTTGAGGATCTGGCGTTGCAAGTGGGTGCAAGAGGTTTTCGAAGTCCCGAAATAAATAAATAAATCAAGCCGTGAAACTTTTGTCGTGATGGTTATACAGAGTGTTTTTCTCTTTGATTTGGTTCGTAAATTCAGAAGTGTCACATGAGGCCTTCTTGGACCGAGAACAGCCATGCAGATTCCTGGTGCCAACCACACACAAATTGTGGTGAGGTCGTGAAGTATGTGCAGTGTCTGAATTGTTCCTTCACCTCCTCTCTTTGGGTCGGCTTAGCATGTTTAATCGAGACATAGTCAGAAAACCTTTTCCAGGGGTACTGCCACCAGCGCTAGTCGCACCTGTTTTTCTCTCTTTAGCAGCATGGGCTGCTCCTGCACGCGCTGTACTTGGCCTAGCTACCTTCTTGATAGGGCTTGTCGTGACTTTCTGAATTGTTGGGTCGGGCGCATTCTCCTTCATTGCAGCAGGGTCTACATCGGCGACATTTTGGGCATTGCTATGATTGAAAATTTGGGTTTTGCGACGTTTGGCGTTGGGAGCCTCAAAGATTGAGCTGGATCTAGGGGAGTCCGCCGGAAAACCACCAGGTATTTCAGGCATGACGCTGATTCTTCGGTCCTTGCTATTACTCTTGGCATCACCATTGGTATCGAGCTCGTCGGCGCTTTCACGGCGACGTTTCTTGCCGGGAAGACCATGAGGAACGGTAGGCATATCCTCGAATGGTTGGACTGCAGCAGCGGCATTAACACCAGACTGTCTAACACGACGAATCGTACTGGGTGATGGTTTGAAGGGAGAGCTTGACGGAGATCTGGATCTTCTGGTAGTTGTTGTCGTGGTTGTAGTCACAGCAGAGTCAGCTGTAGATGGCCGAGGCTGTAGAGTTGTGAAGATGGATCTAAAATGGGGCGAGTCACGAGAAAGTACATGCTGTTGCGAGATGTGCTTCACCGGTGGGTTTGTTGGCTCTCCTGGTGGTGAGGAAGGTTCAGAAGATGCTTCAATATTTAGCTGAGGGTAGTGAACTTCTTCATTTAAAGTGTAAGCAGCTGAATTAAACATGTCCATCGGTGCATATGGAGTGCCTGGTCGCTTTTGACTGCCAGCAAGTGGAATTTTAGTTGGACTAGGGCTTGCGAGAGCGAGCTCGTATCTGTCCTTTGTACTCGACGTGAAGTTGACACGTTTCTTGGCGGATGGTGTAACTATTCCCATTGTCATACGACGATCCGGTGTGCCGATACCATCCGACGATAAATTACTCAGGTGACTGTTAATTTTTGAAGCTCCTGATGGAGAAGCAACGTGTGTCCCGGCAGCGATCTTGATTGGATCGTTGGAGAAGAGTGGCTGATGACGGCGCAGGATAGATTTGAGACCAGAAAACTTAGGAAGCTTCGATGTAGATGCACCACTTGAGGGCGGTGGTGGCAGAGGCTTCGAAGTCGTCAATTGATCCGGAGATGAAGATGGCTTGCTCTTTCTTACAGGGGCAGGAGACGTGAATTGGAGTTCTGCAGGTTCATCGGTGATGGAGTTGGAAACCACAAGGTCGGTTGATGACGATTTGTTCTCCAGAGCAGACGATTTCAACGACTTGGTACTGGCAGACTTGGGAAGCATGGAGGTCTTGCTTGGGGCCGTGTTTGGCTCCTTAACACTTCCAGTCCGAGCCAGAGATGCTTTCGTTGGAGTGAGAAGATTGCTTGAAAAGCCAAAGCCATGACGAGATTGGGACGCAGATCGAGATAGGTCTCCAAGCGACTTCTGAACTCCTAATCTTGGAGACGTATCATTTGTTTTCAGGGTCCGAACGCGCTTTGCAGGACTACTGAACGAGGATTCATTATTAGCTGGCTGACGAACGGCCTTGGAGGGACTCTTGGATGCGTTTCGTCTCAAAGTCGTGGAAAGTTTGACAGGGGACATCAATCTGCCCGCCGTACGCGGTCGTTCTAGATCATCGAGGGCTGCTTTGGCGCTGCTTCGCTTCAGCGATTGTCCAGTTGGTTTGAGATAACCAGCTCGTGCGCGAAAGGCAGATGGATGATCAGCAATTGAATCCATCTTTTTGAATTCCGTCATATGGACATCACTAAATCGTCCTGCTTTGCCTCTTGGTCTCGCAATTTTTCGCCCAGCGAGGTTGTATGTGCGTAAAGATTCAGCGCCTCCCGCATCTTTACTGTCTTGCTCATCGCGTTCCTGTCTCATTTCAGCCTTGATACGCGCCGCTTCTTCCCTGACATTGTCCATCATTCTCTGGGCCTCCCTGCTTAAGCTGGAGTCCGAAGCAAACTTGAACTCGAATCCGGGTGATGTCAGATGACTCGGCACGCTACAAGATGATTGTCTCTTAGTTGGCGTGTTTTGTGCTTCAGATATCGACTTTATGCACTTGTCAGATATATCAGAAAATCCCAAACGAAGTCCCGAGTCTGGGGCCTTGGTTGTGCTCTTATGGGCATCTTCAGGATGCATTTCGGCATGAGAAGGTCTCGGGACTGTTGATGGAGTTTTCAGGGCGGAGAGCTGTGCAAAACGGTCCTGAAGCTCTGTATTTGGTGGGCCATTAGGCGTTGAGAGGATCGTATCCAGGGAGGGCTGAGCTGCTGCACCTGATTCTGGAGTCTCATCGCGTTCAAGCAATGCTCCAAGTCTTTCGGGTACAGCTGATTTCTTGCCCGCAGATCTCTGTAGAAAGATAGTATTAGATCAACCACTCCAGTTGAGTGCATGTTTCCGGCTTACCTCTGGTGTTGCACTCTTCCGAAGGCGGGCTGACCTCCTCCTAGGAGTCGCCATTTTGCCGTGAGTTATGGATGTGATGGTATTATCACAAGACAGTTCAATAGTAGCTCAACGGTCCATCGACGATGAGCATGAAGATCCAAGCACTCTGTACGGGTCTGGCATGTTCAACGATTAACAGGGATGGAAATTGAATTGGTGGGGTTCAGTTGGGGTGGAATGCTTGCTAGTATTTGCGGGCACGGATTGTTTTGGGGTCTTTGTTGACGTTTTGCCGAATTGATCGAAACTAAAGCTTCACCGCATGCACCTCGCCCAATCAGTGCCATTGATAAGCCGACCTAGCTGTTAGGCGACCTCGCATGGACTATAAATTGGATTTCTTATGATAGGAGGCTCCTTGATAAACACAGCTATATCTCAGAATGTCGTGGAAGTCGTCTCGTGGTTCAGATTCAGGCACTGAAGAGTTGTACAAAGTTGACGCCACTGTGCGAATGATTCCACGTTTGTGTCTCGATACTTTGTACAACATAGGTATCAACCAAGACGCGTTGCTGATCTATTTTTGGTTCCAGGGAGACCATCTATATCACACATCTCTCAAATACACTATCTTTCTCGAAGAAGCAAATTTTTTAAATGATGTCCTACAAGCCGACTATTTGTCTACAAATGTCAGAACGGGCATTTCTAGTATTGCAAACGATTGTGCCGAACTAGTTATAGGACAGCTAGGCAAAAGCTCGAAGAGCATTTCATATTCTCTCGCAATGACGTTCCTGGACCTCAGTCCAAAGCGCAACAAGTTTACAAGTTTGTTCGATCTTGTAGATTCGCAGCCGAGAAAGCTGCCACACAGTAGCACAGCATACAGTTAGCCTATCTCGTTGGCCCTCGTGAATTGCATATGGGCAGTACTCGTATTACCTTAACTCCCCTTATGCATCACGATATATGTTTCGAGGTATCTAGGTGCTCAACTATTTACCTTTTGATAGGACATCGATAGGCATATATTGCTCACTTCAGATCTTCTCTATGCGCTCCCGATCAATGCTTCTTCTTTCGACTTCAGATACGAATGTATAAATTCCAAATGACGTCAGGACTTTGAGCCCGCAAGAGATGCGGCTCGAATCATCAGTTCGGGAAGCCAACGATCCTAGGTTTAAACCACGATGGCCCTGAATGTTCTAGGGGAAAGATGAGGGGATCCTTCAGGAAGTGCCGTGAAACGAGCTTCAACATCGTCATTAGCTTTGCTTTTGCTGGTGATCTATGGTCTTCCTTTCCTCTTAGCCGAAGGCTAGAAGCCAAAAAGCTCTCCACTTTGATGGAGTAGTCTTCGGCAACAAAACTTCCCTTGACGCTGTAGAATATCCTGTCGTTTACATTACAGATTCAAGGCAATATATTCATTTCTGCTATTGCTCCAGAGCCTCTGTCTCAGTAAAAAAGATTGTCAAGGTTTATATCCCGATAACAAGAATGGCTACTCCTGTTGGTATCACCGTCCCAAAACTGCTACGTACGTTAGATCCGACCAATCCAGGCAGCCAAACATTATCCCCCTCGTCTGAATCCTTGCAAATTGCTGACATGCATATCGCCTACCTTTAGCCATTACGGGCACCTTTGCGCTGCCATTCACTGCCTACTTCTTCCTTTTGAGTGGCCGTGTTGTCAGCCAACGTCTTAAGTCTGAGCGTTACGTAGGCGACAGCACAACAGAGCATGACGATCCCGCGAATGACCCCCTGTTTGTCGCATCTCGCTGCCACCAGAATTTCGTCGAGAACGTCCCACTCGCCTTCCTTTTGGCTGCTGTCGTCGAACTTAATGGGGGTAATAGAAAGGTTTTGACGGGCGCCTTGAGCTCGCTCCTCGCATTGCGCATTCTACATTCCGAATTTGGACTTCTAGGCAAGGGCGCAATGGCCTTTGGAAGACCCGTTGGATATTTCGGCACAGTCGGTATCATGGGTGCTCTTGCAGGCTATGCTACCTATCTTGTCAAAGGCTATTGGGGCTTTTAAGAGTCGTTGAAATCAAATACATCTGAGGCAGGAGGGACAGGTTACCGACTTCCTGATTGCACACTGTCTGCCTTGGTAGACCCGAGAAGCCTTCTCGCTCTGTACACATCATGTATAATAGGCTAGAATCAATAACATCGCAACCTTTTTCGAAAGACGGTCGTTCATGTACCATTATGGCATACATTGCTAATCCATACTCCCGCCCACACGCTCCACCATTGAAAACACTGTCAATATCCCTGCAGCGATCGACTTCGACATGGCAGCAACCCATAACTATCCATAATCCCAGTCACCTATCCATTGATACTAAGAAGCCATGTCGTCCTCCTATGTATTCCTTTACTTGTTCGCTCTGTTGGCGCAAGTATCCTCCCCCTTGTTTTACTTTGGGCCACGAATCCAGAATCGCTTGTCTTCCATGTTGGAAATGGATGTACGATATCAGCGTTTGTTGGGCTTGCGGACAAATGGTGTACAGGCGAACCGACGCCGTGAGTTTCGGTTGGTGCTGGTGGCATTGGAGTTGCTTTTCGTGCTTGGTCTGCAGGGTGGTGCTGACAGCGGAAAGCTTGTTGTGCTCCGCTTACAGGTTCTAGGTTCCTATGAAACCCCCGGAATATCTTGACCAAAGTGGAAATCCGCACGAGGATAGCATCCTGCTGCAAGAGCCTCCAGTCTGCGTAAGATGTTCATCGTCACCTGACTCGATCGAGAAACTAGAGCAACATGCCATGGTCATGAAGATCCCAGACAGGCGGACACGAAATTACATCTCAAATCCACTAGAAGCCATACGAGTACCTATAGAAGCCCCCTTCAGTCATGACGGTCAACATGATCCCCTCAAACCTTTACCGAAATGGATGCAATTACTCCCCTCAAATCGCAAGCCGAATGTTTTGCCCCCTCCGCCTTCGACTCTTCGACGAAGGATGTCGTTCCCTCCATTTATTACAACACGACTTTCCACGCCCTATTGGACACCTCCAGAGTATCCGACTAACTCCAATTTCTTCGAACCCCAGGCACAGTACATCAACGAACATCTTTCTGACGATCTGGAAGAGTCAATGATCATGAGATCAACCCGACTGTTCCCCGAAGAAACAGGCGGCGTGTTGGTAGAAAGTGGGGTCTCACCTGGGAGTCCACAGTCGAGTAGTTCTGCCAAAACTTCGAGTTCGATGTCTGTAACAAGTCAGTCCCCAACGCCGAGTACCACAGGAGCCATAGCTAATTTCCCCGCCCAGCTCGTCGCTGTCTCACGACTGGCACCCAGAGAAACATCTGGGGAAACACCTGCAATACAGCAAACAACCTCGGCGCCATTCCGCCGACGAAGTATGCGGAACCTATTCACTAAGGATGTGCGTCGCCAAGATGTCTTGCGTCCATCTGCGAGCCCCTCGCCTGCTCTTCAGCAGCCCTCAACATCCGGCATCGCGCGAAGCATCCAGATGCTGAAGCAAATTAACCCGGATCCGAGCAGCGATGGAGCAGTTGGTTATACTGGTCACTCTCGTAATCTGAAACCTCCTCAGAACACGAAATCAGCATTCGTAAACGAGCTTTCAGGATTCTTCGCAACGCGTAGGGGCAAGTGGGTTTTGCCATCAAGAGTTGTGCCACCTCGTACTCAGAACCCATTCGCCCAGCGCCCAGCACCAAGCAATTTGACATTTGCAGTAGTGCCTACAAAAACCCATCACCGAAATTCGAACATCGCATTAGAGCTAAACGAAGAGGTTTGTCAAGTCTGCGGCGAAGTGGTCATGCCAGCTTCCCCTGACGCGAAAATCCTCGAGCCCGAGGAAAGATTACAGGGAGTCAAAATTCATGGCACCTGTGCCTTCTGCACAAATTGCGGGATAGCTCTTTGTACACAAATGTTTCATCTGGGAAGTAGACATCGAACATGGCCAAAACAGAGAGAAAGTACAAACGAAACAGCTCCTAAGTTGGGAATGAACTCGAGACAAACATCAACGATATCGCAAGACTGCAATCGTGTCGGATCCTGTATATACTATGAATGGAACTCTGTAGGACGGTTAAAGCCAAGCTGTAGGTCTTGCTGGAGAGCGAGGCGTCTTGCAAAGGGGTTGACAGTAAGAGAGGTTGATCAGGAAGAAAGTGTACTCGTCCAGTCAATGAAACAAACGAAGGATCATAGTAATATGGAGATATCTTAATATTATGTTGACCATGCTATTTTTGGGGGGAATGGGGCATTGATTACGTCGTAACGAATGTCAGCGTAAAGGAAGAATATCCGAAGGAGATAGGAAACCCCTGAAATGCCAAGCCTCAAGAAAATGTCGCCTCAATAAAAAAGAGTACGGGCTGTAGTTCAATATAAACACCATTACATTACATTGCTTTGCTTGTCATTAGTCCAACATGACCTTCCATTCCATATCCAAATGTACTAAAATATGAGATGTCCACGACAT
Organism: Phaeomoniella chlamydospora; assembly: GCA_001006345.1. Classification (NCBI taxonomy): domain Eukaryota; kingdom Fungi; phylum Ascomycota; class Eurotiomycetes; order Phaeomoniellales; family Phaeomoniellaceae; genus Phaeomoniella; species Phaeomoniella chlamydospora. The sequence continues at coordinate 234,410 of LCWF01000086.1, read as the reverse complement.
GCTTATGTTGGTCTGGTGCTGAGAGGTCACATCAGAATACAACCCCCACTATCCCGGCTTGAGGTCGAATCCGAGTCCGAAACTGGAGATAGTGTGAAAGTGCGTGGCTTCCCATACGAATCAACAGGATACATCCGCACTTCACCTGGGTCCCCGTCCGAGTCTGAAAAAACCGAATCTGCTTTCGAAACGATCGAACTTGCGTCTGAGTCTGAGTAATAACCATCGTCCTCGTCATACATGTCCCTGAAATGTGATTAGCTTTTGCATTTCGGATTGGTTGGGAATCAACCTACCTCACTGAATCATTCATGATCCTATAGTCCCTGGGGAGGTGTTCATCTACATGATGAGATCTGAGACTTTCCCAGAAACCACGTACCGCTGGTTGAGTATAACCATATGGTGACGTATTCTGCAGGTCATTCTGGCGATGCTGCGTCAGAAACCATCGCATTTCTCGACTGGGGACAAAGACACTAACGTTTTTGAGGATCATCGATATGAACGCTATGGCAAAAGCGATCCACCTTTTCGTCTTTATTTCCCCTCGTAGACAACGACCTCCACGGAATTCGACTGTGCCGGATCGATCCGATGGTATGTTATCGAAGTTCCAGAGCACATACCTGTCATCTTGCATGATATCTCTGAGCGCTTGAAGACTACTCACACTCTTGATGCGGTCTCTGATTCTTCTCAAGCCGTCGGATCTCCAGTATAGGTCTGCTAGAGTACTGGAATTGCTGATGTTTGTCTTGCAGAACTTGTTTCCGCGGCGATTGGGAGGTAGGATTTCCTGTACCAGAGGCTCATACAAGACAATGCCAAATGCTATGGTTTTAGCTTCCTGCAAAGTAAAACGGCGACTTCCTGAGCCACTGCCAGCTGAAATGTGGACATGGCTCCCACATTTCAAAGATCTCCTTGGCATATGGAAGACAGCCTTCATACCGTCCCAAAACTTGTCAATATCTCGTTCCCATTGCAGTCTCGTGTTAAAGGTCGGAGACACAGCTTCTAACGGAACTACAACTAGTTAGCACCAGACCAGTGCAACGATCAAGATGGGTGATATTGAGGGAGTTGCAACTAGACTCACTCCCAGGATGGTCTGGATCGCCCAAGGAGCCATCTTTAGTGATCCACCATTTATCATAATGTTCAGCATGCTTGCGATATTTGCCTTCCAGGTTGTCTGCTTTTGCACTCAGGCCTCTGTTTCGAAGGGCTTGGGCAAGCTTTTCATAGTAGACTGCACGCTTTAAAGGGTGTCTAACGGTATGAGGCTCGACAATAGCCTCTATCTCAACCCCAAAGCAGAAAGAGCTCAGTGACATGTCTAGGGTCTTTCGTGAGCTTCAAAAGAGGCCATGTAGCAGCGGAAGCACATGGAATGGATTTGTCAATACAGTGGCAGCTACAATGACTTATGAGTCAGGTCATTGTTCTTTCAGCCTCATTCATTGGATGAAATCAGGAACATGGAGGAGGGGTTCATGGTACGGATCAACCCGTTTATACGGCTTTGCTGAAACTGTGAGGCTATCGCATGGATAATCAGATTATAAGACACATGTTCATGCCGTTCTGGTGCGTCAAACATGCACGAGTTGATCCTCTGGATATTTGTGCAAGTAATCCACCACACTCAGAGAAACGTGCTCAAAGCTAGACGACAGACCGCGAGGTGATGATGCATGATGGAATCCTTCCTCATGCATTGGAAGCTTCTTGTTAAAATGACAGGTCTCTCGCGAAGATAGTGTACCACGGAAGCTCCCTAGCCTTCTGCTGTGATAGAGATTGGACTACCAATCAATCCACAAGAAATCTTCAATAGGCTCAAAAAGGAGAGACCGACAGAGAGGACGGTTTCTCTTACAACAATATAGTGGGACTGTCTCTGAGAACCCCATGCTGGAAATGAGGCGATATGTAACATGAAAGGCCCTCTTCTCAATCCTAATGGCTATGTATAACACACCAGACTGATAACTGCGCTGCATGACAAGGAACTGCTTCCTCTGCACCAATCAGGACATGCCACAAAATTGACCAGCATGTTGCACTCCGGAAACGGTTGAAAAGGCAAACTTCTGCCTGTTCTTGTCTCAGCCTTGCGTGAGACCGAGCCTTGTCCTGGACTTGGGTCTTGACTTTGAGCTTGAGCCAATTTTGTTTCTCAGCCTTGCAACTTTATGGTCCCGAGCACATGTTGATCCTTCATTCTTGGTTTGATTGACCACTCGTCTCGCAAGAATTGCTCGATCTCTACTCGTCTAATAGGGCTAAGTTGAACCAAGCTTGTCTATGTAAGTGTCTCTTCATGATCACGGGCAAACAAATACCCCAAATTGGAAGATCACCGGAAGGGAGAAGGATCCTCGTTCTAGTATAATCTAATCTATCCTCCTAGTGAACTGTTCAATTAGCAATCTGCGAGCTCCGATAGTGCTGTACACTTCCTCAGCCAATCTGCAACGTCAAATACATGAAGTATCTTACCTCCGAATTTCGTTGCGAAGATGTTGTTCCTTCGATGAAGCTGTGTTGACCAGAACAGGCGTTACAGTCGCATAAGATGTCTATTCATCGCCGCTCCGTGGAGCAATTCGACAATCTATATTTCGCATACGGGAGTAATCTTCACCTTGCTCAGATGGACCTGCGCTGCCCCTCTAGTATATTTATTGGGAAAGGCGTCCTTTATAATTACAGATGGCAAATAAACGAACGGGGCGTTGCGAATGTGGTCCGCTCGGACCGTGATCACGTCGAAGGGCTCTTGTTTTCTATCACCCGCAAAGACGAAAGAGTTCTCGATCGCAGTGAAGGCATCTCCAGAGGCTTTTATGAGAAGCTTCGCTTGGCGATTCGCTTCGAGCCAGTTGCAAACAATGAATATATTGGATGCAAGACTTCTTACATGGCCCGAATGCTAGAAACCGGGATCCCGGAGTCCCAGGAACACATCACAGAGGGAGCTACTCCTCCAACACTGCCCTTTCCTCGAGATACCGATAATTCTCACAAGACACAAAACAGTACGGGAGATATCCATCCTAGAGTTGACGTGTCAAAGTCGTTTTCCGGAAGCTGTAAATCGGACGCCTGCTCGGCTCAACCTAATTTTCACGGCTCCGAAAGATCTGGAAGTCGAGATCCTTGTGTCCAGGGCATGAGTCAACAACTACGTTCTGTTCAGGATGAAATTATTCGCTCGACGCAGCCATCAGCGGCTCGCAAGAATGATGTGCAAGAAGCTGCTACAGGATCCAAACCCATTGAAGCACTTGTTTACATCAGCCAGCGCTACAAGAGGGATGGGAATATCAGAGAGGAATATGTCCCCCGAATGGAAAAAGCCATGGCAGATGCATTGAATCTGGGTGTGTCTGAGCATTTTATGAAAACGACCATTGTTCCTTTTGTTCGCGGTCCGACAATGCGTTCGAACAAGCCAAACCCTCCTGATGAGAGAAGAGACGGATCGAAAGGCAGCGAGGATGAATCTAGTGACAAGGCCAAACGACTCGAGAAGAAGAGCCGCAAGCGACCGAGGGACAACGTGTCAGGGATAAAACCGAGAGGGAATGGAGAGTTGGGGGAGCCATTGGTGGGAGGTGTGGGAAATGCGGCAAGAATGAGAACATGGTCAGATGAAACTCCCAGAAATCAATCGAATTCATGGGAATGGCCCACTGCAATGCTATCTCAACTATTTCGCCGAGATCCTCCGGGGTAATGAGATAAACACTTCGAGTGTTGAAAATATTGGATTGGGGAAAGGAGTGGACGAACTATTTGGCACAGCTTTTATTGCCTGTGCCCCATCCCGCAGACTTGGAGCGGCGAGAACTGCAGCTCTGCGAGGTAGTCGAGAAGAACCTTTAGTTCATACATGATGTTCAAAAGCTCACCGGTAGACTGCCGATCGATCAGGCACCGGCCCAGTTCTGTTTACGTGCTTTCAGTATGCTACAGTTGGGCCACCTCAGATTGATGGCTAATCTGTTTTCGAGCAGGAGCGCAATGCGGATGATAGTAGTAGGTTGTCCTGCGAGACCAAACGTGAAAGTATGGCAGAAAATGATTCATCATCAACGCATACGGCGGCAGATTAGATATCGTGCAAGCGGAAATCGCTGTAAAGTTCCCCGAACGGACTGGACTGGCCTCCACCAGTCCTCATATGCCTTTCTGCCCTGCCCCGACTATACGAACACGGGAGAAACTGTAGAGGATGTTGATCCAGAAGGTCCAAGAACCCTTATCAGTTGCTGATTACGTTGGCTCTAACCTGGCGCTGGTTGGAACTTCTTTCCCGCTTATTCTCGTCTTCTCGTCTCCAACCAATAGAATCATTGCCCGCCATTTGATGTTGCATCTGTACTATCGCCTTTGACCATGCCATTGGCTTTCCTATGCCTGCAGGAAGCGACATGCGTATCCAAGCGATGCTGCTGCCTACGCGGCCGAAAGCTGGCAAAAGGCTGTTATACACAATTGCCATGCCGTCTTGAAAGGTGAGGATTCGTGGACGATGATGTATTCAGCTGCAGACCACTAGATTACTGTCCTTGATATCTATCCCCTCTACCGCTCCCTTGAATAGAGAGTCTTTCCTGAGAGCAAGTTTGGAATTGCGAATTCGATTCCTATCAGGCGAGACTGTCAATTGCTGTAGATTGTCTTGTTCACAATGGCCAATGACCGTCCATTTCCCACCAACAATTTTGATTTTGATGAAGAAGATGATATCTCGGACTCCTTGAGCCCTTCAGATGGTTATTTCTCTGGATCGTCGCAAGTGCCACAGAACTACCTCGTAGTAGATCCAACAACAGAAGAAGACTCGTCGAGAGGCAAAGCGAGAGAAGCTGCTGAGGAGTCAGCATCCGCATTTCCTCGATATCGTTCGATAACTCCTCCAGCAAGCCCCCAATTTACGAGAAATTCCGCATTTACGCCCTCATCCACAACACCATCTGAAGATGGGCGTTCTATCGAAGAGTACCGCGATGAGTATGCCCGTCTTCAGCACGACCCGCCTCCTCTGTATGAAGCAGCAACTGCTGGTCAAGGACCTATACCAGCTTCGGAGAGTTCACCGCTGTCACCCGCGGGCTCGCTAGCCTATGATACCATGAGCCAAACTCCTTTTCGTGATCATTCTGCTCAACCACAAAGCATGGCTGATGATCCTGGGGACATGTATGAAGACGAAGAAGCCGCCATTCAGAGGCAACGACGCGGCTGGTTTGATAGAAGAAGTAGTGGCGGACGTTTCCGAAGGTTCGTCGTTACGATGATCTTTGTTCTTTTCGGGCTTTGGTTGATTTTTATCGTACTGTCGGGCATACAATCGGTAAGCAGATATTGGAATCTCTTGAACCATTACATATTAACATATAACTCCAAAGGGAGCAAGGCACACGCCATTAGAACACCAGCACGAACATGTCGCTCCTGTTCTTCCAGCTAACCCATCTCATAGCCCCTCGGCTACTCCTTCAACTAAACCCTCAGCTATTCACTCCGACATTCCATCCACAACCCCTTCCTCTGCACCTAAGCCGGACCCTCCCAGTCCTTCATCAGAACCGTACGAACCTCCAAAGGAAACTTGGATCATCAGAGATCACTCTTCCGTAAGCGGTCGATATACCCTTTACGACCTGCTCTATATTCGTTCAATCACGGGTTCAATTAGCATTGAGATCGAGATTCCCTCTGATTGGAATGAACGTTCTCGTCCTTCCGTCGTGGATATTGCTACATCCAGTGGATCAGTCAGCATCAATTATGTTGACGCATTCGGCAGATCGATTGGTCGCACCGGAATTTTTGGAAGCAATGAGGGAGACGATGGTTCTGAAGAGATTTACTTTAGCAAATCGTCTTCGTCATCTGCGTCTACGCGACAACGAACGTTAGTGTCTTCAGTAAGCAGTAAAACTGGTGGCATCTCTGGACATTTCCTCCATGGCAATCAGACAACCTACAAAACCGAGACCGGTTCCATATCCGGAACTTTTTATCCCATTGGTCCAGTGTCTGAGGACTCATATCTCAGCACGTCCACAACCTCTGGCTCAACATCTCTCACTATTACTGATCCCTTACAGCGACGCCAAATGTCCAACGCAGATAGAACTCAAGTCTACCATTTAGAAAATCTCTACTCCTACCACACGACTTACGCCAGCGGCTCAGCTACTTTGAAATACCCAGGGACATGGTCCGGTACGGTCGAGATCAAGACTGATGGTAGCGGTAGTCGAAAAGCCTCTGGAACAGGTCTCCACATTATAGAAGAAACACCAAATCGTATAGTAGCATCGAGAGGACATGCCAAGGGTACGGCTGTGATCCATCAATATGGTTCAGGTAGTGTTACCTTCACTTGTGCTGGATTGATGGATACCATTCGTGGTATGTGGCAAGGAGGTAATGATAAAGCAGGGAAGGCAGGAGATAAAGAATTTGAAGGTGTGATGGGATGGTTGGTGTGGATGATGGAAGAGGCCATTGATTCTCTTGATCGGGTACAGGGTGATAAAGAAATGGAAACGGAGAATCTGAACGACCTGAATGCTGGTGACATGGAATGATTGTGGTCAAGGAATCCAAATCATATCGACCCAAATCGTTGCCTCCGATGAGAGTTCGTTGGACACACTTCCTAATCGGGCGGTTCTAATTCGACATGAATGGATCTAATTACTCATGGCTTGTTCAACCTTCCCCCCACCCCCTCCCCCACACAGCCGACTCTGTTCGACAGACTTCCGAATTGAGGAAATTCCAAACCGGCTCATATCGACTCATTTTGTTGCCCTCCCGAGGCCCCCCGAGTTACTCTGTTGGACGGACTTCCAAATCAGGAAGTTCTACATCGACTCCGACTAAGTCGAATCTATCAACATACATTGGACACCTTCCAAAACAACAAGCTGTCTCAGGACATGTTGACCGCTGTCGATGTAAAGTTGAAGCCCTCCCCAGTGGCTCCGTTGGACGGACTTCCTAAAGGGGGATTTCTATCTCGGCTACGTCATCTCACTATGACCTGGTTGTTATATTTTCAAATCATCCTGACAGAATCTGTTAGATGCAGATCCTGATACAGAATTCCAGCTCAACAGTCGTTGAGCAATATATCTGATATCAACCCAGGTCGCATAATAGATCGCACTACGTGCAAAGGCTCTCAAGGGGCTTCATTGGACAAACTTTCAGATTAGGAAATCTTTATTTGGTGTATGCAGACTGTTTTGGACTCAACTCATCACTTTCCCAAGCCCACCTGAGACACTCTGTTGGACGGCCTTCCCAATAAGGAAGTCTGAATTTGTATAGTTATCGATAATCTTCAAACCAAGTCGTTGCCTTCTCAAAGCCTCACAATAGACTCTGTTGGACATCTTTCCTGAAATAGAATTTCCAATTCATCCAACTTCAACCTGTTCGTCGCCTTTACAAGCCCCCCCGGAGGAACTCTGTTGGACAACACTTCCAAATCCGGAAGTTCATACTCGATGTACGTATCTCGACCTTACCGTCATCCTCCCGAGCCCTCCTGAGTGACTCTGTTCGACGCATTTCCCAATCTAGAAACCGGAAACTCAGTATACGTTCATCATCTTCAACCACCTTGTTCCCTTCTTCAAGCCCTCCCAAACAGGCTCCGTTGGACAGACAGATATCCCAATCCGGAAGGCCAACTCAGCAAAACATCGACCACCCTCTCTCATCATTCTCACAAGCCCTCCCGACCGACTCTGTTGGACACACATCCCAATTAGGACATACGCAACCAACCCAAAAGGCGACACAAGTCAACAGATCTTCTGATCGCACCTATAAGCCCTCCCGACTAACTCCGTTGGACACACCTCCCGATCTAGAAGTTCCAAGTCAATTGAATTGATACACACGTATACACATATATACACATCAACAATTCGACATCAACTAATCATCTTCACAAGCCCTCCTGAGTGGTTCCGTTAGACGCACTTCCCAAAATGGAAATCTCAATTATTAGGGTACAGTATAATAATAATGATGATGATGATAATGAGGGCTAATTAAAGATAATACATAACCTGAAGATCAAGTAACAATTTGGTCTATTTTTATCACAATATTATGGGTACTCTCTCTCTCTCTCTCCATATAATATATAAATCAACTTTATAATTTACTGTTCTTCAGATATAACCTAGTTATAACTTATTTCTCTTTCCAGTCTTTCAGTCTCTCAGTATTTATTTCAACTAAGTGTTATGAATCGCTCTGCTAAGCGGGTGATCCAAGTTTGGTCTTGTATCTAGGATAGGTATACAGCGTAGACTCTAAACAAAGTGCGAAGTATCTCTTTGATCCGATAACTATATTGAAATTGACTACGAAGAACTACCAACTGTCCGAGGACAGTGACTATGTATATATACTTGAGGTGATTAGTTCGATCACCTTGTTTACTGTGATTAGTCCTGTGAGGGAATAACCCACTCATACCTTCCCAAAAGCATATCCCCAAAATGGGTATAGTGTAAAAATCGCCCTATTTCAATCTGGACAGATAGCCCATAGCTCCTAGACTACACAATATGAAGATTTTAACCCTCATAGTACTAATCATCCTAATCAGAGTGATCCAACTAATCACTCTCGTGCCTTGAGTCGGTAAACCTTCTACTTGCGTATACCCGTGTCAAAGTCCATCCTGGGTGCCTCTTGTCATCCTGGTCGCGACCTTCTCCAAGACCTTGGTTCATAACACTAAGTTATAAGTCACAATATAAAATCTTTGATTATCATTATCATTATACAGCACCAAGGTCCAAAAGTTTCGTAGGAATAGAGCATTATATAGTTACTATTCATCAGGATATAGATCGAGTCGATTAGGTTTCATCATATACACCTACACATGTAATTCAGGTTATCGGTATTGTATTATTAACTATCACAAGCCAGAGAAAGTTGTTATTATTATATATATTAATAATAACTCATCTTAATCTTAATACATACTAGTAGTTATATCTTAGTAGTAGTAGTAGTAGTAGTAGTAGTAGTAGTAGTAGTAGTAGTAGTAGTAGTAGTATTACCATTAAACCCAATCTCCCTGTATAGCGATATAATACTAGTAGGAAGATATTGTGATAATTACCAATCAATATAATTAAAATCTACTCTCACTCTTAACATCTATCTATATAAACCTTATTGTAGAGTGGAAAACGAGAAAGGGGAACAGTTGTAGTTTATAGAAGAAGGAGGAGGAGGAGAAGAAGAAAACCCCCAATAGTCCCGAATGGTAAAGTGAGGATGGGGTTCATACTGTAGGGTGAAGGGTGATGAACATCTAGTGGACCCAAATCCCCGGTTTTGTTAAAAATACAGTCAGTCATTGCCACCCAGATTCACCTACAGTATGCTTGGGGTACGTATTATTGGCAAACCGGATATTTCGGATCCGGATTCGGAATTTGGGGGATGTGTTTGTATCTTTACGATTGTTAATTACGTTTTCTTACAATACAGTTTGATTGGATCTGGTTACTCTGTCATCTGGTCTTTGATTCGTTCTGATTCCTATAGATCTTCGCCCTCTTCCGGATGATGTGTTGCTGTCCCATGATGTCCAACCCGAAGTTAGTCCCCGAAGATTTCCGCCGTATAGCATGGTTTTGACTCCCTTCCGTCACCCCTCCCGTTCGGCTCCTTTAAAGGTTTCGGATGAAACGGGCATTTGATACTGTGCGTGAGCTCCGTTGAAAGCTTCTTGGTCGATATCTTCCGGCCCTCTAATTATCATTTCCACAATTTGATCCAAGGTCTTTCTCCTAATCACAAATTCTCCATCTTTGTTCCATTCAAGTCCGTCGGGGAGATACCCAGATGGACTGTCGTCGAAGTTCTTGGTGATAACGAAATCTTCGTATTCGGCGTCGGAGGATTGGGCTTGAGGATCGGGTTGAGGGTCGGGTTGAGGGTCGGTCTCTGTGGTGGAACTTTGCGTAGACGCATCGGGAGTTATGGTCCATTCTGAGGACGAAGTTACTCTTTCCAAGGCAGAGAGAATGTCCTTGCCGGTGTAAGTCGTTTCGGCGATATGGATTCGTTTGTTACGCGTCCGTTCGGGAGGCATGCGGAGTGACATTGCGACGGCCTCGGCTGTAAAGTCAAGGGTACAGCCTGTCCGTGGAGAGTTGGCTTGTGCAAGCTTGGTTGGTACCGTTTGCTTCTTTATGTTGAAACCCCACCAACCTGTTTCGAGACAGTAGTCTATGAAAGCGCATGGCACGATGGTCGTGAATTCGATTTTTTCTTCATCAACAGCGATCTGACGTAACTGGTCTGCCCATTCAATTCGTCCTTTTGATATTGGGTTGGAAGTACCCGCGGTACGATATTCGGCATCGTCTATATTGACAGTATATTCAGATGGCATGTATCGTCTGACCCCCGCTGCAATGGCGGCTTTCACGAGAATTAGCTCGCAGTGAGACGCCTTGTGGCTCAAAGCAGAGATCAAGACATCACATCCTTGTAAAGCTTTGGTGACTTCCTCTGAGTCGGCGTAGTCAGACACGTAATGAGCACGGATGTCGACTGGGAAAGAATGTTGGCGAATACCACCGGCTTCCGGCTTCTTGCGTAATATTAGCGAGATTGAAGTGGCGTGGAATTGATCGAGCAGGGCGTCCAAGATCTTTCGTCCAAGTGTGCCAGTTGCACCTATGAGACAAGGATGGGAAAATGGGACAGTACCCTGGGGGGTGGTACGAAGTGTCGGTAGTGACATGGTACTGTACGACGTCGAAAATTGCTTGCAATGATATGGGCACCAAATAGACAGACTAGTAGCGCACGGCAGTAATGCCTTAAATGCGGCTTAAAAAGACAAGTTCTCTGATTATATCTGCAGGTCGACACTGCTGTAGCATTTGAGGATTCGGCCCTTTTGTGTCAGACGCATCGCATATGAGTAAGTAGGAGGAATCGGTGAAGGCGCTGAAGGCGATACCTAGTTTGATAGAAGTTTGTGACATTGGCCAAGCGATCAAAAGACCTTCTGAATCACATTCTGGTGAGAACAGCGTTGAAGCAGATGCCAGGTGATGACGTTGTTCCGTATAGCGACGTGTGATTTTCACTGTGGCTACAGTAGGCCTTACAATGACGCAACAAGATGAGATAAGGTATGGTGACACAACTCTTACTGTGGTGACCCTTGATCAGTGAGGATAGGCAACCATTACGATTCGGTAAGCTGTTCGGTTTGACTACCACTGTATTGCCATATCTTTGAATGCAAACCCGTCATTTGGCTTCAAAGGCAATCATTGAGTTATCTATGGGTGGGGTAGTCCACCTTATCGTTATCTACTGTACCTAGGTATGAGGTTATCTGGCGGAGAAACCCCAAAATTGATATTAGGGGCCGGTTTGGCATCGCGCTCGGAGAAACCGCCCAAGCAAGAACCATAGTAGATGATGGATGATGATATCTGAGATGACTTTCCGAGCACGTGAATCACGACAAGTCATGGTGGCCTCAAAATGCCAGAGGTCCGAGAAGTTGGAAGCGCATTTTTCTCTCTAGCTCTTGCAGTGGTTAGATAGCTTCGACTCCCCCGTTCCCATTCCCCTTCCCAGCACCGTCCCCATCCCCGTCTCGATCTCGATCCCCTATCCTCTCCTATGTCAACAACTCTTGAAGACTGAGCAATTGACCTCCGCCACTAGAGATGATCAAGCAAACCCCATTCTTCTCAACACATTTTGACGAAGAACGTAAGTCCTTGTACTTACTCCACACCCATTAATCATCTACATTCTGAATGGGTCATGATAGCCCCACCATTGACAACGACGACATGACATGAGATGATATCAGAAGTCAAAATCAAGGTTCAGGGTTGAGAATAATGGGGAGGGAGATTGATGGTGCATGTAGGAAAGAGGAAAGAGTAATTATGAAAGGGAGTGAGAGAGACGAGATCAAAAAAAGATGAATGGATGAATGGGGAGGGGAGATCAGGTGAGATGGCTATTAGGCATAGTATGTTACTATCATAATGATCATTATGAATTAATAGATCGGGGCAGAAAAGAGGGAGATGGGAAGGTCTGGTAAGATGGATGAGGTATCATGAATGATGATTATAGTAGATAGTATAGTATGATATGATATGTAATTAATGAATGAGCACTTAGAGTATACTAGACCTCATAACAGTAGTTTGTGGAAAAACCACTCATCAATCGTACATCCATACATACATATCCCTTTGTGTTTGCGCTTCCCAACACATTAAATAGAATTTGTGGTTTTTTGTTTCTCTTTCCTTTTTCAAAAAGTGGAATCGATTTAGACAGCGGAACCCTTGCGCTCGACGTTCTCGATGAGTTCTGGTGCAAGACCTTTCTCAGTGAGACCCATGTCGTTTGCGAAGGTGCTGTGTGGGACCCATTTGGCGGAGTTGCGGGGGGTGGTCTCTTCCAACATGCGGTCGACTTGTTCCAAAGTGAGACCCTTGGTCTCGGGAACGAGGATGTAGGCGTAGATGAAGCAGCAGACGCAGAGAGTGCCCCAGATGAAGAAGACCTTGGCACCCAAATTGCCCTTGTCACTGTCTGTCATATATGGGGTGATGACGGCGATGATGCAGTTCCAGAGCCAGTTGGAGGCGGTGGAGAGAGCGACACCGCGGGATCTGATGGGGAGAGGGAAGATCTCACCAATCACAACCCAGGCGCCGGGACCCCAGGTTGAGGCGAAGAAGAAGATGTAGATGCAGATGAAGGCGATCATGGCCTTGATGGCATTGTCGTCGTTTGGTAGGCAGGTTCCGACAATGGCGACGATGAATTGGCAGACAACCATACCGAAGGCACCCCAGATCAGAAGTGGGCGACGACCAATCCTCTCCACGGTCCAGAAGGAGACAGGGGTGGAGCAGACGTTGACGAGGGTGGTGACGAGGGAGATCAAGAATGGGTTGGAGATTGTGCCGAGTTGTTGGAAGAAGGTGGTACCGAAGTAGAAGATAAAGTTGACACCGGTCCACTGTTGCATCATTTGGAGAGAGGTACCGAGGATGGTTCGGCGGAGATTGCTGCTGGAGACGAAGAGCGAGCCGCGGAAGCAGTTGAGCCAGCTGTTGAAGTAGCTGCCGCTTGGGATGACGGACAATTCGTACTCGTGGTTGGCAATAATTTCAGCCAATTCATCTTGAATCAACTCGGATTCACGGTTTTGGTCACGGAGACGAGCAAGGACCTCGGATGCCTTGTCGAGCTTTCCACGCTTGACGAAGTAACGTGGGGACTCGGGGAGCAAGAAGAGACCGATAGCGAGGATAATGGCCCATGCAATCTGGATGGCAATTGGGATACGGTATGAGCCGCTATCATTGCGGTTTTGGGTTGCATAGTCGACGCAAGACGCGAGCAATATACCGACGGTGATACAGAACTGATATCCAGAGACAATGGCGCCACGAACTTTACGTGGGGCAATCTCGGACATGTAGAGGATGATGATTGCTGACACGAAACCAACACCGAAACCGGCAACTAAACGGCCGGCAACGAGGAGACCCATTTCAGTAGAGGCGGTTTGCAAGGCCACACCGATGATGAAGACGATGCAACCAGCAATGATGGTAAACCGACGACCGATGAAATCTGCGAGATCACCAGCGATCAAAGCACCGAAGAATGTACCAGCGGAAAGGATAGAGGTGGTGAGAGATTTCTTCCATGCTGGGTAGGCCTCAGCGTCAGGACCGGCAAATTCTTTGATGAAGTAGTCCATTCCCATGACACCGGAAATGTAACCAGAGTCATAACCGAAGAAGATACCACCGAAGGCAGCGAAAGCGCACATGAGGTAAGTCTTGAACGTGACCGGGGCCTCAACCCGGCTCACGTCGGCCGTGGCATGGATAACGCCGCCGGCAGGCATGATGACCGATTTGCTTTGTGGTCGACTTGAGTTTTCTATCTGTAGATGTGGTGGCGAGGGAGGTAAGTGACTGTCTCAAGACAAGAGTCGGAGGGCAGTCGACAGACTGTTTAAATAGAGATGTAGAAGAGGATAGGAGACAGATTGATTGTTGTGGTAAGGGTAAAGGGGGGGGGGGGGAAAGATGGCACTCTATATACTTGTCGGGGCGACCGAGAGCAATGTGGGGATCAGAAAGCGAGTCTCGAGACAAAGGCATTAGGAAATTAGCAAGCGAATTCGGGACGGTCACCTGTCTGGAAAAGTCTACCTGAGTTACTCTACTGTGGTGTGTTCTTTGGTTTGGTTAAGTTACGGCCGGGGGGGTTTCCATTTCATTTTCCGGACAGTGGGCACATTGGGTGATTGCTCCACTGGGGTAGGCGAGAAACAGCTGTTGCACCGTGGCGGGCAGGTTGAGCCCCCGGAGCCAGACCTTGCTAGGATCTTGAGACCAAAGTTAGAGGGGCTTAGTGGCAGAGGGTTAGCGTCTCTTTGGGGCTGGATTGGGGAATGGTGGAGCACCTGGAGAGACGCGGCACAGCCTCTGAGTGGCCAGTGAGAGAGCTCTAAGCGTTCGAGACCGGGGTAACCACATTTTTTCGCATTGTCCCGTCCAATACGGCAAAAAAAGTTAGCTGCGATGCTTACGCAGATAATACATGGTAAACAAGACTACTGTAATGATTCGGTCTGGTATAGTACCGTACCGCCAGTCCACTCCGACCTGTTCATTTCCAGGTGGAGACTCGCCCGGAGCACAAAAGCGAATGGAAATAGGCAGTGCTCAAAGGGGATCTGAATCTGGAGTATTTCTGTACACTCGAATGGAAAAGGTGGCGAGAGCCTCTCCCCAGACCTTTGGATCTGGTCTCGTGGTTCGACAGCCTCTCTTTGGCGCTCTCCCTTTCAACCTAAGTGGATGACCAATAACACTGAACTGTGCGCGAATCAGCTGAGGAACGCCGTCGCCAGCATGTTCCAGCTGTCATCTCGTGGCTCCTCTGATGTCGCAGTATTATTGCTGACCCCTGCAGACAAAGATGCAAGAACCGGATTGATGTGTTGCTAACCCTCCTTCTGGTTGGATGGACTCCGATGCAGTGGTCCTCAGAATCGACCAGTTGATGCTTGTCCTTCGTATACCTGGGGAAGGGAAAACCCTAATGGTCAACACTATCATTGCAGATGGTTGCAGCTAATACCGGTTGCAGTGTGAACCCATTCCGTAGCCTCATGTAGGTCAGGTAAGGTATGGAAATTAATGTCAGCACCTTGAGACGTCGTGGCGTCGGGATCCTTGACTAGCCCTATTGTGATGAGCCCTTGCCGTTTCATCCGTCATCTTGTTGGACCGTCGTGCCAAGCGATCGAACTAGAGGGTGTTGCATGCCGACAGGGATGCGCAAAACAGTCGGTATACTTCCAGCGTCGTATCAAGTGATAGAAGCTCTACAGAAGCATAAGCGAAGGCAAGCATGCTGTCGCTAAGATCCCGCGATAAATGTCTTAACATAACGCTCTGACATGTGTAGCCAACAAACAAATCTCTCGCCAGATAAATGTTAGCTCTCGAACTGTCCGTTGCCTTATCCCTAATAGCGTGGTGTCCGAGAGTTGGCTGCACTTGAGGTTACATGTGGTAGTTGTGGTGGTGTGATTGGATCTGATAATCAATCTTGAACCAACGAGCAAAAGATATCTCATCCCTTCCAAGGCATACCTCTGTTGACGAACCAAGGCATTTTGGATTAATGTATGGAGCGCTAACTAGACCCAATCATTAGTTTGATGTGACTTTGATCGATACCTTCGTCGTCTTCGTCATTACTCATGATCCGAACTAGGTGGTTTAGTCACGATAGTTCTCTTTGAAGAATACAGTTTTCTATTTCGTCGTGATTACATCAATGTATTGGCTTATACTTTGTGTGTGTGTGTCCAGACTTCACATTGACTCTTCATGATTTGGAAGTGTCTCGTTAGATGTTGTTCTTTCTCTATGGCCGACTGGATTATATGCACATCTCGATTGGAAACAAAGTCGATAAACACACCGTGTAAATACAGTACAGAAGAACAATGGGGGATGGATGATACATACTCTGAATACATAGTACATAGTAGTACCATGTACATAGTAATTAATTACTCAGACTACATAGTACACTGAGTACCATAGTAACCCGGATTTGATGAAATGTGGGGAACTTTCGTCTTACCAATTGTTACCATCGTATCTTTTTGATCACATGGCCATTTCCCTTTTTCCTCCCCTTCATCTTCTGCTGCTTCGGGGGGAGAATGGTCTCCACTCTCTCTGTCCCTCCTACTCTGTAGACTCATCTTGTTCTCTTTCCTGAATCAGCATCAGCACTTGATACAGTGATGTGATATAGATCGTACAGTACAATACAATACAGTACAATACGATGATGATTCCCTTTCGGTGCTCCATATATTTCTTCTTCTTCTTCTTCTTCTTCTATCCGAAACCACATGACGCTGTGTTGTGCCCACTACCTCTATGCAAACTGGGAAAGGTTCATATCCAGTCCTTGCACACTGTCAAATAATTCCATTGTCCGCTCTGGGAAACACCTTCCCAAACTTCGACCCAACCTCCGATGTCTCACTGCTGATGACAGTTTTGGTCCTTTGTGTATAACGAGCCGCATGCAGAGCATGGGGACTCCGCACGACCAGGGCTCGGGAGTTGAAACACTATAACGGCATAGTGAAAAAAGAAATGTGTGCGTGTTAAACGGAGACGAAAATACCTCATGTAGTCGTTGCTACTGTACGTACTCAGCCGCTTGCCGTAGCAGTTCATCTCTTCCTGCCTGGGTGCTGTAACATGGCACCTGTTGCTGGCGTCCCGCTGACAACTTTGATGTTGCTCTACTCAGAGTAGTGTTTGCGCCATTCGGCCACCCGTTGATTCTTGGGGTGCCTCTACCGCGGTGTTAGCGCCTTTGTACAGATGCAATTTCCCACAAACAATTGTTTCTTCTCCTGCCCAGTGGCACACACACCGGTCGTGTTGTCCGTATAGGGATAATGGTCCGGCCTCGGATTCAGAGTTACGACGTAAATGATCACTTTGGTCGCTTCCAAATCCTTCTAGAAGCTCACGTCTTTGGGATTGGTGTCGTGTCAGCGAACTGTGCGACGCGACTCTAGATCTCAGCTATTACGTATTACGAGATCTATTGATATCGACAAGCCTTCGATGACAAGCAGATTCCAGGTTATGGGTCACTACTCTGTAACAGAATCTGCAGAGGGACCAAAATGGAATTTCCTCGTGGTGGGTGAGGCGAGTGGCAAGGACGTGAATTGGCCCATGGGGAATTTCAGCCGAAAGAAAACTTGCAAGCATCTTTCAGCCCCCAGATTTCCTGCACCGTCCTGTACAGAGTATGTTTTCGACCCACCATACATTTGCGGACCACTGAAGCACTGTGAAGTCCTACCACATTGTCAAACGAAATCAGAAATATTTTTAGGCATCTGTTGTGCTATGTACGTCTGGTAAGGCCACAGAGTTACTTTGCTGTCTTGGAGACCGTGATCTCGCGGACTGTCGGCACTGTGATGCTGCTCTGTGGCTTGAACATGACCTGTCATCCCACAACCGCCTAAACCTACGATGTATTACATGACTACTCAGAGGATGGAAGCTCCAACACGGGTCCGCCACTTCGGAATACACAGTACTGTGGGAGTTCCGCTTAAATAAGCAAGCATGCCCGAGACGTTTAACCTCTTCATCGAGAATGGGATTGGCTACTCTTGCTGAAGCAGTAATTTATCACCGTAACCATGTCCTCTCTACAAGCGTGTTCAACATTCAGGTTACGTGCGTCCTCCAATGTACCATAGTACTCCAGGATCCCAATCACGGAGTCCCCGTGGGCTGACTGTATCCATCACACGGCATTTGCAAGACCTTCGGCCTTTTTCTTCGGCATTATTCTCTCTGGGGGTGGGCTGAGTGGAGTCAATGCCATCGCCTTGAATCACAATACTCTAGAATGAATCTGTGGGATGAAATATCGGGGATCCCCTATATTCTCGCACGTGAGCCCCTATGTCCGACGTCTGTCCCATAACATCGATAAAATGTCGCATGTCGTGACTCAGGATGACTGAAGAGTGTGGTGGACGAGAAAAGGGTTTGTCTAGGTACAGCAAGAGAAACCACTAATTAGGTGATAAGGCTTCCATGGTTCTTCCGTAAACCAGCACGTCATAAGCAAGTCCCAGCGGCGGCTGTATAACTACTATGGTACATACCTCGTGGCCTTGCAAGGTTTCCCACCAAGCCATACATGCTTCAAGAAGGATCTACCAAACTGTTACAGTATCTCGGGACGATTCTTCCAAGAGTTGTCTTTCCACCACGAGATCTGAACCGCGTCCTCGGAAGTGGTCTGCAATTTCATCCCGAGAGTCAACTACGATGGTACTGTAGCATTGATAGATTTCTCCGTGGATGTGCCGTGACTGTCCTCCTGCCCAATGCACTACGGACACGAGATTTGGGTACCGGTGGAGGCTCAAGAGAACAAGACTAATTAACGAGCCTGCCGGCCGGGAAGACTTTGTAAGTGATCCTTAGCACTTCCCTTGGCATAGATCTCTGAAGCAGCGTCGCAAGCCAGTCCTCGCCGGCGACTAAACAGAGCAGGCCCAAAAGGGTATCAACAGAAGGTTTCGTTTGATCCATCTTTCGTCCCTCTGAAACATCGTGAACTCCATTAATTACAGTAATCATCGTTTGGGAGAATTGAATAGTTAATATTAAATACAACGTGCATTTATTTCATGGAGACTCCGACTTTCTCTCTTGCTTTCTTTCTTTCCTTCTTTCCATCTCCACCCTTGAGACCCCGCCAAAAGTTGTAATTACTATGCAACGTTAGTTACATATTATTAGTTAAATCTTTCACGTCTAACAGAGATCAGGAAATTAATTAGTTATGTCTCCACGTTACAAAGTACAGAGTATAACTATACATAATAGCAATCAATCGCCGATAATTTTTCCTGGTAAAGTCAAAAAAAAAAAAAAAAAAAAAAACCAAAAAGCTATGCTATATACTCTATCCTATATGAATCCATGCATTTCCTATTTCTTAGAGTATTTAGGTAATGTAGATATATAATATATAGTACTGTGACTATGACCATGACTATGACTATGAATCAGAGCATAGATACGGAGGAATGGAGTTAAAAAGTAGGGTGAATCGACGGTAATGGGTACAGGGTATCTTTATGTGTCTATTGCCCATGATGCGTCCGATCCAATAGAATGGATACTGGAGACTGATTCATCATGGAAATGATGGTGGCAGATAGGAGGGCGAACGGATGGTTTTATCTGAGAGTGGGATATGAGAATCGGAAAGATGGAATGGAATGATGAGCATTGGCTTTTGGGATTCCTTTCTATATGTTTTGTAACTCTCTTGTCTCTTGACTCCTCTTTAAGGGGGTAGAGATTTGGAATATCTCTTGTTTTGTGCTGGAGAACAAAAAAGGAAAACCATGCGGAGTAATAGGACTCTTTCTTCTATTTTTTAATCCAGTTTCATTCCATCCAATCCTAGATTATCAATCTTATTCCTATCTGTTTCTATCTACCGATTATTCCCACAGAATAGTCAAAACTCTCCTCCATCCCTTCATTTTGGGTTCTAGAGTTTCGGGATTATTCACGTATTCATCTAAGGCTTCTCTCAAAGGAATTTCTGACAATGGAATCGTTTTCGAACGTTTGATGAATTTGAAGAGAAGAAATGCGGTTAGGACGAGGGGGATATCGCTGTTGGGAAGAGAGGTGTTAGGTTCAAATCGGTAACAATCTATATAGAAACGGTTGCGGGGTAGAAAAACTTACAGATAAGCTGAGACGAAAGTGCTCGTTGACCAGCCACCTTTGGTGAAGACTGAGAATCCGTTTGTGAGAAGGATAATGATACATAATGTGAGGGCCGCTGGTGAGGAATACCCTGAAGACGATTTTGAGCTGGAGCATTAGGAAAGGGGCAAATGATTATACTCACGGGTCCATGTATTATGCCACGGTAGCTGCGTAAGTGGAATTTGTTGTTTCTTCATCGCGGAGAGAAGGCGTATATGATTAAACAAGATAACCGACCAGGAGATCAGAACACCACAGGCAGTCAAGTCGACAAACCACCAGAACACGGTCAAGGCTGAGTTTGACAGAGCCATGAATGACAGGAACATGAATGCCGTCTGCGCAAGGACGCACATGTAGGGAATACCCCATGATGTAGTACGAAGGAAGATCTGAGGCGCGTGTCCCTTCAATGCCAGACCATACAAAGTTCTGGTCCCAGAAAGGAGTGCTTGATTGGAAGAAGACCAAGCGGATGTGATGACGACTGCGTTGACAATAGAGGGAATGGCCGGGATACCTGCAGCGGATGCGGCAATCACAAATGGACTCTGAGCAGCAGTGCCAGAGTAGTTGTTCAAACGCTCATCATCACTCGCAACGAGCATGCCAACTATAAGGACTGCGGCAATGTAGAAAACTGCAACCCGGATGAAAACACGCTTACAAGCTTTGGGGATCGCCTGTCGAGGGTTTCGAGTCTCGGCGGCGGCCATAGCTATGCTCTCAACTCCAGCAAAACTGAACACAGCATTACTCATACAAGCCCAGTAGCCCAAAAATTGGCCCCATGATCCGCTGGCAATATATTCCACAAAGGGCCCCGGATTTTTCCAGTAACGGAAGCCGATCCTGCCCTGGCCCGGAACTCCACCCAGGTCGATGACAAGTCCCATGATCACGAGACCCACGATAAGTAGAATCTTCAATGAAGCAAAGAAGAATTCAACCTCGCCATAGACGCCGACAAATGCAATCCCGATGACGAAGGTCATGGCAATCGTGAGACAGATCCAGGCAGCTGAATTGATATCTGTCCAGTACTGAAACAAGACGCATATTGCGCTTATTTCGCTGGGTATCGACAGCCAATTCCCATAGACGAGATTCCATCCAACCGCGAAACCCAGGGCGGGATCAAACAGGAACTCGGCGTGTCTGACGAAGGACGCAGTGACAGGCAGTAAAGCAGTAACTTCTCCTAGGGCAAATTGGACAGCACAAACGATCAACCCAACAGTAGCGTATCCAAGCAATGCACCAAGGGGTCCACCTGTCTGAATGCTGCCACCAAGGCCCAAGAAAAGACCTGTACCAACAGCACCAGCGATTGCAATGAATTGGACATGTCGTTGTGCTAGGCCGCGAGATAGATCACGCTGCTCATTCGTCGTAAGGATGGGCCCATTGCCGGAACTTGATGCAGCAGCCTCTATGTCGTTTAATCCTCCTGCAGGTGGCTTAATGACAACTTCAGCCACCTTGCCGTGATTTCCTTCGCTTGGTGAAACCATCCCGAACTTTTAGAAAGAGCTCAACGTGATGGTACGATAGTCGTTAGGGCTGGCCAAGATAAAACAAGCTATAGCCAAGAGAAGTCTTCAATCACGACGCATCGCCATCGTTTCTTTTAAGACATGCCATTTGAACCCAAAGGTGGGAAATCAATCAGAAAATATATGTTTGCCTATATGAAGCAGGAAAATGGCGTGCTCTTGCGATTGCGACGACGGTCAAAAGTAAACTTTTGAAGGGTTCTTTGTGGATTTCGGTGTTGACCGAGAATGGCAGCTCTTTCCGACCTTTAAATCCTCAATAAGAATCGTGGCTTCTCTTCTAGACCACCTTTCAGTGCACAGATCAACCCCTATCATCTAATAGCTGGTGAAATTACAGGTCTCAACATCTCTAGTAGCGATAATGGTAAATGAAGCCTGATGTTGCGAGTGGCGTGTGTTGCTTTACAAGAAGGGCACGGAGCCAGCCGTCATGGTCACCCAACAGAGGGAGTCTTCAGGCTTATTATACTCATGATGCCCAACAGGTAGGTTTCTAACAGCAAATGGATGCAGCTATGATTCTGATCGCTTTCATTGCACCGTTGATATGCAATTTGCTGTTCTTTAGGGTTACCAGCCCCTCGATGGCCGAAATGATGGAGCCTTCCGAGACAGTAGAGAGACGTTTTCAAATGTCGAGGACGCTGGAGACGCTTTTCACTTCCCATCTTGTGGACCAGCTCGCGCTGTACAATTTCCTACATTTGCGCTGAGATCTCTCCTTCATCACCGCTGACTTTCTTGCTCTGCTTTGTCCTGAAAAATTGTTTCACCT
Organism: Phaeomoniella chlamydospora; assembly: GCA_001006345.1. NCBI lineage: Eukaryota > Fungi > Ascomycota > Eurotiomycetes > Phaeomoniellales > Phaeomoniellaceae > Phaeomoniella > Phaeomoniella chlamydospora. The sequence continues at coordinate 212,112 of LCWF01000086.1, read as the reverse complement.
TTTTGCAGCATGAGAATCTCCATGCCTGCATGATTAGGAGTCTAAGATATCTCATCAATATCGTGGCTGCCTTCTGCAAGCTCTATATATCGCTTTGGCCACCTAATCTCTCCTCTCTGTGCGCGAACAGTGTGTGGATGCGAATATAATACTAGGTCGCTACATCTCGGTCCAGTATAGGACTATCTTGACAGCCTTGGAGCCACTGCCACCTGCTCCAGACTCAGAACCCAACGGTTCGACCAAGATTTCAACAATCTCGTCTTGGATTACATCCTAGCCGTTCTCTTCTCAAATCCTTGCGGCAACGTATCAATTGGTATTTTGTTAAGCTCCATCGAGAATTATGCGCAGCACTAGCAGTATATGCAACCGCCATGCGCATCCGATCACGACATTTTACCTATAACAATCACCACCTCCATTTGAATCTTTTATATTCAAGTTCCTACTGGTCGAATATAGCATACCCATTGTCTTTACACCCATCTCCCGAGGCATCATCTATGGAAGGCAAATTAGTAAATGACAAGGGGCAGATTTTCAATGTATAAACCCTTTCGGATCGGCAATTGAGATTAGCTACAACCACGGTGCTACAAGACAAGGCTGTGAACGAAGGTTTGAAGATGTTCGAAACCGTGCCGGAATGCCCAACAGACCCCTTCAACGACCGAAGGCAGAATGACAGGAAAACTGCGGTAATACCCAGCGGTCCAGCAAAAACGGCCGAGGGATCTGATCATCAAGCTCTGATCGAACACAACCGATGTCATAGAACGCTACATCTACCTACATCACCCACAAGGGACAACAATTCTCAACCGTTGGAGGAGTATCAATGTCGGGATGCCCGGTGCCGTGGGTGGGCGGCGGCAATAAGCTTGACTGACATGGTGCTATTCTAGCAGACATGGCCGATTCCGAGAATCAAACTTCTTCTATACTTGTACCTAGGCAGATCGGGGTGGATGGAGAGTGGATCGTCACGTTCGTCTGCTCGGATGGCGACCTATGCAACCTATTCCGTGGAAAGAGAATCATGAGGACTTTGGCAGAGCAGCAAGCACCAGTACCACTATAGTGTATTTCCCAAAGTGCTACTGTTTGCAAAAGATCTGGTGGATGTCGAATTCGGGACTGGACTGTCATTCATCACATCAGGTGGCGTGGAACCTGAAGAGCACGGAAGTCATAGCGGGTAGCAATAACTACCTTTGTGTACCGACACAAAATGAGATGGAGAAAACCACCAGCGTACCGTCAACGACCTCTGACCTAAGACCCACTGACTTGGAAGACGGATAAGCGTTGGTGGGTAAGATGGACTCGTCAGTCAGCTTCTCGCCGTCACTGAGAGTCATAGTCTCAATTGATCAGGAAGTCAGTCCCAAGTTCAAGCTCAAGCACTGTCAAAGACTTGAATGTACAGAGTACTATTCAGAACAGTGGTACTCGGCGAGATAGCAAGAAGGGGTGTGCATATGATTCAGCATTGACTCCACATGTAGGGTTCAGATTGCGACTATATTTAGTTTAGGGCGGATATTCGCAATGCCACGATAGATACCGGTAACTCTCGTATACAACATTCGCGGTTCAGTGATGACCGACGACTCCATGTTGGCACTCTCGGATGCTGCTACCCAGCTTCTGATATTCTGGTGTCGAAAAAAAAAGCTTCTGGTCGGGGACTACCGAACGGGGCTTGCATTTGGTAGAAGCCTGTCCAGATTGCGGTGGAGCTTCGAGGGCACTCTTTAGTCCTGCGGTCGGTACTGTGAGGGCGGATTATGGACTACGTTCCGATGTGAGACGGCCTATCCTTGCCATTGAGCTTCAGACGGCACCTCGAAATTTCATCACTCCCTAGCGTACTTGATATGTGGCTTATATGACACCTGAAGCCGCCTGAAAAGAGGGATTTGCTTGTTCGGGATTTGAGCGAGCTTTGCGAAAACCACGGGGAGGATCTCGGCTGCGATTGGTGGAGTTCCTGGGACTTCAGTCGACATCTCTTGGTATTCTCGTCTTTTAGTGGTCGGCCCTCGGCAGGAACCAGAGGAAGGAGACCAATAGGAGACCAGCTGGAGTCAGTTTGGATTGACAGATTTGGGCTGCTCTGGAAGGAATGCTACTGTTACCACACCTTTCCCACACCTCGACACACCGGTTGTTTCCCCCTTCTTGTGAGGGAGCTGCGCATGCCCACGCCCTCCCGGAGCTCAAGCGAATAAGATGATTGTTGTTGTGCTGGTAGAAGAGGCATTTATCAAGCCCTTTTGTGAGGCATTTGACTAATTATCTGGTATTGTGAATATTAGGAGTGACCTACGAGACTTCTCATTGGCGCTGATGATTGTCCGGATTCAGCGATCGATGATTAACCTTGGCATTACTGGAGCTCTCCCATCGGGCAAGAGGCGGCCTTCCTGTTCCATTCTCCCCTCGATAATACTAAGGTACCTACCTAGCTACCTACCTACCTAGGTACAGTACTGTGCGGGACTACTGAGGAGGGGCAGAGTGTTACGTAGCTCCAGCTGTAGGTACCGTGACTGCGCCCTACCAACTTTGATACCTCTGACATCCCCCAGCCGGTTCTTCTGGATCTGCTGGATGTATGAAGCTCGTTAGGCACCTCCCCTCCAATACATTGCCTAGGTACTGTACCTACCTGGACCACACCCACAGTAGCGTACCATACAGAGTAGACCTTGGCCCCCTCCTTTCCATGGCGCATGAAAGTCAACAATGTTCAGCAAATTTTTAAGCAGTGAAAGGTTCTTTTAATAGGTGATCAAAACGCCATCCTTGCTTTAATCTAGTCAAACCATTGTGATTAGGTGTCCAAGGAATTGACTCATTGTGAAATTTTCCCGGCCAAAGGCCTCAATTCGGCCATCCCATTTCCAAATTCATGCTTCAACTTTGCCACTCAGCTCCTCTCCTAAATATGAACATAGATACAGTAAGGCACAAGTACTTCGCATTGGAGCTATAGAAATTTCGTGCGATCTGACCTACCGTGTTGACTACATGTTTTGCCCCTCCTCTCGTGTCGCAAGTAGCCTCAATCGGGGTGGATAATCACCTATCGACTATCACCCTATCACCTATCGATACCGTGCTGATTAGGGAATCCAACATTATCACCCATCATCCCATCCCACCCCTCCGGCCCAGGATAACAATCGATCTCTCTACACACTGCGCACCAATCTGACCGTTTTATTCCACGATTTGGCATTGTTCGATTGCTTGGAAAGGACGCATGAGAAGCTCTTGTTGGCTACGTCCGAGCTCCGTCTGCTTGCGTCCAGACTATGTGGCAACCGAGTCATTTGCCCGACCCATAATTCCTCTGCTTCAGCTTGTACCTATCACCCACCCACTTACCTCACAGCTCCTCAGGGAGCACTCTCTTGCTCACCTTTGCCATTCATCAACTATCACATAGCTTGGACCGTTGGTCATGCCGCCTAAACCAGTTCTTACAAGCTCCTTCTCGGTAACCGATGCGAATAATGAGGTTGCTTGTCCGCTCAAGAATCAAGATGGCTCGAATTGCCGGAAGCGGTGTCTGGGCGTGAGTGCTATCCCATCAAATCGCCTTGACTGCTGCGACACTCGATGCATCAGAGGACATTAGGACAACAACTGACATGCAATCTGAACTTATAGGAGAAGCGCTTTCGATCGATGCAAGAACATATTCGCAGGGCACACCCAGATCATTATATACCCAAGCTTCCAGCGACAGAGGAGAGCTTCCAGCTGATGATCAACACCCCGCCCTCGCAGCGCCCACAACCAGCTCCAACCACGGCTCCAAATCGCCGAGGACCATGTGCGTTATTTCAACCCCTGTGGTGTTTGTTTATGATCTAACCAAAGTCGATAGCCGATGCAAGTGATCGAGATGGCTATGGCGCAGATCTCAGCGCCCCTCCAACGCCAATGTTGGACGAAGTGTATCCTGCTGCAAACGCCGCAGTGGCTCTAGCATCACTGCATCACCATAATCATGGGTCTGACTGGGATTCGGACGTGGTAAGTTCGTACAATCTGATGATGCACGCGTAGAAGCTAAATCAAGTCTAGGAAAACTATTCAGAACCGGAGTTGAAGAGGGAAAGACCGCACCACTCTATTGAACTGCCGCCGCTTCGCGATCAATACTTGTCAAACGGCTTGAACTCACGGCCGCGCGAACTGCTTCCATCCATTCTTGCCTCTTCACCGCCTGGCCGATCATCTACATTACCTCCAATCCAACGGCGTGATAAAATCAATCGACCTCGGAAATCATCTGTGGGCCAGAATGCGCGCAAAGCAAAGCACGAGAAACAGAGATCGAGAGAGTTCGCACGAAAACTCAGCATTGACGGGCGTAAAGCGATGTCTGCGGAGCCGCCGACAGCTGCCTGGGTGCAGGGCAAAAGATGGGAAGATTTGATCGAGGCTGCAACCTCGGCCACAGAAGCCGAAAGTGATCGCGATCTGACGCCGGTAAGTGTTCGATCATGCATCATTATCAATTTGGTAGAAATGGATTATTTGTTGTGTTGAAGGAATATGAAATTTTCATTCGACCAGAAAAGAAGATGGCGAAGTCCGCGAACTTTTATTTGATCAAATTGAGATGTCCTTATCGCTAACCACTTCATCCACTTTAGATACCACATTCGCCAATGTTCGCTCCAGCTCTTCCCAATAGCGCTTCTCCTGGAACTGCTCGTTTATCATTGCCTCCTGGATTCAGAAATTCTGGCCAATATCAATCTTACCATGCTTCTCCGCTACAGAAAGCTCTAACGCCTCCTCCGCCTGATGGTCCTGGACCCAATGACCCAGAGCCTTTCCCAACCGTGGAATCAATTGAGAGTGCAGGATCCGGACAGAACTTTCACATATCGAGATCTGGATTGCCCACATCGGCATCTACAAACGAAGACTCTAGTCCTCTACAACAGCACTCCCAACTGTATGGTGGCCATGGTCCCGGCGGTATCAATATTGAGGTATTCTGTGCCAGCTGTGGTCGCATATGGCTCCTGAGAGACTGTTTCGCATGCACAGAGTGCATTGCTGGAGTGTGCAATTCATGCGTGAATCAGATCATCAGCAGCCAAACAAGCGCTCAACCCGGCTATCCTCCTGTGAGACAAGGATGCCCAAAATGTGGTGTGATAGGCGGCAAGTGGAAGAAATTTCAACTCGACTTTAGATGAAGATGCTGGCGAATCGCCCTACGCTATAACAATGCAACGCTCGCGGTACAGGTAGGTCTCGCTAAAGTACTGGAATATCCGAGAATGCATGGCACCAGCCCTTAGGCCTCGTAAAGCCCCAAACGCACCACCCCCAAGCGATACGAGAAATACAACTCATCTTGCCTATCGGTATGGTAATGGCAGTCAATCTGCGTTCTTTGGGGTTTGATACCGACAATGCAATAAGACTGGAAGTCGCGCCCTCAATCATAGGTAAATCTTGTCTAGAGACAGCAGGGCTTTCTACCATTTTGGCGAGACCACGCCTTATTTTCAGCTGGGACTAAACGAAGCCGTGGATCAGAACAGGAAAGCCCAGGCACGATTGGATAGGGTACAATGCACGCAGAACCTGCAGACGATATGCACCATGCGGGAAGACCCCAAATCGGGGTAGTCGGAAGTATCTTGCAGCAGCAATGCAAGCGAATGCTACACCTCAGTAAAAGTCGGGACGATAAGGGCCAGAACTGTTGGCTGAGATTAGAGCCTTGGATGTGGAAGCCTACAGAGCTCCAGGCGAGGAGATGCAATACACTCCTGTACATAGATCAACTTTTAGATCAGATTGTATACAATAGATCGCGCATTGGAAGAAGGAAATATAGGACATTTCGGTCGATTTGTACCAGCTTCCTCGTATCTCTGATGCATTGGCCTACCTAGGTAATCAGCCCATTGGTGCTGAGTGAGCCGAACGCCAAGCCAATAACAAGAATAGAAGTCTAGAAGGGGCCAAACACGATTATCTCCACTATCGAAGTTACTGTATCGATTCAGCCGCAGCTCGCCAACTCGAACAAGTTCGATGTAGTCTGTACTCTGCATTCCGCGACTTTTCCTCGGACTTTTTGAATGGCTCTGCAGCATTGTTGATTCGTAGTAGAGTCTGCGAAAGACGCACACTCCATGTCATGAGTCGCACAAATTCTCCCGCTCTTCCTCCGGAAGATGCCTACAATGAGCCCCCATCGGCGCAAACGATGCCCCGGGCGTCAGCGTACTATGATCCCACTGAACCGAGACAACTCGTGACGGATGAGATCTTGGAGGATATTTCGAGGATAACAGATCCATCACAAACTCCTGCGCTTGAAAATGGGCAGTATAACAATCCAACTGCTGTGGACGATCTACAAGCTGCTGGCCCTCAACGTCCTATGACACCACAGAATGAGCAGCAGACAATGGGTGTCGAAATGCAGCAAATACAGTCCCAACAATATGTGGCAGATGGTCAGGCTGGGGAGACATATGGAGATGGAACAAACAAACGCAAAAGATCGAAAGTGTCCCGTGCATGCGACGAGTGTCGGAGAAAGAAGGTGGGAGACACCCCTTCGCGATCCATTAGTTGCGCTGGATGAAAGACTGAATTGTGAATGTATAGATTCGCTGCGACGCAACGAAAGATGATGGCACAGTCGAGACATGTTCGAACTGCAAGCGAATCAATGCTCTGTGCGCATTCAGCAGAGTGCCCATGAAACGGGGGCCTAGTAAAGGGTACTGCCATCGTTTGCTAATGCTCATAGTTTAAGCACGCTGACATCTTGTATAGTTATATCAAAGAACTCTCAGAACGAGTTCAGCAAGTCGAAAGTCAAATGGAAACGCAGAGGAGCATGTCGCAGATGGCACCTCCTTTGGGTTTTAGACATTCACTCGATGGACGGCAGTCTATGGACTCAAATGCACCCAGCATCTTCGACAACGCATATTCTCCGAGCGATGGTCCATTGAGCAAGAAGAGGACTTATTCAGTGTTATCTGACAGTGGTGTCGGCGCGGGACCGTTTTCTCACTTTCTGAACCGAGATCGTATGCCATCAACTGCAGGCGGCTGGGGCCTCCCAACAACATCTCAATCATTTCGTGACACCCGTTTTTCCATCGCATTAGCACCTGATCAGCTCCCGGATCTTCCACCAGGCCCTCTACAGCCACCGGTCTCCATTCCAGAGACTCCTCGAAGTGTGAAGCCGTTCTGGACAGATGTTCTGAGTCCAGATTCGAGAAGAGACAAACTTGCAAGCGCGGAGACCAGGATGGATGAAGAGGTTCTGCCACAGCCAGCAATCAATGGCTATCAGTATGATATTGAACGTGAGTTCTGGGCGAATTGTTGTACTGATTGTTTGTGTAGAAATTATCTTCGGGAAGTTCATCCAGTCCTACCACTACTGCCCTCAACTGTTGGCTCATTAGAGCGGCATATACGCATTTGTCTGTCTTCTGGATCTTCAAAGTTGGTCTATGCTCTAAGACAGATCTTGACTCTACTTCAGCCTAGCGACGAGACTGCTCAGAACCATAGCACTGCAGAGATCGTCGACCTTCTCTACGCTCATGCACGAAGATGTCCAAGAGATCGCAATACTTCCGAAAACTTTGTCTTACTCTGGTTGTGCAGTTTGGTCTATATTTCAGAGGACAATGAGATTTCACGGCAGAAACAGACCGATTTGCGCTATCTTCTACAGCTCATGGTCGATACATCACTCTTTCTCATCAAAGCAACAAGTACGGATTCTACCGAAGCAGTAGAGGATGAGATTGACTTGGACAAGAATCTATCTCGGCGTGCTTTCAATGTTGTTGCGATCCTTGCTCGCTTGTATAGCCTTGGCTCCGGCGCAGACGACCTTGTCCCAGAGGACGACGAAGTTTGGGCTCTGATAGCAGACAGCGACGATATTGCAATGATGACTGACAGTACTTCGGTCCTTGCCCGTAAGCTGTGTCCTTATAGCGGCGCTACTTGCTAACGTTCTGCCAGGATATTGCAACTATCTGTCCGGTGTTCGACTAGCAAACTTTTCGTCTCCAACCAATCTTACAGACGGCCGTGCTAAAGCCAACATGAGTGTTAGACTCATGCGCCAACAAGTCCGCGAGATTAAGACGAAATTGCCAGAGCCAATGTCCAAACCGGCGAGGGAGACTGTCGACCAGCTAGATCTCCTGCTTAACCTGGCCACAGCAAGGAGTCTGTCACGGGTGAATGTATACGCAACTGTGGAAGTATTTCTCCGCGCCGAAGAAATTGTACGATATCTTCTGCAAAAATCAGATGCTTTGTCAGACCTGATCGAACCACTGTTATCTCATCTCTACGTGTTGTCCACCCTCACCTTCTTGGAATTTGCCGCAGCCCCAGACCATAGTTTCTCGAGGGAAAGTGATCCTGCGGTGATCGCCTTGGAATCGCTGTCTAATATTTTGCGCTTGCTAAGAAGGCTCGAGCCAAAATTGCGACGACCGTCGTTGGGCTCTAGCAACTTTAAGTGGACTAATGCTCTTATGCACCTGATATTGTCGAGACATCCTGATGTTCTATCGTCCAAGCCACACAGCCTCAAGACACAGACTACCTCAGAGCTACAAAGCATGTATCTAGATCCCACCGCCCCCGCGACATCTGTTCGAAGCGCTCCGCAATCTCCCATGGCGCCAAATGGCTCTAGCTTCGATAGTGGTAGATCCAGCTTAGCAGCACCAAATCCATCTTCGGATACTCTTGTGGATTCTGCCCCATCATCGAATGCCGATCATGGCCATCCAACACAGGCTGCAGAGTCGACAACACCAACTGCCTCTACATTCCACAGTGTTCTTCAAAGCCTTAAAAATGATGCACCAGACCAAGCAACAAAGTCAGCACTCCCGCCGAGTGGCACGGAAACATCCAGAGCGGTGGAAAGAGCTCTCTCTTCCTCTACATGGCAAATCCCCGATTTCACTCTTTTGCAGCGGCATGGTTGGATGAGTGTTTTAGCAGAGCTTACTATTTAATCCATGTTACCGTGTACAGTACAACGGATTCGGCGGGTTTTTTTTTGTTTTGTTTTTTTGTCGCGTTTCTACGAAAGATACCCCATGACCTGACAGTTCCGTTTCCTGCTTTACAATACATGTCGAAGAGCGATCTTAGCAAAAAAAAAAAAAAAAAGGGCAGTACTGGCGTCTGCGGTATCATAACAATTGTAACATCAAAACTTGTACGGTGAATGGGATGCTGTTTAAATATCGTTTTGTCTGTTGATCAACAATATATAGTCGACTTGTCAATCATCCTCCTTCTTGTCTGGCTGTAGAAATGGAATACAAACACATCGTCTTCAACAAATTGTTGTCTTCGCTATCGAACAGTAAACGCGTAATGGACTCATTGACCCCAAATGTTGTTGAAAAGGCTTACATTTGCGCTTTACATAGTAATATATTGCTTGACGCTGGCGGCAAACTTCGCTCCTATATCCGACTCCACCTCCCCCAAAGCAACCCCGATGCTCAACTCGGAATAGGTTGGTAGACCCACTTGATATAGACCCAGACTGACTAAGTCCACGGCAACCCATCGCATTAATAATCTCTCGGTGTTAGGTGTGCTATGATGCTGATCTCACTTTCTGTGCTGCAACGAGCGATAAGAGGTATGGTCGACCGTATATACTGCGGGTATTGTTCTCCCTCTATGATTGGTTCTCCAGAGTATTATTTATTGTAACCCTACTTGGACGCTGAGGGTACAGTATATGCTATCTTGGCTTCATCCTTGTATTTGTTCTGTCTTAATGAATGATATCATTCATCCCTTCGAAGGTCGATGTCCTCGGAAAGCAAGGTGAGCTACAACCAAGAAGTTGATAACAATGGCCACTACAACCATGGCAACCGAGTTGTCTCAACTCTCGCTGTCATCGCGGAACATGTCAGAACTATCAGATACTCTGCTACAGGTGAGGACGGGGAAAATTAAACCACTACATAACACCTATATGAAGTCTGCAATCTACAAGAGTCCCCACGAAGATCGAGTCTACGTGACCAAGACAGGCTTGCGAGGCGACGAGCAAGAATACGAACACCATGGCGGAACCGACAAAGCCCTTCATCATTATTGTGCCAGTCACTACACCCAATGGAAAAAGGATTGTCCCCAATCCGCACATCGTTTTGCTCTCGGCGGATTCGGCGAGAATTTCGTCAGTCACAACCTGAACGAAGGCAATCTATGTATCGGTGATGTCTTCTCTGTTGGTTGTAACGGTGTGAGAATCATCGTGGGGGAGCCACGTCAGCCATGCTATAAGCTCAATCACCGCTTCAAGGTTCGAAACATGTCAAAACGAGCTCAAGATACTGGACGAACCGGATGGTATTATCGAGTCCTTCAAGAAGGATGGATCAAAGCCGGCGATAAAATGACCCTTATCGAGCGAAAGCATCCTAAATGGACCCTAGCAAACGTACAACATTATCTCCATCACGACAAACAAAACACCGAGGCTATGAAGGAACTCTCTCAACTCCCCGAACTTGGTTCCGAAATCAAACAAATCTTCCAAACCCGTCTCGAGAGACAAAACCAGGAAGACGAATCTGGTCGTCTCCTCGGTGGTGCCGCAGACCTCTTCACCAATTGGACGGAATACAGAGTCCTCTCCAAAACCCTCCAAGCACCAGATATTTATTCCTTCATCCTTCAACCCGTCGATCCCCTTCCATCCACCGAATCCATCCCCCCGGGATCCCATATTCGACTCAAACTCGGACCCACCGGCAAGCTCGTACGAGCATACTCGATCATCAACACTGATCCTCTTCGCATGGAAATCGGTGTCCAGCTTTCCCCCACCTCTCGTGGCGGATCGCGTTACATCCACCAGCAATTACAACCTCAAACCACCGTGCTCGTGAGTCCCATAGCAACAAGCTTCCCACTCTACACTCCACCCCCCGACACAAAGCTCCCTACCCACCACATCTTCATCGCCGGGGGAATCGGTCTCACAGCCTTACTTCCCATGGCCCTACACCTCCACCACCTCCAACAACAACAACAACAACAACAACACCCCGATTCCCCTCCTCCTCAAACATTCGAATTCCACCTCTCCCTCCACAACCCCGTCCACCCCCTTCCCTTCCACGACCACCACCTCACCCACCTCCCCCCCTCAACCCTTCACCTCCACATCACCGCCCTCGGAACCCGTCTCTCCCTCGCGACCCTCCTCTCCACCCTCCCCCCCTCAACCACACACTCAACCCACATCTACGCCTGCGGCCCACCCACTCTCCTTCAGGCTCTCCAAACCCATCTCCCCATCCCTTTACACCGAAACCTCCACATCGAAACCTTCCTCCCTCCTCCCGCAACCACAAACACCGCGTTCACCGCCCACCTCCCGTCGCAGAACCTGACCCGACAAATCCCCGCAACGAAATCCTTGCTTGAAGTTCTTCGCGACCTCGGAATGGAAGATAGCGGCTTGGTCAGTAGTGGGTGTGAGGTGGGGGCTTGTGGGAATTGTTGGGTTGGAGTTAAGAGCGTCGATGGGAGGGTGGAGAGAAGAGGGATTATTGGGGATTTGGGCGCGGGGCAGGGCGTGGGGATGTTGAGTTGTGTTGATAGAGTTAGGAGGGAGGTGGGTGAGGACGGAGTGGAGGAGATGGGGATGGGGAGTGTGGTTCTGGATTTTTGAGGGGACGATGAGGAAGGAAGGAAGGAAGGAAGGAAGGAAGGAAGGAAGGAAGGAAGGAAGGAAGAGGAATCTAGGATGATCATGTTGTGGATTATGAGCATCTTTACATACATACATATCTCAGTCGTAGATATATAATAGATTAAAATAGATGTGAGAGAACCGGAGTGGTAACTCTTGAATCGTTCAATTTTTCAATTTTTCGAAAAATCGGACTTCAGACCAGGACTTCATTTATCACTTTGACTTTGGTTCGCTATTATTAGAAAAGCTTGCCCTACTGCTTGACTTGACCTTCTCTCTTCGCTGAATTTTGCTCGGACCCCACTTTTAGAAATCTACGAAGACTAAAAACTTCAGTTCGACCCGCTGGTGTACAGATCTTTGATCAAATCTGCCTTTGCCATCTCGATGTCCGGTCGACCGAGAGCATACGTCGATTCCATGGAATGGATGCTCAATTGGGAGAAGAAGGGTCGCAGAATCGACGACAATACCGAAAGAAGAGAGGACGTGACTTGCGGATCTCGAGTTATCGGCGATGCTAAGAATGGGGCTTGGGATGCATGGGGACTTTGAGTTGCTATAGTTGTTGGTGTTGGAAGCACATTGGAGGATTGTTGTTTCGGTAGGGGGAGAGACTGGAGTGAGAGACCCACATCGTCAGCGAGGGGACGGGCCGTAGGCTGTTGTGCTAATACCATGGCTTGAGGATATATCGCATCCATCGTGTTGGTTACAAAGAGCCATTCTTGAAACTGAAAATCGTCGGGACGGATTAGAAGGAGGATATCAAGCAGTTTAGCTGCTTGGATTAAGGAGAATGGGGTGTATTTGTTAGTTTCATCGTCAGGGCTAGGGTCGGATAATAGCGAGCTGAAAGCTTCGTAGAGCTCGCCTGTGAGACTAGGCCACAGTCCAGCAAGTTGTATACTGCTTGATTTCAAAATCATAGCTCGATAGACCATCATTATTTCGGGACGTGTCGCAGAAGACGGAGATGTGATAGGCGTCGCAGTAAGTAACTCATCTAGCCTGGCCAACAATGGCGCATAGTGTCCGGAGAATGTGTCTTCTTCAGCACAGACAAGCAAGGCGGCAATTCGACGGAGATTAATTTGGGTCTTTTTGTCAGCATCGAGTCGTGCAGCAGTCGCCCCAACGCCAAACATGATACCGGCGGTAGTTGGAGCAACAATACGGGAAAGCACTTCTGTGAGACAGTCTCTGTCTGCCAATACCAGCTGGCGGAATAAAGGTAGCCAGCTGCTGGAGAGAAGATCCGATGAACTTTGGAAGATTCTTGGATCATTGAACGCCTCCAAAACATCACGGCGCCAGATTTTTGCTGCGTTAGGGACTTTACTCATTTTTAGGAGGAGAGATAACAAATCCTGTGACACATTCTCAGGGAATGCGCGGGCTTTGAAAACAGGACCTATGATATTAGTTGATATTCCTGAAATCGCGCTCGCTAACCGGTCCGTGTCGCCTAACAGTGCAACGAGTGCTGGAAAGGTTTGACCAAGGATACGGACAACGTCGTCGGGTCCATTTTGGCCACCTGCTTCTTGAGAAAAGCCAGGAGGTTTGATTGTGAAAATTGCAGTTAGCAAACGCGTGAAAAGGTCCTGCGTTGGTCAGTCACATTTCTCAATTGATGTGAAGGTAGACTTCTATTTACCCCAAGCTCTCGTCGCATTTTCCACTCTTCTCCGAAATTTGTATTCTCCATTTTCCCGCTCAAAACAGACACGAACTCTAATAAACGAGGGAGAATAGCTCGATGAGGCATGGGATTAGATAAGATATCTCGCAAGAAGGTCATGCAATCCGACCATATCTCCTCGAGAACATCGTCTTCTAGGGAGCGGCCATAGACTATTAAAAAGTTGAGGAGGTCTGCATCGGTGACCTTCGTTGTCAAACTTGATTTGCGGGTCGGATCTAAGGCGTTTGGATTTGATCTGCTATAAGAGGCATTGAAGAGTGCCGGCATGGCGTTTCTTGGTCGCGTGCCTTCCAACGTGTGAAGAAGATTGATCACCGAGACTCTAGCTCGGTCGTCAAGCTCGTGGATTGCTACGACCCACACGTCTACTAATGTCTCAATCATTTCGAGTGGCTCAGCCGCGACGAGATGTTCTAAGATTTTCCGACATCGGTTACGAAGCTTCATAACTGTATATTTGAAAGAACCACTGTTGATATCAATAGGGAAAGATGTCTTCGCAGACGCTCGATCCCACGACCATATCGAGAATGCCAGTCTTGTGATGTCCTGAAAGCAAAGTATGACAGTAAGCCGGTTGTTCGCAATAGCGTTGCGAAGCTGATTTGACTCGGTGGGGGCACTGCTTGAGACCATGTTACTGAAGAAGCCTTGTGAAATTTCCGGACTCTTCGTAGGTGGTGCATGCTGCTCGTCTTGAAGTAAACGGTCATGTGCGCTGGCAATACAATATTCTAAGCCATTCCATAGCTGTAATATATCACTGTCGGAGCATGAAACATCTTCTGGCTCTTGAGCGGTGTAAGCCTCTTGGAGGCTTTCGAATTCAGCCTGTATACGCTTCACAAAGCATCCTATAATGTCGAGAACCACTTGGAATATCACGTCTGACCAGAGAGGCAAGGTATCACAGAATAGGTCAATCCATTTTTGTAGAATGCGGGGCTCTTTGACTTTAGCAATGCCCTCGAGCAGACATGACAAGAGCTCCTTGGGAGCAGGGGAAGGCTTTGGAAGGCTCTCCTTTAGACGAGACTCAGACAAAGAAGCTCTGATTGAACCGCCGATATCCTTCGAACCTCGCCGATCCTCGTGCTTCTGCTGGCTTCGAGCAATTTGAGAGATTCTGGATTTTAGGGAAAGTGTCAGGCAGTCGATAAGTCTACCCTGCAGCCTGCGTTCATCGTGATGCAAAGCACTATTTAATCGCATAACTAGGAAGTCATCGATATTTGAGTCCAATAATGGAGAAGGAGCAGCAGAGCTGAGGAGAAGAGATAGTATATCGGTCGAGGTGAAGATGAGGCTATTGGAAGCCCGATGTATGTCAGGCTCATCACCGTATCCGGCAAGCAATATTCGTGTGCAGGTGCTAGCAAGAAGTCCTTGCAAAGTCTCTTGAGAGTTACGGCCAAGTGTGATCTGTGGAAACAACCGCCACTGCTCAGCAGACTGGGCCGATAACAGATAAGATGCTCTGCGTAGTTGCCAATCACATAAAGCGGCTTTGTTGCTGTCCAAAGGGTTCGATTCTAGATAAGCTCCCACCATCGTTTCAACAGGAATGATGACCGAAAGTAAAATGCGGGATATTGAAGTCTGCGAATGCAGCCACTCCCTTGCCGTTTCGAATCCTTCACCAGAGGGTTGACTCAGGACATCGATGACCAAGTCAAGAGGTCGGCCAAGCAAGCCATCCATGGAGCTATCCATTTGCCCTTGCATAGCCATATTGTTAGCACCAGGTTTGGCAACGACGTGTATCCACAAAATAGAAAATCGCTGAATCGCATCCTTCCCTGGTAGAAACGTCTCACCACTAGAATCTTGTCTGGTCATCAATGTAGTTATGGCAGACGTCACATGCGATATGGGCGAGATCGCGGAATGCAGCTGGAGAATGCAATTGGTAGCTTCTACATGCATCTGCGGCGTATCGGGCGTTATGTGTGCCCACAAATGCTTGACCAGGATGGAGACAATTACGCCAAATTGCTCAGGCTCGATCAATGACGAGTCCTGTGAAGACGTATGAAGGAAGACGACTAAGGAAGTGAGTGATGAAGTGATTGTGAATGGTACTGCCATGTGCCGCTCCTCGCCACTCGAATTGTCTCTCACCGTTGATAACCGGTCGAGTAATGTCTCGCCAAACTTCGCGCTCTTCAAACAATCGTGGTCTGCGAACTTCCGTGCTAGAGTGCAGAGGAGGTGGACCAATTGTCTCAATCTAGCACCAGATGCTGTAGTTTTGATACACTCTGAGGTTAAGTAGCATAACTCACGAAGTGCGACGCCGACAACGATTAGTGGATTGAATGGTAACTGAGGTAGATCGACAGCTTCGCAGCTCTGATTGTAGAAGTTCCCAATCTTTTCAACGGCTGTATGCTTCTCTACTCTATCGAGTCTGTTCCCGTTCTGTTTCTGGCCACGCGGTGTTTTCAACTCTGGTAAGACGTCGACGAGTACCTGTAAAATACGAATCGTGTTTTCGAGGTAGGCTGCCCGAGACGGTAGATCATCCTCTCCGATATTGGAGCCCCTGCTATTTTCTGTATTCGAAATCAAATTGACCAAGACTAGGATGAGAAATGGGATGTGAAGACTCAACATCTCCTCTTCCCGGATGTTGAATCTGGTAACGATGAACAATACCAACTCGGATACAGCAAGCGCATCAGAATCGTCGCTTTTCGCATGTTGGACTTTGAGGAGCCGGTAAATCTCAGCCCAGATCAAAATGCTCTCGACCCCGTCGAAGAATACATTTGCACTTCTAAACACTTCATCAAAGGCTTCGTGGGATGCGCTGGTTGCCTCAAAATCCTTAACGCTACGCATCAAGGGGACAAATACAGCCGGAATGACACTGCCACCAACTTCCCACCGGTCCATGAGAGACAAAGCTATCCTGAATGGCTTTGCTTTAACAGGCGGACTGTTCGAAGGCTGAGATATCATACGGAGAAGGCTTTCAGTTACAAGAAATGCTCCATAGCAAGAAAAGTAGCTTGAACCAGGCCCGTCAGATTTACCATTCAATTCAGGTCGGATGCCGTCGTCCGTGGGACTAGCAGGTTCGGGACCGAGAAACCAAGACCACAAGCGTCGGTTGAGGCTCATATCACGTCGAAGCACGACACCAAGAGCGGAGGTGACAAGTAAGAGAAGGTCCTCTTGAACCGCATTGCCCCGTAATTGTGGAGCGTTCAGAGATACATGCGTTACCAATAGGTCAAGAAAGCTCCGTTGGACTAGCAATTGCTCGTCTGCTAGCCCAGTTGCAAAACACCGCAGTAGCAAGCCTGGCTCAGGTGTGGTGATAGCAACTATCGTGATTTTCGTGCTCTCGTCGACGGCAGGTGGGTCCTGGCCAAGCTTGGGCAAGCATTTGTTAAGATATGCGAGGACACCTATCCGACGGCTAGGACTGGTGATAGATGTCAAGAAGAGGCATTGCCAGAAATAGGCCGCACCCTCCTGTTTGCCCTGTGGCCCAGATGGGGTAGTTGTCCCTTCGAATTTTCGCCGGAACTGTGTAAGAAGCGTGAGCGACTTGTCAAAGTCTTCGCTCGTCTCTTCCTCCAGGCCAGGAAGCAATGCAAGAATGACAGCCTTGAGCACCGGCCTGAGACTGGACACAGGTATTTTTACTAGATGATCCTGAACAAGGGAGAGAAATAACGGTCGAACAGATAGAGAGCCAAAGCTAAGCGTTGACGCAAGACCGGGAAACCATATCAGAAGCTCCCGTCCTAGGGCATCCTCCTGTAAGATTATGAGCATGGCACTGATCTAGGTTGAATTGGGCAGTAACATACCCCAAGGATTGTAAATACCAGGTCATACACCTCCAGCGCCTTCTGGTGTACTCCCGACGGCAAAGACGGGTTCATGCATTGCGCCAGACGTCTCGAGACGATTGCCTTGTATGGTATGACCCTTATATCTTCTGAATGAGCTTGAAGAGCCTGCGAGTACATCAGTTAGTATCGCGTTACACCTATGCTCTAGACCATCAGAGCCCACCTTTTGCAATCTGCCGAGGAAAGAGATATAGTCTGCCCACTCTTGCAGTGTTGTCTCAAAGAGACCGAGAGCCCGGTCCACTCCAGCTGCGTAACGACGATATGATCGATCTTTCTTCAATGACTCTGCTTCAAATGTCAGTGCCTCGCCCAAAAAGTTGTTGCACTTGAAAAGCTGACCGTCTTGATCCTTCAGTGGGGATACGTAACCCTTCTGAGTAGTTGTACCCGGGTTCGCGGGGGAATTCGTTCTCGATAGAGGGTCAACGTTGAGCGCCATGGCCCCTGTAATGTATATCGCTTATACGTCTCGGACATCGCTGTACATTGAATCTCTATAGCTGCGTCACAACCTCTCGCCCACTGTGCCTAGAATTGGATTAAGTGTTCAGAAACAATACAATGTCGCGAAGCTCCGTCCTCTCCAATTACATACTGTACTGTACTTCTCCACATCCGCATGTGATGGGCAGCATCATTGACCACAACTTCTTATACCTCCGCAGTGTGGCGACACAAGTTCCAACAGCACGCGCCCAGGTGGCATTACACTTCCTTTACTTTAACGGAGATTTTTTATAATGTCGACAGGTGGGAGTGTGACCGAAATGTCGCGATGATGAATCACGCCGTTAGGAAATGGAACGTCAGGCATCATTTAAACCATGCCATCATCAGAACAACGGCCTGGCGGAAAAAACGAGGCTGAGAGCTCACCCACGGATGGCAAGCATGAAAATTTGCATGAACGAAGTCCTGGTTCCAGTCCTGAGCGGCGACCTCCACTCCCACCGCGACCGAGCGCAAATCTCTCTCTACTAGGCGCCAGGAACAGAGCGCCATCTGCTAGCAGACCATCTACAAGAGGGAGGGCCACCACGGGAATCTCATTGACAGATATCAACACGCAGGTCTACCACGATGGGACTAGAGATACGTATGCTACAACCGCGCAGCGGGCAGTGTCCAACCATCCAAATAGCAATAAAACGAGCGACGGCGGAGACTCTTCCAGTATTAAGAGTTTCGTGCCGAATACCGACCTGGGACAAGATGTTGGTAGCCTTTTTGCCGGTGTGATGGGAAATGTCACAAGCAAGCCGGCGCTTGTTGACGTAGCCTTCGGTAGGATTGAGGAAGAGGATGATATCCTAGAGGCGGCTATCGGACCGCTGGTGAATATCGCGGAAGAGTTTGAGAGCATCGGAGAATTAAAAGAGGATGGATCGAATGAGGAGGAACTTTTAAAGCTATGGAAGGAAAAGTTGAAACATTTTGTGATATTGTCTGCAGCTGGAAAACCAATCTATACCCGGCACGGTGACGGGGGTCTCATATCTGGGTACGTTGGGATTATTCAGACGATCATATCGTTCTACGAAGGGTCTAAAGATGCTTTACGAACGTTCACAGCTGGTGGTGCTCGCTTCGTCATACTTTCTCAGCATAACCTTTTTCTCGTTGCCATAACAAGGCTTCAGGAAAGCGAAGCACAATTACGCGCTCAGCTGGACGCATTGTACATGCAAATTTTGTCGACTTTGACGTTGCCACAACTTGAGCATATATTTTCTATACGACCTTCAAGCGATCTAAGTCGACCTCTTCGCGGTACCGAAGTTCTCCTGTCCTCGCTTGCCGATAGTTTTACTCTTGGCTCCCCATCTACTCTTCTTTCGGCACTCGAATGCCTAAAACTTCGGAAATCGCATCGTCAAGCTATCAACAACACTTTCCTTAAATGCCGAGTAGATGAGCTGCTATATGGGCTTCTGGTTGCAGGCGGTCGTCTAGTCAGCGTTGTTCGTCCTAAGAAACACTCGCTCCATCCTTCAGACCTCCAATTGATCTTCAACATGATTTTCGAAGCAGACGGTGTAAAAACCAGTGGTGGTGAATCCTGGATCCCCATATGTCTTCCTGGCTTCAACAGCAGTGGCTATCTCCATATGTACGTCAACTTCCTCAGTCTCGAAGAAGCTCAATCCCCGGACCCAGATGGTTTCACATCGACCCCGAATCTAGAGTCTGGTACATATTCGGCGACGCCTCACGAGGCATCGTCCTCCAACTTCAAAACTTCGAAATACTCCAATGGTCCCACAAATCCATCTAAAGACTCGTCTGTTGCCATGATCCTAATCTCTACCTTACCGACGGCTTTTCCTTCCCTCCAAACCATGTCCCGCAACCTTCTCACCTCCCTCAGCACTCAAACGTTGAACTCCCAAACCCTGTTAGCCCACATCACAAACGCCATATCAACCGGCCGCCCCCTTCCAACCGACATCGTTCCAGGCCTCCCCTTACAACACTTCCTCTATAAATCCCGGCCTCACGTCCAATTCGTCATGCCACGTTTCCCCTTTCTTGACAATCCTACCTCTAGCGCCTATGATTCCATCACCCACCCCTCCGCCGCCCAAACCCTATCCTCCCATCGCTCTCTATTAACGACCTATCATCACCTCCACGCCTCCCTACATGCGAAAAATGCCCACGTAAAAGTGCAACATTGCGTAAGCACACGTCATGGCACCGCATTAGGCTGGGTGACACCAATGTTTGAACTATACGGTGTCGGAGGGAGGGGAACCAGTAGAAGTGCATTGGCCCAAGGAGTTAATAGAGTGGCGCAATGGGCTCAACGGGAAGAAGAGAGGCTGTTCATAATCGGAGGTGCTGTCTTTTAAAGAACTGTCCAGGCTAACATGAACGAGGTCATTTATTTGTGGCTTGTCATTCAACATACTCCGTTATGTCTTTTCCTGTAAGGCCTAGGCAGCTATGATGTACAACTTTTCCACAGGATTTTGGCGAACATGTTGTGAAGAAGTGGTCAAGGATGGTACTTCAAATTTAGAAAAGAACGCATGACGTCGAACAACTTCAATGGTTGATAGTTACTGTAAATGCAAAGGAGGGAGGTCTTATTGAAGCACTTCATATGTGTTACAGTACATTACCAATTACAACAATATCGCAAACTCTTTATCTACATGAGACCCTCCTTTCACTCCTATCATCGATGACAAAACACACGCCACATTGTACGAAGCCTCCAAAATCTATCCTTAAAAGTACAATTCAAAATTACAGGTCAATTAATACATGTTTGACTGACAGAAGTCAATGACTTCATGGCCGACATTCAGACCCCACGATATGCTTCAACGCCTTTCATCTGATGCTTCTTAATTTTCTTCAATCTTTTCATAGTTCTTTGTTTATGTTTCCCGCACCACTCTTTCAATCTTTCTAATATCTTCCTCTTTTTGTAGACGAAATCTAACATTGGGACGGTGGCTTCAGCGGTAGGCATGACCGGAGGGCCCGATGGACCGCAGAGTTCCGATATGCCATGAATCTTACTCCTATTCAGCTCCGTTGACTTTGGTTTTGATGATTGTATTATCTTACTTGTCACTTTCGTGATCGTTTCTGTGATACTTGCAACATCATAGCCATTGTCTGGAACAAAGCATTTGGCATGATGTGAAATTGGTCGGACCAGCGAAGCATCGCGTTCAACTTGCAAGCTTACATCGGAATTTGATTGCGAATGTTGGGGACGATTACTAGAAAGAGGCTGACTTGTATTTTGTGAATACAATCCAGAGTCCTTTGAATTAGCAATGCCACTGTCATCGTAATCCGGCCTAGCGGTAGCCCTAGGCAAATGTCGTCGGATCACTTTTGACGGTCTAATCCGAGAGAGCATTTCTAATTGCGATAATGAGGCTAAATTCTCGAGATGATATAGTAGTGTTGGGTGATCACTCATCGATCTCCTGTGAACTGATGGCGACCGGACCATAGGGCGAGGCACATCCATGGAAATAGCTTGACGCATCGTGGATTGGGTTGGCGCAACAGAGCCATTGTTATACGGAGTCTCTTGGCCCGGCGTTCTGCTACTTGTGCTAGGTAGTTTCGTATTGCTCAACCTGAGCTCAGGAGCCAGCCAGTCCCCAGTGCTATCCGTCATGGTAACATGTTGGGGGCTCCAGCAGATCGTTTTGCTCGACTGGTCCATCTGAGAATAGTTCCAAGGTTGTTCAAATTTCCAGTCCTCTTGTTCTCGATCCATGGCAAGCTGTGAGAAGTCTTCGGGACCTCCTTCTGCGGCCTCCGTTGGGGGGTTTCTTTCGTGTGGATCAGCTCCTAGTCTACAGAGTAGGTCTTGAGCAAACTGTTCTGTGGAATCGAATGTTGGCCGTTTTGAGGTTGACATTTCGAGGAATCTCGCTGTGCTTCCGATAGAAGATATTCGTTTTGGTGCAATATTAGCGTTGATTGGTACGATGGCTAGACTCTGACCTTGCTCTCTCTCCAACGGTACGACTTCTTCTGTCGACGTCACTGTTGCCGATCTGACACGCCCTTTCCATTTCGCAGGCTCATTCAAAGCTTCATAGAATTTTACCCCACTGCTCAACTGGCTGGTCCACTGGGGTGGGTCGATTAGTAGTCTTTTGTTAGATGGTGGCTCTTCACTTGCTTCGGGCTGGAGCTCGAGCGCCTCAATATGCTTGTCAAGAAGCGACGTTAACGTAGACATGTCATGGCTTATGACTCTGCTTTGTGAAGATTGGTGGCTCGCAGTCTTTATTTGAGATACCATCGATAACGCACTTCTTGTGCGTTGTTCTGATAGAGGTGCGAATGTCGAATGGTACGAAGAAGCTTTAACAGGAGACCTCGCAACGCCATCAGGATTATACATGGACGGAATTTCCCAGTACACTTCCTTGTCAGAGGACCACGAGGTTGTATGAGGGTGTTCTTCGATGCCCAGGATTTTACCGAATCGATCTCGTTTGTTCTGAACGGAAACTGGTCGTTCTGGTGTTGGTGAAAAGATACCCGATGGCTCTGACTCGATTGCACTATCTGTGGAGCTTGCCAAATCGCGACTAAATTGAGAAAAGGACGAGGAAGAAAGTGGACGGAAGTGCGGTAGTGGCAACTGCTGCCATAATGATGCACCAGGACGAGTCAGTGCTAGGCTTGTGGATTTAGTAAAGGGCCTTCCATTTCTCGAAGTTGTAGGACTTTCGCCTGCTATTTCAATTTTCTGGGTAATGTTGTTTTTGATAGCAGATACAGGAACCGTCTCCGTTGATGGCCGTGAAATGTCCAGGCTTTTGACAATGCTATCCTCACTGGGAGCCGCCGATTTTGGAATTGATGCAGCTTGGATATTTGATTGATTCGGCGTTCGCCCGAATGTTACCGTCATGCCTATCTCTGGGTTGCGAGTACTTTTCCCGAGGAGTTGCTCTGATACGTTGACGTTCAGACTTTTGTCTACCGTTCCGTTTTGGTCAGGCTCTCCTGCGCTTGGTGTTGATGAAGTGTTTAGTCGATGAGTGGCGCTCAAACGTATGCCATTGTCTGATCCATCTTGCTGGGTTTGGTTGTCTTGGGCTGCAAGTTCCAGTGGTACGAACATTGAGCCTGGCAAAATACCGAAAGGGGTTTGAGCTTGGCGTACCGTTGGCATTGGCTCATCTTCGTGAATGGTCTGCTCGATAGGGAATGGCGAAGACAACGTTAGATGGTTATGTTCGTAGAAAGAGGAACTTTCATCGGCATAATTTTCGGAATAGTCAAAGTATCGAGTTGATGAGCCTGTGTGTGACCTCTGCAAGCTAGTCGGCGTGGCATAGCTTGGTGCAATGAGAACAGGCGGGCTCGAGAGTCGCATTGAAACAGGAGTGACTGTGCGAGAGGGCAGTGGCGATGCTCTAAACCCGCGCGGAACTGGGATCAATGATGGCGAAGGGGTTTGCCCGAGCGAAGACGCGGATCTATTGTAGTCCCAGTTGAAACCTGACGTATAGGGCCCTTTGCCTCGGCGGAAGACTGAAGACTGTGAGGATGTAAGACTTGTAGCGCGATAAGCCTGGAGGGATTGACAATCTTGGGTTTCGCTGAATGCTGGAGAATCGGACCTCATCCTTTGCTTCCATGTAACAGCAGAGTGAGGTGATCGTGGATGGACGCCATATGCGCCGTCATAGCTCCTCAAAGTCATTGTAGATCGGTGACTATGAAGGGGTCGCGAGCCTCCAAGGATATGTCGAGAGATGGGACCAGAGCTGCTCATTCGACGGGATTTTCGATGGTAGCCACTTCGATATGATGTCTTGTTGGACTTAACAGTATCATGACGACCGATCGATGAAATAGAGGGACGAGATCGCGGTCCGTGAATTGAGGGCAAGGACTGATATTGCGGTATATCGTTATGTGCTGAAGCATCAAACGGAATAGAGAGTCGTCGGGTCTCCCACGCGATGGGTTTGCGTAATTGTGATGACGGATGCGAGCCAGCAAATAGTTCTACATCGCCAATTTCAGTAGTGGTCTTTAGCATGCTCTGAATGGAAATTGGAGCAATAGTAGAGGCACCGCCGATGGAACTTGCTGGTTTCTCCCCAGAATGGGGAAGATGCGATTGGATTGCAATGCCATTTCTGCGAATGTCAGTGCTTGGTAGCTCCGAAAGAGCCATATTTGAAGTTGAACAGGCATTGAAATCACAGTAACGACGTGGAGAAATAGAAGAGAATATGTTAGCTGTATAAATTGAGAGACGTTCATGAATAGTTTATTGGTCAGTCGTGCCTTCTATGACATGATACAATACTTCTATTGTCGCGAATAGGCTAATCGGGGAGAAGGATCCATCTTCATTCGGGGTTTGAGCTCGGAGGATCGAAAGCCTGATTGCTTCGAGTCAAGATGATGAGCTATGCACGGATCTATATCATGGCTGTCGTGATATGCGTAACTCGAAAATAATGATCACAAACCTTTTCTACTTCTCCATGCCACTTCTGATTCGGTAATGTAAAGGCATAAGAATGTTTCCAATTCGTATTATATCAGGTTGGCATCATTTCAATGAGAGATCTGCTAGCCTGCTTTGAAGACGCAGCAGCTCTCCTTCCTGGGAACATAGACCCGCTTGTCGAAGCACCATTGCTTGCTCTGCCGTCTGAACTCTTCCTCTTCTTTGAAACTCCGGCTGCAGACTTCCCTCGTGAACGAGAAGAACCTCCTGCACCCTTTTTAAACGCTTTGGCTTTGTAACTGCCTGATCCAGATCGATATTGCCGACTGTCAGACTTCTTGGTGGTGGCTTGATCCGCCCGTCGGGAGACCTGACCCTCATATTGGGACACTAAATCACGTTAGTTGAATTAGGAGACTGTACTATAAGGACTCACGTTGTCGGTTGAAATCAACGACTTCTGCCGGCCGGTCATCGAAGTATGAGCTAGTTTCTTGTACGGAGCCGTCCTCGTCATCTGGTTCCTGAGATGGCTCATAGACATCAACTTCATCGTCACTGATCTCGACGACATTTCGATGATTTGGGTCCTCAGGTGTGTATTGCGCATTCATCAGAGCTTCATATTGGGTGAACGCTGATTCGACTAATTTGATGAAACGTGCTCCATACAGCTTGACTCTTTCTTCATCGATGCCAGGGATAGCAAGGAGATCATCCGTATCTAGTATATGTTAGTTATCAACTACGATTGACCTCAGGCTAGAACCCACCCATCATGAAGCCTAGGACCATTTGTCGGAGGATACTATCTGAGAACGGTGGCGCCCTTAAGCTCTTGTTCCACATGATCTTTAACATGTTAGCACTGATCTTTGAAGAGCGGAGCCATAACTCGCCTTTTTGCATTCTTTCTTGGCTTCGATCATGAAGTCTTCAACAACTTGTCGGTGCTCTCTCGTCAATGACTTTAGCTGTTCGTCACCTGTGATGGGCGGTCCTAATTCGTGAGATTTGCTCTTAACTGCTCTTCCAGCTTCCCTGACGGGCTCAAAAGCATCATCTTCATCGCTGAAGTTGCCGAAATCATCGCGAGGATTGGTGTGGTTGATTCGCCGGCGCATCTTCGCTTGGACTGGTGAGGAAACGTTCGTTGAGAGGGGAAGTTCTTCACTTGTGATGGTAGATGCCGCTGCTACGCCTGTGCCTTTGGCTTTCTTCGTCGCTCTTCCCACTGCTCTTTGCGGTGCTGCCCTCTTCGGCGATCTGCGTACTTGCATCTTCACAAGACGGCGACCACTGAGAATATCTGAAGACTTTGCTCCAACTCGGATGTACTGTGATGCGAAACCAACTTTGTTCACCTTGTTAAATTCCTCCAAGATATCTTCACTCAAGAGGCGATAAAATAGACGCTCAACCTCGCCTCTATCGAGATCCGCACCAGATCCATGTTCCTCCAAATCATCGTGCCCAGCGTCGACAATCTTTTTATGTGTCGAACCACGGAAGACATCCACACAATGAAGAAGTGTGACATTGTTGTTCTGGATACGCCTCACCAGTTGCAAAGCAGCTTTCGCATACACCGTAAAGTCTTCTGTCTCAAACGTTGCTTCTGACTGGCAATTATCACAACCACTATTACAATCTTCTCGGTCAAATTGTTCGTTGAAATATGCAAGGACTTGCACCCTTCGGCAGTCGCTCTTGTTCTCGCAGAATTGAACTACTTTCCTGAGCATATCCTTCTGCCTCTCTTTCTGTTCCCATTTGCCTTCTTTGTCGCTGTTGATCATCCGTTTAAGTTGGCTTGCGTCAGCGTAGCCGTAATAAAGGTAGCAACCGGACTTTTTGCCATCCCTGCCCGCTCTGCCAGTCTCCTGATAGTAGCCCTCCAGACTTTTGGGGATGGAGTGATGGACGACAAAGCGGACATCGGGTTTGTCGATACCCATCCCGAAAGCGATAGTCGCAACAATAACGTGAAACTCGCCGGATTGCCATCTCTTTTGTACGTCAATACGAGCTTCAGATTCCATCCCTGCGTGATAATGGCGCGCACGAATGCCATATTGCTCCTGAAGCTTTTCTGCAATCTTTTCACAATTCTGACGAGATAGACAGTAGACGATCCCGCACATGTTGCGATAGAACTTTTTTATTGTATTGGCAATACTGTCGAGCGTCTCCTTGGCTGATGTCTTTGCACGAACCTCATACGTCAGGTTGGGTCTGTTGAAGCTTTGCGTGAAAACTTCACAATCTCTCATTCCCAAGTTATGAATGACATCCACTTTGACATTCACAGTTGCTGTCGCTGTCAGAGCTATCACAGGAACACCAGGAAACTGCTTCCTAACTTCTCCCAATTCCTTATAATCGGGACGAAAATCGTGGCCCCATTGGCTCACACAATGAGCTTCATCAATCACGATGCGGGCAAGCTTATGTCGTTGATGGAGTCTTCCTAGGTTGTCGATGATAGCCTGACTCTTGCTGAGCATTTCCGGTGTCACATACAGCAATTGTATGTATTGTTCGACCTTTGACTCTCGTAAGGCTTGGAACACCATTTTCCTGTATTCTGATGTAACCTCACTATTGATGAGGACGGCCTGGATGTGAAGCTTTTGCAGGTGATCGACCTGATCTTGCATAAGACTGAGCAGAGGCGAAATAACCACAGTGACCCCGCTTGTTTTCCCACTTTGTATGGTCGCAGGTAGCTGGTAGCAGAGGGACTTTCCACCGCCTGTCGGCATCAGAACAAAGACATCTTTGCCCGATAAAGTGGCATTAATGGCTTCGAGTTGGTTGTGCCTAAATCCCCGCAGATGAAATCTCTCTTTCATCGTACTTTTGACATCTTTGGACCAGGGAAACTGCATCAAAGCGGCAACACGGGCGGCATCCAGCTGTGAGACTCCTTTGACAAGTTCTGTTCGTCGTAGATTACCTGTAGTTTCTGCCAATGGACGACGTTCAGGAGATTTGCCTTTACCTGAGTTTGGCTGAAACTGGTTCTCAAAATTTTCGACCGCAAGTAACATCTCGTCGTCATCGGCTCCAAAATCCTCGGGATAATCTTCGTCAATGGGAGACGCCATGCGCTTGGAGAAGAGGAATTGGTCGGTTTCCTCGAACGCATCGTCACCAAAATCATCCTCTTCATCCAACACTAAATTGCTTGTTTTGTTTTGTACTGGTGCTGATCTAGAGCTCAAGCCAAGAAGCGGATGTGATCGGGATCCATGCCATGCTGGCACAGCTGACATGGATACCGGTGTCTGAAGAACCGGTTGCGTCTGGAAAACAGTATTCCTGGGAGGGGTCATTGTTTTACCGTTGCCGTCGGCCTTTCTCAGAGGATGCTGCGTTGAAGCGATGAGTACATCGTCCTTCTCCTGGGATGAAGCGATCGGCGTTGTGTAGTCTGCTTCGGGATTTTGGGCCATTCCCCCAGCTTGCATGAGCTTATAGATGGCACTAGATGTCTCTTTAAGAGATCTTGACAGGTTTTGCAAGTTCAATGCATCTTCTTCGATCTCTGGAGAGTCCTCCATGATGAGTGCTTCTAACTTAGACCGTGCCGTCTGCTCTTGTTGCAATTGCGCTTTATATAGTGTTACCTTAGCAATGAGTGCCTCGTAAATATCAACTTTGAGATGCAAATTCTCTCTGGCTGACTTGAGCTGCAGTACCTCGGGACTGTTTGGAGAAAAGCCATTGGCAATAAGGTCGACAATCTGCCTTGGGGTTGCTCCTAATTCAGCCTTGAGCTTTTCGTGTTCCCGTTCGAGACGACCGGGAGTTGTGTTTACCAGCCGGCAAACCACTCGGGATTCGGCTTTAGATTCGCCAGAAGTATGCTGTGAGATCGAAGGAATGTTGACTGGCCTTTCCCTATCAGATGCTTTCGATGTAGATAATTTATGTCTTATAGGACTCGGCCGGGTCTGTAAGGTCTTCAAAGACCCAGGATTAACATTCATGTCCTTCTGAGATGGTAAAGCGGCAGGACTGTCAAACACCCTCTGAACCGAGACGTCAAGATGGCGTTTTGTAGATGGAGTAGCAGAATCTCTCTCGTGTTGGATTAATCTCGAAGGCTCCTGGTGTCCAATAGGGGGGGCTTCATCATCATTGCGATGATACTCCTCAAACTCATCTTCGGAGTCTGCAACGACCCTGGCTGGCTTCTTCTTCGGTGGGGAGTTTGACGTAGGGCTCCGAGCATCGACAGAAGGTATGCCAGCTGTCTGCTTCCCCGTGCTACTGTCTTGGCTAGAGGGTATACTTGTAAAAG
Organism: Phaeomoniella chlamydospora; assembly: GCA_001006345.1. Taxonomy (NCBI): domain Eukaryota; kingdom Fungi; phylum Ascomycota; class Eurotiomycetes; order Phaeomoniellales; family Phaeomoniellaceae; genus Phaeomoniella; species Phaeomoniella chlamydospora. Next base: position 183,471 of record LCWF01000086.1, on the reverse strand, counting down.
AGTGCGTTCTAGTCTGTGTTCTAGTAGTTGTAGTCTCAATAATTTTTTCTTCCAGGAATACAAGGCTATCTCCTTCTTCTACCGATGTTCCTGGACTGACTCTTTTGCTCTCCTCGCGCTTGCTAGGACTCGTGATAGTGTCAAGCTGTTTGACAACTTTCGAAGACGGTGAGCCTTTGCCCGAACTTGCATCTTGCACGTCATACAAGTCGGAGCAATACTCCTCACTTTTCCGCTTCTTTCCATTTTTGGAGGGAAGGTCATGGCGCCAGGCTGCAGGTTCCGCGAACATGCGCATTGGCGGTCCACAACCCTCCACAGTACCAGAAGAATGCAAAGGACCTCCGAGGTTATCAGGTATGTCTAGGTCGTCAATGTCCAGCGCTTCGTGAAAGTCGTCTTTGACCGCCCTAGAATTCAATGAAGAAATGCCCTTTGAGGGATTTTTGTTTTCGTCGACATCCAATTCCGGCTTAACCTTCGGTGTTGTTTCCCGATTAGCTGTCTTCCTGGAAGTTGCGGCACAGGGGCTATCTGAAAGTGCTGCATTATTTGTTGTGGATGGCGTCTTTTTCGCCTGGTCCTGGCTCAGAAGCCGTCGTCGTGGGGTACTTGAAGCATGTGGATTGAGCTGCAGCCGCGCCATACTCTCGGTACTTGACGATACCGATCCATCTTCCAAAAGTGTTAATACATTGTCGAAGGTATTGCGGGTCGGTGGTAATAGAGCAAGATGCGGTTCGTAGAGAGGCTCGCGGAAGGTCTGGCTGTCGTTGTAAGTATTCGACGGATACGGCAATGGCAAGTCGGTCGAGAGTCGAGTTTTCAAGAGCCAGGACAAGTGTTCTGCTATATTATTTTTGGTCATTGAGAACCACCATTGCGCACATCTCTAGTATGCGAAACGTCTGTATGATCTATAATCAATAGGTGATCGACTGGCGATATGTATCCCGTTGTTCCCTTTGCCAGCATCTCTCAGTCAAAGGTTCCAAAGACTGCCTGGTACTCATGTCTTGGCGGAAGACGCGTTCTTCTCCGCGTCGCGCGAAAACATGTGATCGCCCCGGAAAGGCTTCGAAATATTCCAACATGTGGGGCATATATTTATATCGATCATCTTCACAGTATCTCACTCCTCATCTGCTGCTATGGCGAAGGCTAAGAAAGCAAAAAGTGCCGAGCAAAAGGCTCACCGGGCAGCCAAGCAGGTCAAGAAGGCCGCTAAGAGTGAAAAGAAGGCAAAGACTAAGTCCTCTCGTGATGAAGACAGTGACGCCGAAGAGGTTGATCTTGATGCTGTCCTAGCGGCATATGCTGAGGAGCAGGCGAAATTCCTCAAGGTGACTGAAGCTACCAGTACACCGCCGTCTCCTAGGTCTTCCGCTACCGTCATAGCTTCTCCTTCAAATCGAAACGAACTGTTTGTTTTTGGCGGTGAGTCTTTTGATGGCACGGTGGCCTCGTTTTACAACAATTTGTTTGTATACTTAATCGACCGCAACGAATGGAGAGAAGTAACCAGTCCCAATACGCCTCTCCCCAGGAGTGGTCATGCGTGGTGTCGAGGAGGTAATTCGGGAGGCATATATCTGTTTGGAGGGGAATTTTCTTCGCCCAAGCAGGGGACATTTTATCACTACAATGACTTTTGGCACCTGGACCCTTCGACAAGGGAATGGACGCGCTTAGAGACGAAGGGAAAATCGCCTCCCGCACGTAGCGGCCATAGAATGACGTATTTCAAGAACTATATCTTACTCTTCGGTGGTTTCCAGGACACGTCGCAGCAAACCAAATACCTCCAGGACCTTTGGATTTATGATGCTCAAAACTTCGTATGGTACAACCCAAATTTGCCACCCGCATCACAGAAACCAGATGCCCGGTCATCATTTTCTTTCTTGCCGCACGACGCTGGCGCCGTCATATATGGAGGCTATTCACGAGTGAAAGTCACCTCAAATAAACAGGGCAAGGCTGTAGCTAAGACGACTCTCCAACCTGTGATTCACCAAGACACGTGGTTCTTACGCATAACACAACCCGATCAACCCATTCCCGTGGCTCCCACTGTTCGATGGGAAAAGAGAAAGAAGCCTGCCAACCCACCCAATCCTCAAAGAGCTGGTGCCACAATGACACATCACAGAGGGCGTGGCATCTTGTTTGGAGGAGTCCATGATGTAGAAGAGAGTGAAGAGGGTATCGAAAGTGAATTTTTCGACGGATTATTCGCTTGGAACATTGACAGAAACAGGTTCTTTCCCTTGATTCTTCGACGTCCTAAAACGGGAAAGAAACAGCAGCCATCTGGCTCGGCAGCTCGAGGTAGAAACCGAGGGAAAGCCGACGAAGACGAACTTTTGCGCAACCTCGCAGCTTTAGACGCCAAAGGCAAACTAGACCCGGACGGAGAAGCGATGAATATAGACCACCCGAAAATGGAAGAAGTAGACAAGGACACGAACAAAATTTCCCTACCTATCCGTTACGAGATGCCTCATTGTCGATTCAACGCTCAAATTACTGTCCAAGACGACATACTTTTCATCTTTGGCGGGACCGTCGAAAGAGGAGATCAAGAGTTCACTTTTGATGACATGTACAGTATCGACCTTGGTAAACTCGACGGTGTGCGAGAGCTCTACTTCAACGAACCAGAACGGTGGAATGAGAAGATGGAAATCGAAAGCTCAGATGAGGACGACGATGAAGAGGATGATTACGACGATGACTCCGAGATGTCCGAAACCGAAAGCCGTGCTACCGACCCCCGCTCCGTGATCTCCCCGACCCCGACCGAAATAACGGTCCCACCGTCCGAACCTCCTGAAGAAGATATCACCGAACCCCAATCAAGCACGTCCCTCTCCAACGATGGCCGCCCATACCCTCGCCCTTTCGAAACTCTCCGCGACTTCTTTTCCCGCTCGACTCAAGAATGGCAAAACATTATCCTCGAAAAAATGAAATACGGCTCTTCCATTCGATCAGAAGAAGACCAACAAACGATCAAAGATTTAAGGAAGAAAGCATTCAATATGGCAGAAGATAGGTGGTGGGAATGTAGAGAGGAGGTTCGAGCTTTGGAAGACGAACAGGAAGAGGCAGGGATAGGAGAAGTGGTTAGTCTGGCGGATAGAGCGGCTGGTGGTATAGGAGTGGGGAAACGGAGATGACGATCATATCAACCAAAAAGTGAGCGTTGAGTTATATCCAGACAAGTGCAGAAGAAGAGTCGAAGAAGAATCCTGCTTCGAAAATACACAGAAACCATTTACTTTGATCGCAGACCGCTCGAATATAAAATAATATTTTGAACACATAACAAGACACAGGAGTGCCCACTTTTCCTCTAGTCTGATCCTCCTGATCCATACCTCTTCTAACAACATGTTCTCACTCCTCCAACATCTTGATAATATCATCACACCGAGCCTCAATATCATCAGACACCTTTTTCCCCCGGGAAGTCCGGAGAAAACTTTTCTTCCCGCATCATGCCTACATGCAATTACATGCTCACAATCGAGCCGAATATTTTGTAGAACAAGCTCCCATTCAATTTAGTTCAAGCCAAAGAATCCTAACGAAACTCAACGAATGCCCATCCTCCCTTTTCCCCCCTTCCGAATTCCTCTATCTTCTCTTGTCTCCCATTCCCCACCCCCCTGACTTCACCCGAACCCCTGACCCTCATGCCACAGTGCAACTACCTACATTCCGCTCTCTTCACCTCCAATTCAACAGTCTACCAGCAGATACCACTCTTCTGAACCTGTGGTGGTCCAACATCGACAGTCTCGGCCCCAGACCCAACTGTAGTGGTGCTTCCGTCAACGCCCCAGAAGGTGCAAGTAGCTCCGCCTGAAGTGGCGATTTGGTTGACTGAAAGGGTATCTTCTGTTCATTGGTTAGATCAATTCTTGGGAAGATATGGGGATTTTGAGATCCCGGGAAGGTTAGGGGGTAAGTTCCCGGTTGTTGAGAAAAGGTTACTCACCGACGTCAAAGACCTGGTTGTCAACGGGGAAATAATAGGTGTTGGAAACGGGGGCTGCGATAAACGTGATGCCGACTTCAGGGACGCTGCGGCGGTTTTTGGCGACGGGGCCGGTGCGAGGTGCTGCGGTGGCGAGGGAGGTTAGGAGGGTGAGGGAAGTTGCGAGGATGGCGAAGGTCTTCATTTTGATTTGGCGGGTTTGCTTTTGGGATGGGAATTGGGGATTGATTGTGTTTTGTGAAGTTGTTTGGTTGCTTGAGTCTGATTGTTTGATTGTCTGGTTGTTTGAGATGAGGATCAAGCAGGTGTTGAGGAGATTTATATAGTTTTTGTCTTCGACCTTCACCCGGTCTGCTTCCTCAAGTCCTCATGCTCGTAAATCTGCTCTCGAGAGCGCTGAATCTATGTGTAAAACACTGAATATGGCCCCGAAGGATGAAATCGTGTCTCCCCATTGTATTACTTCTTCGTATTGAGAGACAAGGGGGGCTGAGAGGCACGAAGCCTCTTGGAGCGTTTCGCTGGTTCGTATTCTTTTGACTCAAGGCTAAGAAAAGAGAGTATGAAATACGTAAGAGAAAAGAAGCTAGAAAAAGGGAGACGTATGAATGACAGGAGTGAAAATCAGAACCTGAGGAAGAAGGCTATGTGCAGGATCTCTTACAGCGCACGAAAATAGTAAAGAGAGAGAAACATGTAAATCATATCTCTCGCCGCCTCTTCGTAATAGTAGAGGCATTGCTAAGATCTCGTGATCTTAACTTTCTGCTCCGACACAATACACCAATCTAATCGCTCGTACTACAATCCTTCCCCGGATCAACATCCATGTGGGAGAGACGAGGCTGAAGATTCTCGCGTCATCTTCACGAGTTGCATGGCTGAGCAGATCCTTCTAATCCACTTATTACCTACCTGACTTCGGACAATTTGAACACAGATGCTAATCCCCCAGCCTTGGCGACAAGGATCCTTTCGTCGATCGGTAAGACAAATTATTACAAAAATATCTGAGACCGGCAACAGATGCTTTCCCGTGATTGCCATATGTTTGATGATTCGTATTTCAGGCTTTGGGACGACGAAGTGAGTAAGCTTACTCATAGACAACCCAGCAGTGTTATCATGTAACCTTTTCTCTCCAATCGCCAGGTGACACCGATCGAAGATGCAAGCCATACTCTATTGATTGAGCACATCTAGCACGCATCTTGTCAGGAGATGAGAATGAAAGATGGCTGGTCCGAACATGAGGAGACGATATGTTATAAATGTAACACTGATACATAAGATCCGAACCAAGAATTTTGTACCACATTACCTGACTGTGTACATAGCTACACTCAAGTATGATTCTTGTATTCCCCTTGGTCCCAATCTGCGCTACATGCCCTTATGTTTTTTGGCTAGTTTTCCTTGAAGCTTGCTGGCTGCCAGTATTTACTCTCGCTTGTCTTTCTTACCCTCTTTCTCAAACTCGTTCTCAGCCCTGTTGCAATATTCTATCAAGTGCTACTACGGCGTCCCAGCCTCACATCTCTTGTATCACTCGCGACTTTGTGACACTTTCTTCTTTCCATTTTGGGCTTGCTGCAGTCTACGTATTGTCTCTCTTTCGGCCTTCTCTATATATTCTGTCAGAAGCTAAAACGAACACATAATATTGGTTTTGACAGCCACGGTCAGATGTCTACAAGATGTTTCCATTTCATCCATGGAAATCAACCTTGTTACGACGGTAGCATATATTAGACATCGTCTTCGCACTACGATAGGGCGTTTTCTCTTTGAAAACCCCCTTCCTGTACCAGCGATGTTTTCATCATTTCAATTCATTTCATATCATCCTTCCTGCCTGGTCTCTCTTGTCCAATTTGGTCTGTTCCATCCATGGTGATTTTACACACACATCAATCCCAGAAATCCCGACCCCGTGTTTCGTTTACTATAATAGGGCTACGGATAAAGCGTATAATCGTTCTCCGACAGAAAATCCTGTGGATGCTCGATACTTTTTGCCCATCACGATGCAGAAAGTCAAGGTGCAAACCCCAAATTCCGAACGATACTTTTGTGCTTTGGGTCAAATCGACCTTTGCATAAAATGAGGGACTTTGTGCGAGGAATAAAAGATTCATAACAGCAATCCAAGTGATACCTTCTTGCTATAGGCCAAGACCAATCTCATATCACCGAGTCGAAGATACTAGGCCAAATAAGAAAAAAAAAACATTCATCGATAGCCCCATTCTGTCTTTGGTTTTGTTCTCTTAGGGATTCATATCTAATCTCTCTCATCCTCCTCCCCTCCTTTTTTTTGTCTCTTCTTCTTCAACGTACTCTCAACGACTAAGATCTGACCAACTCAACCAAGAAAATCGATCGCTGCTCCAAAGCTGGGAATCAATAACCACAAAATAAGTAGGAAGAGATTGGGATTAATCGATCGATCGACCAAAAATAATATTATAGGTCTAAGTGAAATGTCAGAGATTGATTATTAATTATTGTACGCATTGAGCACGCCCCCGTTTATCTTAATACGTGAAAATAAAGGCGAACGGTTCTCAGGTTTTGAACTTGAGCAGTTCATAGAGGGAAGACCGAGATCCTAGAGAATATTTGGCTTTCTGATTTAAGGCGGAATCCAATTTCTCAGATGTATTCATTCTTCAGTCCCTGAATGGAATCAGCATGATTCACTGTAAACACGCCAGATCTCCCAGAGCTAACCTCCTAAAAAGCTCTCGCATAAACCGCAATAGTATTTCCCTGAACCCCGCACTGTCCCGTGCTTGAAGTCGGACATGCTCTACAATTAGTCAAGAGCTGAGATGTGGTTCCAGCAATCGCGTTGCTGCAATAGCAATCCACACCTCCGTCACTGCGAGTCACTGTGCCGTAGAAATTCGGCGGTTTGCCGTTGGTAACGGTCGTATAAGCGAAATTGAGACATGCGGATGCGCATAGCGCGTCGAAATTGCCGGCTGTGCTGCTATAAGTTGTCAAGTAGCCGCCTGTTTGGCCTGTGGTGCTGCTGTCGAGGGCATAAGTGCAGGTCGTCCCAATCAGACCCAGGATAGAGCAGGTTTGCGCAAAGCAACCTTGATATGCGAATCCAACTCCGGAAGACCCTGATGGTCCTGGGGGGCCAGTAGGGCCCCGTGAACCCGAAGCCCCTGAGGCACCTGAGGCACCTGAGGCACCTGAGGCTCCTGAGGCACCTGAGGCACCTGAGGCTCCTGAGGCTCCTGAGGCTCCTGAGGCTCCTGAGATTCCCGACGCACCCGAGGCACCTGAGATTCCTGAGGCTCCCGAAGCCCCTGAGGCACCTGAGGCTCCCGAGATTCCTGAGGCACCTGAGATTCCTGAGGCACCTGATGGCCCACTGGGACCGCTGGGCCCGACACTTCCGGGTGACCCCTATCAAAATAGTCAGATAGAACATGTTTCACATCAAGGCAATAATCTTACCGGGGGACCTGTGATTCCAGGGGGACCCTACTTTCTTGTAAGTAAAAGGAATGTATACTTGGTAGGAAGTTTACCGGAGGACCTATGAGTGTTAGCACATTCTCTAAAAAAACAAGATTCTCACTCACCCATAGGGCCAGTAGGACGTAGATTGAATGTCAGTATTCAACATATCGAGGAGATGGGAGTACATATCTGGTTGCCTGGGGATTCCTGTGTTTGCAGCACCGCAAGAGGTTACTGTCACATGTTAGCTTGGAATTCGACCCCAATTGAACACCATACATTGATTCACGTTCAATTGAACGTAGAGACATTCAGCAGGTCCAGCGTCATGTTGAAAGACTGCAAGAATAGTATTGTTTGGCAAAATACACCATTGGGCATGATAGTTGTAGAACGTCTCATTCGACCAAGTCAGGAACCCCGAAGCATCAACCGAGAATGTGGTGCGAATGCTTCCAGGGGCGGAACTTGGCATGAGCGGCATATAAGCATCACCGAGATCAGCTCCGTATTGTTGAAAACTGCCATCACTTGCATTGGCAAACAAGTTCCCATTAACCAGAGAGAACGTGACGGCATTCGTGCACGTAGATGTTGTTGAACCCTGACCACCAACGAAGCCACCTCCGCCTTGACGCTTGTCATTGTTCCTAGTCGGTGTGGTGAAACTCAACATGAATGGCAGCGTGATGTTTATGTCATGGCTGTTGCTTTTGGTCCTGACCATTATTAACAAAGTGAAGAGACGTCAACAAATATACTAACGAGGAGCTCAAATGGGCATCGATAGAGCTGATCGAAGTCGATGTGCCTGAAGTGATGAGGTCGAGCGAGGTAGGTGCATCTTCAACTGTGATTGTCAGCCCATCGTTGACAGCAAACGTGGTATTCTGGTCGACGAAAGTATTGACGTAGATCGGGTGGATGTAAACCATAGTAATGATCGATGCATTGGCGATAGGCACAAAAGGACACAGGTTATCCTTTGCTGCGGCTTCGGAAGGACCCTGAGGTGCTGGGACTGCATTGCAACGCTGTAGCGCCAGCCAAACCATCAACCAATTCAGCATCACACAAGAATGATAGTGTATGAACAACATCAAGCAATAGACAGAGAAGATGAATGGTGACAAAGAAAGAAGGGAAGGCAAGGAATGGAGCTCGAGAACACAGTCGAGTGACGAACAATCATGAAATACAAGATAATGTAGTATATATTACAAGAGTCTGCGAGGCTTATGCCTCGCCTGACATGTTTTGGTTACCTAATTAGGATCAGCATCGCACAGTCAATCTTGCACCAATTATGCATTAGTGAGAATTATCCATAGACCCTATTGTTTTTTTTGGAGCAATGTTTCAACAACCAAGCATACCATTTTCTTGGATCTCTTAATGAATTGTGACACCTAAGACTTTGACCGAAAATGGCACATCGAAGACAGACTACTTTCAGTCGCGCTCGGAAACACAACTGAGGAATGCTGGAGAGATCGGCCTAGACACGGTAACAGGCGACACGGTGATCAAGAGGAGTAGTATTCCGGAGATGTTTGATCATGCGAGCTAGGCCCATTGCCTTGAAGATCGGACTATGCTGCGCAAGTAAACAAAGGGACCAGCAAAGTGGCTGATTTCACTCATTGGTCGATTTCGTCCATCTATGCTTTGATATCGCGAGCCATTGCAGCAGCAAATGCTGAGATTGCTCTGTGTATTTCATCTGGTCCAAGAATCCATCCCATGCAAGATGAAAAGTTAATATACAACTGAAATGTGCGAGACTGATGAATCCCATAGCCAAAAGGACATTTCTCGATTTGACTCTGAAGACCGTAGCCCCACCATCTGCAGGTCCCCACCAACGGGGTCAACCCCTGACAGCACTGGTGTTACAGGAGTCGCTGGAAGTGCCCGGAAGTCGTATAGAGTTCCAACAATGCATACTCAGAGCACCTTGCACGATGGCGGTCCTCGCGCCCACGGGGACAAATCTCTCGGTTTTGGGAACTTGGTAATTATTGCTCAGGAGACTTTCCACAATTTGTCATACCAAGCTCTTATTCGATTTTTCGGAGTTTCTTCACCCCCGGTCTTATTCTTTTTCAACCACCATGCACTGATTGTACCAACAAGGTAGCCACAAAGATGTGCCATGCTGTCAATGTTGCGGCCGAAGAGACTGACGAAAGCAAGACCACCTAGGTCGACGGCTACAAGAATGGCAAGGATGGTCGCCCCACTGACCGCTGTATACCGTTGTAAATCGTCCGACAGAAACGGGATAGACATCTTATCTCTATGCAAAGTTAGTGGTGTCGATTGTAGATATGTCCATAACTCCGTGCATTCCAATTGACAGACAAAAAAGCGTAACTTACTCTGAATGAAGAGTATAATATGCCCCCACAATTCCGGTTAACGAACCACTGGCGCCGAGACTCGTCGTGGCGAATGCTCGCCTGATGACCGAGAAGGCCATAGACCCAAAACTTGCTACGACGCCAGTTGCGAGGTAAATGGCGAGGAAATTACCCCGATCCACGTCCTCGTGTAGTCGTAAACCCACCATCCACAATACAAACATATTGAGGAAAAAATGTCTCGCTCCCTGATGACTGAACGTGTTGCCTAGCATGCTTAATGCGTAAGGCCATGAATGGACGGAAATGAAATAGCGGTTCAGCCATTTCCAGGCGGGTGGCCAAGCCTTCCACAATAAAAATACTGCCGCGTTGGCGATCATGATACCACCAAGCGTAGCCACAGATAATGGTACTCTGGGCCAGAGACGATCCATTTGATTTGGCTCATGCCACGTTTGGGAATACCAATACATGCCTGAGACAAATAGTAAAGTGAACAAAGCCGAAGGTACCAAACGGCGGAACTATCACCGTTAGTGCGAGATACTTACAATCATTTCGTCGTAGACCTACCATATTCATAGAAGCTGCTTGCTCAGCAGTGATGTGAGACATTGCTTCCAGGCTGTGTTTGAACCTCCACTTCAGATAAACATTGTTCTTGATATCTTCGACAGTGATCGGTCGGCCAACGGAAAGATCCTGTGTCTCCACCTTGATCAATCCTCCCGGCTTTCCCTCTCTCTTCAAATTTTCATCGAGTAGATCAATCATTCGATTGTCCTCTTCTTCCGCCAATTTCGCCTTCTCTTGATTTCGTTTCCGAATTTGTTCCAAGACACTATTTCCCCAGGCTGAGTTCTTCTCCCCACGACTTTCCCCAAATTGCCCGCTCTGTGGCCGAAAGCGTTCGCGATCCCTGACTTTCTGCTCTTCTGCCTGCATTGCTTCCTCAGTCTTGATTCTCTCGATAATAGCTACATCTTCATCGAGAGGGTATTCGTGTCTTAAGAAACTGAGCGCATCGGTCACCAGTCTGGTATCTCCGGCTACCAGTCGCGCTACGTCGGAGGGTAACGGAAGGTCCAGCGTGCCATTTACTCGTCTTCCATGTAGAACCTGTAAGATCCTCAGGCCCTGTTCACTGTCGATGTCGGAGCGCGGATAGATAACATATAGGTCGTTATTTGATAGCGGACCCCTATGCCTAGCTAGAGGAACTCCTTTGTCGAAAGCTAGGGCCTGTACTCGTGAAGATGGAGGCACGCTCTGACGCCGTCGTGACTTCGACAGAGACTTCGCACGTAATTTTGAAGCGCAGTTGAATGATCTAGATTGCTGTAGCGAGCCAACATCAGTACTCCGCTGGGTATTCAATCTCCCCAAAGTGCTCCAGACGCTGCCCCATGGTTTCGAGTAGAGCGGAGGCCGAGCTACCAGAGCTCCGGCATCTGGTTTGATCGGGCTTTCAAGGATCAGGGAACCCGACGATCGCCATAGTGAGCTGCATGAAGCTCTCATCTCCCACCAGATTTCTTGTTAGACCATGAGGGACACACCTTTCAATTGACATCTGGTTAGTGTTATGTTGAATGTATCACACTTCAGCTTCAGCGGTTGGAGAAATAATGTTTGCGACATCACTGCGCTTCTCCACATTTAAAAAAAAACATGCCATACTTGGTACAAATTCTAGCCATCTATTGGATAGCTACTGTCATAAAGCTAAATTGTTTGATATATGATTATAGCTTGAATCTCTGAGATTGGGAAGAGCAGTACGACGTGAGTTGACTCTTTGAGCGTTCGGGTCCGACCTCACAACCGAGAGCACTGGATATGTCAGATGTAGGTGGACTATTACCATTATCAATTGAGACGTAGGTATACAATGCATTCATTTCTCGATATTGATTCGTACGTAGATCGAGGAAACATGAAGAACCATAAACCCAATAATTTCAATACACAACATCAAGCGCATATTTTGGTTGATGAGCAAGTAGATGCCGATACCTTTCCAATACCACACTCTTCGTATCAAAATCCACCTCCGCCGAAGTTAGTTTCTTGTGATCCACTTCGCCCTCTACCCACTCTGCGTCAAATTGGAACTCCTCGCTCCAGGAATCGACCAGGTCCTTCACGGAATGCGGCAGGACGACTTTCGACCTACCCTGGAACCAAGATGGTTGAGCGACAAAGGCTAACATGATGCGGGAGTCATCGGACTTATTTGGCATTCCGGCGTGCCAGAGGCGGGGGTCGCGAATGATCATGCTTCCTTTCTTGATATGGAGTTCCGTAGGTGGTGAATGTTTTCTCGGGCTTCGACGAGGTTCGATCGGATGGCTAGGTCGGTCGGGGAGATGTGGTCGTCGACTGTGCTGCAATTATGGGTTCCCGGCCAAATCTCAGTTACGCCGTTCTCGGGACTGGCGTCGATGAGGTAGATGTTCATGACAAGGGCGAAGGGAAATTGAGGATGTGGGAATTCGCAGTCAGAATGTACGGGTTGCCGACCAGTTGCTTTCAAGGCGGTGTTGCCGTTCGCGTAATGTATCACCGGTCGGGGAACAAGCATGCCGGCACAGATGGCTGCAGCAAAAGGATTGCACCAGACATCTTTGAACATCAGATCTCGATGTGGAGGAGGTGCTGTGTCGATGTTTCTAGCTTCTTTGTTGAAGTTGAAGCGACGAGTTGGATCAGATATCATCTCTAACACATCCTTGGATAATATGTCATTCAGGGTATCGATGTGGCTCACATCGATGACATTTTCGAGCACGACAATACCGTCCTTGTGGAGAAAAGCAACAGCTTCAGCAATAATCTCATTGGTTGCTTTGTTGCTTTGACGGACAATCTCAGGGATGATGACTTTGTGGATTTTTTGGTTGTAGAATTGTTCCTCCACAGAGCCCATCGTGATTGTCCATGAAAGTAACCAATAATGACGACAGTTGATATCCTACAAGTGATCCAAAAATTCCTGCAGCGTCTCTTCAGACACCAAATCCTTCTCAAGAATTTTTTTAAAATGACAGGCTACCAAAGAAGAAAATAATCAATAGTGATTAATCAACCTAAGAAACTTGATGACACCCTGAGACAGTACACAAGCAATAGACCGAAACCTTGCCTTTATCTTTATCGAGGGGCAAGCTTTTGATAAGACATGAGCCAAGTATCTACTTAACCTAAATTCAAAGTGATGGACTTCGGCGCAGAGTTCCGAGTGCGGTGTCTAGAGGTACAAAAAATACCGTATGATAATCATAATGTGAGTACCAAAATGTAGAAAGCCATTTCAGGTCTGTTCTAATGCTTTTTAAGTGCTTGATATAGGATCGCAGACTACGATTTAGACGAACGCCTGTAAATATCACAGAATGTATCTGAAACCCGGATTATCCAACTCCGTAGCATCCAACATACCTCTATCAATGGCTTCTCTTTCTTCCTTCGACTGCGGGCCCTCGACAAGTTGAGTCTGGGATGCGCCACCCGCCTTCAACGTGATGGCCGTTTCGCGGTCTCTCCTTTTGTTACTCGACCACATATAGAAATACAACGTGGTTATAGACAACAATTTAATTACATATCCAACCAACATCGCGATATATGCGCTGTGATATCCTGGTGCCTCGCTTGATTTGAAGGTTTGCGGGCCAATAATGTTACCAACACAGTAACCGGTGAACAGGGCTGCACCGGTGACTTGTTTTTTGGTGTAGCCTGCAACATTGGAACTGACGATTGTTAGACTCATGCTGAAGCCGAGACCCTGGAAGTAACAGAGCCAGATGGCGACGAGTCGACCCCATTTGTTGTCGGATGGGAGCCCGACGAGAAGGCTGGCGCCAATGATGCAGACGGTGTTAGCGAACATCATAGTCCAGCTTCGGAGGTGACCTTTGGAGGCGAACTTGGAGGCGACGACTCCGCCGAGTAAGAGTGATAGGGCCTGGACTGCACCTCCAGGGATTTGGAGGTATTGAGAACCTAAGGTGTCGAAGCCGAACGTCTCGATGATAATGGAAGTGAAGCTGGTCAACGCTGAATTCGGGATTTGGGCTCCGACTGCCATGATGAATAGTAACCAGGTTTTAGGGTCTAGCGCTGCTTGCTTTGCTTGATACCATTTGAAAGTGTGGTTTTTGATACCTTGACGGTTTGCAGCGACACGTTCAACAGCGATGGCGCGCTCGCGTTCGTTCAGAAACTTGGCTGTGGATGGAAGGTCTGGAAGGACAAGCAAGGAGACGATACCAGCGACAATTGAGACGGATCCGAAGATTAGAAAGACATACATCCATCTCGCCAACCCCGAATGTATGTGTCCTATCGCATAACCTGCGTGTGTCGGTCAGACGACTATCTTCTTCGCTCTGTGAATTCGGTTTCTCTTACCGAGAAGTCCACCAACCATAGTGGCTATTCCGTTGGTGCAATACCATATCTCCAGACGCAATGGTTGCTCTGCGGATGTGTAGTACATGCTCATCACCAGGACAAAACCTGGGTTTATTGTTGCCTCAGTCACACCTAGTAAGAATCTGTTGCTTGCGATTCCGGCGAAGTTGTGACACGCAGGTGTAGTCATCAAGATAGCACCCCATACTAGAAAGTCGTTAGCGTTCTACTCAGCTCTCACACATTGAGGCGCATTCCCACCGATCGCGATGCTTGACAGAAACTTTCCAATAGGTAAGCGTTGCATAGCGTATCCTGCAGGATATTGTGCAAACATGTAGCCAAAATAGAAGATGGAATCTGAAATTCACAGGCATTAGACAACTGGCGTATCAGGAGATTTCGCAAGCCACATACTGAGCCACGAATACTGTTGGCCATGAAGATGAGTCCCCTTCTTCAGGCCGTACACGCTAGCAAAATTTAAAGAGTTCTTATCGAGGTACTGAAGCAGGTAGAGTGCGAAGAGGACGGGTAAGACTCTTTTATCAATCTTGCGCAACACCCGCTTTGCCTCTGCAGCGTCAAAGGTCAGGGAGGCATTCTCCTTGTAGACATCATAATTTTCGTCCAAATCAGAGCTTGGGACCTTGGTAGCACCCGCAGTGCCGACTTCAGCCGTGCCAGTCTCGATTGTATCCTCTTTTTAGAAGTCATGGCGCTGTATGATAAAGGACTGACTTTGAGGGGGATATAGTAGACAAATCGTGGAAGAAAGCAAAGAAACGATAGAATTTGCCATCAACTCACAAAAGAAAAGAAACAGGAAATCATAAGGTACGCTTTTGCCCATGGCCTTTCTGAAGCACGCGGTCGAAATTTTTTATGGTCCATATCTATTGCTGATGATCGGCCGCCGTGTTTTCGATCGAACCGGCATATAAGCAGCAAGTGGCAGGAAGGGCATTGGATGTTTCAACAGATCGATTTGCCCAGGGCAAAACGGCCATTTAGCCATGTCAGGAAGGAGATGTGTCGTCGATGCCGAAATATCAGTGGCTGATGTCCGCATAAGTTTCATCACGACATCGATGGCGTGCTTAACGGTGTCTCCGCACTACAAGTACATATCCGGGATAACAATGTACTTTTGCTACTAAGTACCACGTTATCGAGAATGATAGAATTTGGCACCGAGTCTAGAAGACTTGACTATGCGGGAAAGGCTTAATTAACTTGATGAGCTTCGATATTACTTCTTTGATCAGCAAAGTTTTCTGAAAAGCCGTTGTGGCGGGTGGCTTCAAAGCTTGTTGCAGATGGGATGACATTGGACATTCGCCGAAATGAGCCTAACTCTGGATACTACCTACAATACTCCGTACGTAACACCCGGCTAGCACAAGCATTGTCGGAGCCTATTCGCTGTAAAAGTTTGGACCATGTCCATGCTATCGTGTACTCGATGAGTTTATTGAGTGGAAGTTCGATGGTCCAGATGCCACTAGGTGGAATCGTACATAATACACGGACATGGAAGAGGTAACTGACAAAGAAGACCAATTGACACAGATCAAAATCCGCATTTATCATTTGAAAACTGCTTCTCGAGCCGAGGAGCCGAGTGAATTGCCAATCGTGATGGACTATCCAACAAATAAACGCCTGGCTCATATCCCTCAGAGCTATGCAATATGGATATCTGGAAAAACGTTCCATCCTTTCATATATCCCATTCACCATGCAATCATCAACAACGTGAAATCAGTTACCAAGAGTAAACATTCGCTCAATCGGTCCATCCCCAAACTTGCTGTAAGAAATTGGCCATTTTAACTTTCTTTGCTTCCATCTCGACCATCCAAGGATGTTCCAGCATCCGCCATGGGGTCGCACGTCGAGGTGGTTCTTTTTCCAGGCTGAAGGGCTTGTTAGCATCTGGTGGGTGTCCTTTCTAGGAAACCCCAATACGACTTACCAGCACTCGATGAAGTATTTGAAATTGTCACTCCATTTAATCCCGTTTTCGGGTTCATCTTTGAGCTTAGGTATTGGTTGACGAACAATGTAAGTTAGTAAATCGATGAGACCTGCTCGGGGTTGCATCTCTGTTCCGTCTGCTGGAAATGGAAACCGATGTTGGGCCACTTCCAACAGGGTGACACCGAGTGACCACACGTCTGAAGTGATGGTGTATGATTGACCCTGTATTCGTTCCGGCGCCATGTAATACGATGTCCCTATGAATGTATTCGCGTCGCCTTTGGTGCCAAACTCTCCACTGACTCCGAAGTCACAAAGCTTGACCTGACCATCACGGCATAGCAGAATGTTGGATGGTTTGATGTCTGCACGTGGTCAGTGAAGATCGCTAGACGACAGTAAGTGCGAATCTCACCTCTGTGAATGATTTTTCGGCTGTTCAGGTATGTCAAACCTTGGAGTACGCCTTCAGCAACCTTTCCGAGGACCTTTTCCCCTGTCCTGCCGCCGAGTTTCTTGACTTCTTTGTATACTGCATCCAGACTGCCTCCTTCACAGTATTCCATTGCTATTGATATGGTGCTGGAGGACTTATCCATGAATGCACCGTAGTATTTGCAGATATGATCCGAGGCACAGTTCTTGTTGAAATTGAGCTCTCGAAGAATTTGCTTTTTGACGTCGGGATTCGGATCGGTAGTGATGATCTATCACAGTGTTAGTATGGGAGACAACTCGCCAACTCGACCAGGGCTCACCTTGAGGGCAAAGACAGTTTTCCCACCATTCAACATACACCTTGTTACTGCACCACCGGCACCTTCGCCAAGGCTACCCAATTCCATGATCTTCTTTTGATCACTAGCGGCTAACCATCCCTCATCGTCGAGATCTTCCACGTCTAAGGGACGGCCCTTCTCTAGGCTGAGTTTCTCGAGATCCGGCAATAGCCCACCCATGCTGCCTTCGCGCTCCATGCCGGCACCGCCAAAACCTGCTTCTGAATACACCGAGCTGATTGCAGATGGGGGATCAGGCGTGCCCATGGGTGCACCTTTCTGTCCAAGGGCAAACGACAATGCCGAGTATTGTGAAGAGGAGGCCGATGCTGGGCCGCTGCCCCTACTATCGAAGGGGCCAAAGCTGCCAGACCGAGAATGTCCGCTGGCATCGCTGGTGGTTGTCGCGCCGGGTATAGTCAGTGGCTGTATCTGTCGCAGCATGGCATTTGATTCCTCCACGGTGGCATTACTGCCCATAGGTGTCGCAAGGGATAGTTTTGGTGCCGTAGGTCGGCTCGACGGTCGGAGTTGAGGTATTTCGGGCATCAGTGGTTGACCTTCTCCTGCAACAGGCTTGATGTTCGGTGAAGGCGGGATCCCGAGCTTCAGTTTAGGTGTACGACTCCCACTCTGGCTTCGTGGGCCAGGTGTGGGAACCTTGAGAATTGGCGCAGGGGATGACATTTTGGAGAGACCGTGGACTGAGATGACGAGTTGGTGCTCCTCGAGCAGCAGCCTTTGGTACTCCAAGGATCTAGCGCAAGTGGAAAAGGAGGCGCCGTGTTAGTCCGGGAGTATAAGCTAGAAGTGTGACAGGCGTGTGCTGAGGCTGGGTGGTGGCCGATCGAAGGTGGCAGATAGTTGATAGAACTACGTAGCTGCCTGCGGGGAAAGATTGCTGAGATAGATCACAGCTTTGTGAAATGAAGTCGGGGCAGACGATTATAGCAAGTGAGTAAGTGATTTTGAAAGGTGGTCCTGTGAATAAGAATCAAAGGGCTGACGCTGGAGAGGAAGCGAAGATGTGGTAGCGAGAGATGAGAGTAGAGGTAAGGTTTGAATGAGCAGGGTCAGGCCATGCAGTCTTGTGGTAGGCGAGGTTTGTGATGTGAGAAGTGGAAATACGGAGACGGGATTCAGGTGCGGTCTCCGGCAGTAGTGGGAGGTTTAGTTTTAACCTTACGGGAGTATGTACTACTGTCTATACATACATACATTAGTAGTACCTACAGTACCTAACCTAGGTACCTAAGTACGTATTGGTTCGGGTAGGTAAGTTCGCTGCTACATAGTACAAGTACTGTACAGCCTCAGTGGACAACGTCTCGGTGGGTATGTACTGTCCCTTAGTGACCGTATGGACCCTGTAATTAGGGAAAACAGAGGACAGCGGTAAAGTGTGGAGCAAGACGGCATGGCTATGATGTGATGAGATGAGATGAGGTGAATGGACTTTATTCAAATCATCATGTACCGTATTGTACAGAGTATCGTTATGGCAGCACTATAGTTCTCTAGGTATGCACATGTACGATATTCGCTTCCTGCCCTATACACTGGAGCAAATCCATGTCTCGTCCAACGCTACCTTTCTTACCCAAGGCCATGATCACGAGTGTCTCAGCCATCTCGGTACAAGTCAGATACTGTCTGGACATGGATTTTAGTAAGGGGCTGCTGAATGCTGATGTTGGTAATGAGGATGCAGGTCCTGGTCAGACGGTTCCGTAAGGATTGCGCAAGGTGTGTTGAATGTATGTAATACATACATACAGTATCATTGCATTGCCATATTAAAACATCCCTACTTGCCCAGCCCAGTATATTTCGCTATGCGCTGCCCCCAGGGATCATGATCATCTTATTGACGGTGTGCGCTGTGCATCAGATATTGCAATGTGGACCGCCAGAGCCAGATAGACAACCCCAATGTCAGTCCCCAAAGCCAGCAAGGTTTCGCTTAGGATTGGCTCTGACTGAACCATCCGTCATCCCATGCATACCCTCCACTTGCCCTCAACAGCCTGTGACTGAAGAGCTTCTTGCTTGCCTGACGACCTGTCAATTGCTGATAGGCTCAACGCGAAGTTGGCCTGTAGGAAGATCAATGCAGTTGCCTAATCGATGTCTACTTACCTACGCATTGCTACGACGGCCAGATTCTGACTCTGCAGGCCACTCCATGGACGTTTTGAACGTCTTTTCATTGCCATAATCGTACAAGCTGTGCCCTTAGTAGATAGTATTGGGTTTTGTACTGCTAGGATATCCGGCCAATTGAGGAGCGTGAATACATAGCTGGTCTTGTCACTCTGCCAGCACTCAATCATTGAACCGTGCTCTACAAGAGCAGATCAGGGGGCCACAGTGCAGAGAGAAAAGCAAGCAACGCTGAGCGACATGCTGTCTCTGGCTTGCATAGTGTCCATCTATGCGTCGTTATCCTTCAGCCATACCCATCAACTTCTTTCTAACCAAAGCCCCCATCGCATATTCCGTGATCACCAATAGGATATGGATGGTTCGGAAATTACGTTCCATGCATCATGTATCGCTACATCTGCATACATACATAGTACATTACCATGTACTTCCAGATCAAGTAATCAGATACCTACCTACCTAGGTACCTACCTGATGTAGGGGTGACAGGTGTGAAGATGCTCTTACGGATTAGCCGCTCCATCTACACCGTCTGCCGCAAGGCAATGCTGTAACGCTTGACACCCAAATGATGCGGTCTGCATGGCTGATCTCAACAACAAGAATAAGAAGTGAACTTCAGGTGTGGATCTGTGGCTATGCATATACGCAACAACGTCTCATCATTTTTCGGTAGAGCAACAGGTTGCTTTCTTGAATTCGAACACGCTGTAATGCTGTCTGCGGTTACGTTGATCAGAGACTTGGGTGATCATGCTGTGGATAGAACGAGATGCCTTGATACAGAACCTTGCCACTCGCTCCCTGAGTCCTCAAGCCTGCAATTTCAGCACCTCGAACCAATAAGATGATTCCGCAACCAACTCGTAGATTGTCTCTTCGCTGCTCTCGTAGCAGGCGCTGGCAGAGGGGATTTTGACAGGACAATGAAGGTCCACTAAGGGCGATCTCGCCGTTTCAACAGCCGCCCCGGCGTGGTAATCCCCATCGAATGAACCCAGTGCTTCAAGAACGCGTAAATACTTTTGCAATTCCAAGCCTGATTGGGTGATGGCCACATCCTGTGAGTAACGGTTTGGCGGCAAATCAAGCGATCTGGTTCGGCTTGGGTTTTCTCTTGTTGCTTTTCTGAACCTTGTCTTGGTGTGGGGCTGCGGCCACACTCCACCGTTCCTGTGGATGAGCACAAGGCCCAAAGGTCAACCGAGATAGGATTCATTCCAGCCACGTATTGCACCCTTGACCGCTTCCACTGTATTCGTATGGGAATACGAAAAAACTCAAGAATGCACCATTTTCCTGAGGGTTCTTGATCTCGTGCTTTGACAACCTTTCGTATCGTATTGCATCGTACACGCAGCATAGTGCTGCAGGCTGGAAAACGTGTCTTTGCTGTGCGCTTACAAAGGTCTCGCCAACCAATAACGAGATAGGTAGTGGGCTAGCCCAAATGAATGATTCCGTATAAATCCTCACGGCGGCTCAGCTGTATATTTCTATAGGTAGGCACGCACCATTTGTCTATGGTTCATCTACGAGCAACGTCGCTAGCCACTATATCGAGTTTGAAGAAGTTTATATTATCTGTGACAGAGAGAGAGAGGGAGAGAGAGATGAAGAGAGGTAAGAGCTAGGAGATTCAATCTGATCCGGCCCAACTGCTTGTCTGCAAAGCGCCATCATGGCCGAAGTCCACGATAACTTCTGTTCTTGAAAATCTGCATGCACTTCGAGTTCCACCGGTGTCATCGTGGAAGGGAGAGTAATACCGCCACATGGGTGGAGGAAAGGACAGTGACTGAGATGATCGAGGCGTGAGTTAGCTGGAGAGGGGGTTGTTCGTGTTCGCCATGGATGAGTATTAATGATAGATCGGATGTCAGGTGGTCAGAAAACCCATATCATCAGTCGTAAGCTCAATGTGTTGCAAGCCGTCGCGAACTCTGGTATCATATCGTTGTCAATCGCGTCGAGCGAAAAACATGGTCTATGGTTATCACCACAGAAAAACGAAATCAAGCAAAAAATTCAAAGAAGTGCTTTTGAAAGGAGATGCGGGACCTCCAAGTTAGAGAAATGGCGGATTGGACCCTGGCTGGTGCACCGCGTCCGCAAGGTACGAGATCACTGCAGACTTCAATTATCTCACTCCGCAGGTTGCTGGCTTCGGCGCATCTTTTCGGCCTCGAGATTCTCATATAGAAGATACAAGGCTTTTTCATTTGCGGAAGCACTTCCCATGATAGTGAACATGCGTTCGCCAGTATCATCATGAGGAGCCTTGGCAATAGAAATGCGTGCACCGGAGCTCTTTCGAATTTCGCTAATCTTACTTCCACCGCGTCCAATGATGCAGCCAACCATATCAGATGGAATGCTGATGTTTTGTGTCTGGACTTCCTCGCCGTCCTCCGTAACCATTGGGATGCCGCTGCCGCGGACGGCGCCATCCGGGTTCTGGCGACGGAATCCACCAGTGGCATCACTGAAGTCCGCACCATTGCCCGTACGGTTATAAGAGCGGGAACCCGTATACCCAGAGCCGCCGATTCCACCACCAACTGCGTTGGTCAGGGGGCTGGCGCCAAGGGACGCACGAACAGCCGGGTTATAAAGGACAGTACCAGTGCCGCGTTGCCAGTCGTCGATGAGGCATTTTCCAATCTCCCACACAGCCTTCTCGATGCCTTCGGGTGTACCTTGAACTTCGACGATCCTCTCCGTGGATTGAGGGAGCATCTCTTTCTGGGCGACCATGCGAACACCAGAGCTGTCCTGGATTTCTTTGATTTTGAGACCTTGGCGGCCGATGATTGTACCCATTTGGTTGTGCGAGATCAATAGGCGAATCGCTGGAAAAGATGTCAGGGTATCGAAAGCAAAGTTGATGAACACAAACTTACGATGTGTACCATTGTTGGTGATAACACCTCCCATGCCCATTTGTGGTGCTCCCTCAAGAAGACCCTTGGCGACGATAGAGTAGGCTTTGGAAATTCCAGCCAACGGACCCGTGACAGTGAGGACTCTATCATGTACCCCTTGGACAACCTTACTGACGCCAGCTTTGACACCGGTCTCATCACGTAAGTCCGCAACGTTCTTTCCGGCTTTGCCAATGATTACACCGGCCTCCTTGGACGACACGATGGCTCGGAGAGTCAGTTGCGACTGCGCATATTCCTCTTCAGTCTTAGCCGGCACATCTTCATTGTTGATGTTGAGGCGGCTGGTAGCATCAGCCAGACCAGAGTCATCTACAATGTTTGCTTCTGCGAGACCCATTGCGAAGAAAGGTGAGGCTGGGTGATAGATAAGGCTTGGGAAGACGAAGAAACTGTCCAATGAAAACACGTTAGCGTCGGAGAGATATCGCATGGAAGCTTGACTCCATCGTAGATTATCGCAAATTATCGCACAAACATAGGGAGATGGAAGCTTGCCAGACTTACCTAAAAAGGTCGGAAGGGTAGATGTTCGAATGATAGGGTAGAGAGGTAGGTGAAGAAGCGCAATGACGAGGTGGCGGACCGGCGAAGGATGTTGGAAGGAAGGAACAAGAGAGGTTCGGGAGGTCTGAGGAGAAGAGAGGATGGTGATAAGGTTAGGAGATTGATGAGATCGGATAGAGGTAGCGATGAGAGGACGAAAAGCACATGGATTTGGGGGAGAAAGACCAGGTCGGTAGGATTGAAGTTTGAGATGGAGAGAATGGAGACGGCTTTGGATGGTTGGATGGTTGGATGGATTGATTTGGTGGTTTGGTGGTCTGGTTTGGAGATGTGGATAATTACTGTAAGGTCTGGTGGTCGTGCTACAACACATACGCTTTAGTGCAGGGTAAGGTTAGGTGCTGTGAGTTTGCAGGTTTGCTGTACATACAATACTGTACTGCAATTAATACTTTAGCCTAGGTACATGTAGCGTCTTTTCTCTCGCTCGCTCTCTCCCTCTCTAATTTCTTCCACTTGGACCATAATCTCTAGATACAGCAAATGTGTTTGGCTCATGAGGGCCTCGTCAGTCGTCTAAACATGCAAAGAGACCCTCCCCGCTCGCTATCTTTCTCTTCTCTCCTCACTTACCAACGTATTCAAAGGATGTATACCCAGCTATGTACTGTATGTACGTATGATACTGTACCTGTAGTATGCAGAGTAAGCAGGACCGTATGTTTCGACTCCGTACATACTGTAGCAAAGAAGCACCGTGTGGATGTATGTATTTACAGTACTGTACCTGAGGGATCATGGTGTCTACTGTATTAGACTATGGTATGGGAGCACCCAACATATATCGAGTCATCCAAAGCACCGACATAAGGTATGGAGATGTAGATGCTACTGTACCTCTCCTCTCCCTCCTGACACCTATCTTTGCTTCAGGAGCCCATTATAGTCCTCCCACCATTGCCAACATCCTCTGTGACCCCAATAATCAATCCACCATTCTCCAAAAGAGTCCTCGATGTCGACATCCACCCCGATGACCCTCTCGTCCCTCTTCAGTCCGCATAATGCACAAGGCTCTTTCGCCGTGAATGCTCCCACACCTGTAATCTGCCTGACTTTCAATCCATGAAGCGTTAGACTGACCATGGACTTGCTTCTCAGGCCTGCCTTGGTCACCAAACTGTTGAATGCATGGGCATTCCTTTGCCACACGCCGATTAATTCCTCAACTTCTCTCTCCTCTTTCAACGACTCCGTCTTGTCCAGCGCCGTCAGTTTCATCCCTCGAGAAGTGCCCGTGCCTGCAGCCGAAATCTTCATTGATTGGGATAGGACGGTGTCACGTTTCCAGCGGAGACTGCGACCTGCTATTAATTTGGTGGCGGTTCCATGGAGAATTTCCAGCGATTGAGCGAGAGCTTTGGAAGGTGGATCGGTAGACATTGGTGATGGGGTTTCTTTGCGCTTCTGATGAATGATCTGCGGGAAAACTTGAAAGAGGATCGAGGACGGTGGGATATTGGACGGTCTTTGCGCGGCTGCTGGTGAAGATGACGTACTATTTGCAATAGGTGACGGAACCAGACATTCGATGGTACGGTTCGTTGATGTTTTTGTGCTTGCAGATGTTGGGCCATCCACAAAATCTTGCCATTCGTTTTCATTTCCTTCCGAACTAGCTACCTTTGCTTTCGCAATGTGAGATAATATAGGCTGTGTCATATAACCTTGAGTCTCTCTAGTGGCCGGGCTTGCCTTGTCATCGTTGGTAGTTGGCATGGAAGCAGGTTGCCGTACCCCTCGTATCACGAGGCCCCCTACCCCTGCTGCTAGACCATGTCTCACAGGGCCTGCCGGGCCGAACTCGTTATTAGCTGTTGGTTGAGAGTTGCTTGATGCCTTGTTGGAAGAGTTCGTATTTGGAACCGATTGGATAGGGGATGTGAAGTCACCCCAGTCATCAAACGTCTCAGTATCCACGGAAACATCCCTCGGCACCATAGGCAATCCACGGTGTGTTTGCGTTTGTGTCGACGTCTTTGCAAGGTTGGAAACTGACTTCGTTTTCGCATCCTCATCATCAAGGCCGAGAAGGTCGATGGCCGATTGAGCACGAGATATTTCAACCTTAGATTCCGTCACATTCTTCCATTCAGACTTGGTAGATGAGTTGATAACATGGGGAGACTGAATTGCAGACTCCTGAGGAACAGTCTGAAATTCCCCAAAGTCGTCTTCAAAAACATCCTGGTCATTGCCCTCGTCGTCATCTAGATCACTGCCCGTGTCGGCGGCGTCGAATAGGACATCAGTTCCGCTGGTAGGATCTCGATGGAAGAGCGAAGGCTGCCGCTGTGGCTGGTTTTGATTCCACTGGTAATCAATTTGAGAATTATGGCCTTGATTTGAGAGACTCAACCCAGGTGGCGGATCTGCTGCAAAGTCGAGGAGGCTGTCCTGATGCCATGTTTGTTTGATAGGCGGGGTACCTATAGGTACACTGGATGGCTTCCCGACCTGTTCGGGTGCAGATGTCTCTAGTTTTCCGAAAGCTTCAAAGAGGTCGGCAGACATGCCTCAGGTATTTCATAACGTTCTTCTTTCTTGTGTATGCAATTGGTCTTGCAAGGATTTCTTTCGAGTTGAGTGGGTAACTCGGAGCTTTGAAGGGGGATTAATATTTATTCCGCCTCTGATACATGTACATCACAGTTTAGTTAACACCGAGGCATCGCTCACCAACTCTTTGCCCATGCGCCCTATGAAGGCATTCGCCGTCGTCACTTTATGCTATTTAATGCGTCCCTCGATTTCATTTTGTCCATTCCGTACTAATTACGACCAATGACGACATTCCCACGTCTCGTCAGAACTTCTGGGAATGATTTAACTTATAACTACAAGCATTCATATCTATTTGCTTGACCATGCGAATCAGAACACGATGCTTCAATCACCACACAACACTCCGTCTTGACATCAATTAATTTCACTAATTTACCCTCTAGGTCAAACTGAAAACAATTGACCCCAGGCTTGCGATCCGTGGATATTTGTGGCGCATTACCCCGGATTTCGACTTTGACTTGCGCTTTGTAGGTCGTCCATCCCCTCATGTCTCTGTAGTTACCACATCGCTACACTCTTGACATTTGAATACCGGTGAAGAGATGATGAGATCCCACTACATCTCGGAGTCTGTTCACGCGAGGGCGCGGGGTGATGTGGTAGCTCTTGACGACATGGCGTTACCTCTATTTCAGCGGCTCCTCCAAGGCCCAATATTGGATACATTATATTCTCACGCAACACATATTCTGTTCTAAAGTATATACACCTCGGTTCCTTGGCTCCTATTTAGTGAGGTATTACAAGATCTTTCTTGGCGGTCGCTTACTATCTGCGGGCTAGAACAATTGGGCGTGGAAAATTGAAGATGCTGCGAAAGCTAGCATATCTAACTGCTGTGATAGCAACGGGCGAATTGTCAGACCCTTTACCTGGCCGGAGACTCGACGATGGCCATCGGAGGAGGTGGTCCAACTATTCCAGGCACCAAAGGTAGTTAACTGTCAATGGTTCGACATCGGAATGTTGCTGATAGATGAATTAGGCTGGGGTGAACATTTGTAGCCCTTGATGACGATACTTGTGGTAAATGAAGCCACGGCTGGCCGTTAGAAGGACGGTTTGCTGCAATTGCTGCAAACTTGACAGAAGGAGATTGGGTGATAATGGAATTTGGACATAATGATGGCGGTCTTACTTTCACAACACCGGACAATGGCCGTGAAGACTGTCCGCCTGCAAATGGAACGGATTACAGCAGTACATGCTCGACGGTATATAATGGCACTGTAGAGGTAGTCCTGACTTACGTTGCTTATGAGGAGAATGCGATAAAGCTGTTTCACTCAAAGGGTGCGAATGTCGTTGTTTCAATGATGACGCCTTTAAATCCATGGGAGACAGGATCTTTCGAGTGGTCCGAAACGTATTACTACACGTACGTCAAAGACGCAGCAAGCGCTGGAAAGGCGGATTTTGTCGACCATGGGCTGCATACAGCAAGTGTCTATCAACAGATGACCGCTATCGAAGTCGATGCATTGGTTTCCTGATGATCATACGCACACGAGTCCAGCAGGTGCAAATATCGCTGCGAAGGCTTTTGTTTCAGGGTTGAAGCAAAGTGAATCTAAGCTCAAGGATTATGCGAAATGAAGTTGTCTGTGGCCCATAGACAAGAGACGAATCCAGAGCACATTTGGAGCAAATCATTACAATATTCGAAGCATCAAAGAGCATATATGAATAGTAGTTCAATGCATGTCTTTTGACGATGAGTATGTAATTGCTGTACCTGTATTTATGATGAGAACGGATGTTACCGGCTGCAGGGAAGTTTTGCAGATTCCTCCAAGAGTGATTGGGCTCCACTATCACGTGAGAAGAGCTACCTTAGTTTCCGCTTCGATCTCGTTCCAATTGAACGTCGCTGATTTCAAGACATATTGAAAGCTCTCCAGCGCTTCTCTGAATACCTCATTCACACAACACCTCACAATGGCATCACAAATCGGGAAAGTAGCCGGAAAGGCTGCACAAAACGTCGCAAAGAGCGGACACAAGGACTCAGTCCTTCAGAAGGGAGCTCGACGAGATCCCGAACTCTATGTCAGTCTTCCTCCCTGAATCCAGAGCTTCAGCAGTGCGCCACGACTTGCAAACATGTCCCACCTTTCCCTCAAATTCCCTCAAATGGGATGATTTAGCTGACAATCAACTCTGTAGATCCTTCTCGGTATCATGTCTGGAGCCTTCGGTTTGGCTGGCTACTATTTCGGCCGCAAACCAACATCTTCCACTTCGGAAGCCGCCGTCGCTATGTCTAACACCGCCATGCCATGGCAGGTCGAGGGGGAGAAGCACGAGGATGCAGTTTTCAAGTACCAATACCACCCACGTGGTGATAGGTCACAAGCGCCAAAGAACGCCCCAAGTGCCTTGAACACAGTCATCGTTCCCAATGTGACATTGCCAAAGGTTAGTCGAGAGAACCGATGGACTCTCCACAGTAGCGATATTCGCATCCATCACGCGTCATTCAATTTCCCTTTTCTCTCGCTTTCGATAGTCAAGCAACCCCATTCGATGCGCAAGAAACAAGCTGCCAACATGATTCTGCTCGTCGAACCGCTTACTGACCTATTTTACTCAATAGGAACTGCATGACATGTTCAACAAATGGGGAAAGGACGGATACTAGAAGAAATTTGAATAACAACGACTACAAACAAGGAAGAAAATTAGACTGGGGGTTGTGCCGTGGATTCCGCAGAGAAGCTCGGGAGAAAACCACCTAGTGGGAGATGTACATATATCAGCAGGTTGCCAATTGATGTTTCCTTGAATTAGCCTGATGCCGGCTACTTGCGCAGCTTATCTTGTCTTGACCGTGCAACTTGCAAGCGCGGTCTTCGATGTGCTTTTCGAAAAATACCAAGTGGATTGATGTACACGCCGAGATCTCATTTTCATGAATGCACTGGAGCCAATCCCGACCTCTTCCGTTTTATCCGTTGCCTACCCTGCAGCACCTCTCGGGTTTTTCCAAGTTATTGTCATCATTACGAAGATCTGCAGCCATATCTCACATGTCCTAGAGATGGTACATTCCCCAGTCCCTTCAAAGCCTCTTCTCTCCTCCCTCCCTCCCTCCATTCAACCTCATAATTTCTTTTGAGATTGAGATCCCAAGTGTTTGTCTTTCATTTCCTTATTTCCCAGGGCGAAAACTCGAGCTTTCATACATTGTCTACACAAACGTCTTGAATATATATATATCGTTATAATTCATTTATCACGTGTTACCGCCTATCTATCAATCCCTTTGCCTTGATATGAAGAAGAGGTCAACATGACTTCATTTCCTACATTACGGTGATTATCGATAATATTCGTCGACCTCCTGCTGCTGTTGTCCTGCCTGTCAGAGTCTGCGGTGTTCAACAAGAAACTCCCGAGGCTACTCACCAGGAGGGAGTTCTGATTGGAAATGATGTCCTTCGGTAGACTTCGAGTTTGTTGTGTAGTGCCTAACTACACTGTCGAATGGCCGTCAGGATTATAGCTGGAACTCTTGAAGACTTTTCTGGGATATTGGATGTTTGCGTCGTGTCATTGTCTATCCGACGATGAAAAGAGGGCTAGGAGCGGTAGTGAATGTCCCTCATAGCAACGGTACGGTTCTCAATCTCAAGAGATACTTCCAAGTTTTATAAGGGATCTAACTAACTTGGTAAAAGACCGGTCGAAGTTTCATCCGTTTTTTAACACGATGTCTGTTATTCGGAATTCAAGAAATATACATGACACGTTTGTCTCGTGATGATATGGCCTGGGAATGGATTGTTGGAATTGACTAGCCCAAGCTTTGACCTTAACTCTGTTATGTTGGATCCACGCCATAGTCTGGCATTGTATAGTTAAGATAAGGATTAGACTCTCGATTTGCATTGTCGAGGGGGCTGCATTGCTCTGGAAGCTTCTTCCTGTCGTCATGAGACACTGAAGCGAGCATCTCACCTTGCCTGACATCAGGTCGTTGAATCCACAACCCAATCCCAGCAATAACTCATCTCATCAATTTTCCGAGCTACTCCGTACGGCAGACCAAGTTTTCGTAATTATTGAGTCCAAACCTCTTCGTCCCTTCTCATTGTCTCCTGCCAGAGCTTTCCGCCATGACGATTCCAACGCATGACAATCCAAGACATCTTTCGGAACATGACGTGCTGATTCGCCGAGCAACAAGTATTTCTCTCCCCATGTCACAATTCTAGCGTATACGTCTCATAAATCAAGACTCAATTGACGCAATCTGTCTTCAAAAGACGGCCAAACACTTAAAACTTTAGAGCCCTTAATAGATAAGCACTTCATGAAACAGCTACAAATAACGACGGCGGATAGAATTTCGGTCGCCGCTTGTGATGTCGCTGTATCCATTGCCGGGGTCAGCCGGATGTGTCACAGTCTCCCGCGCAAGTATTGCATTGGCGATGTCTGAAAGCCTTGTAAACGGCATCGTGAAGTCTCTACATAATTATATGGAGCCAGTAGGTCAAACCGGGTGAGGGCGAAGGGCAGGATGGAGGTAGATGGAATCTTTAGACCGAATGAACATATGTGGCTTCGGACGGAGACTGTGGAATGGAAGAGGAGGTTGAAGATGGTGAAGTGGGCGGAGGCCACGAGTGGGTTAGTGCCTCAAAATGATGCTCCGATGGGCTTGTAGTGATGAATGGTGATGATTGACGACCAAAAAGAGGTTGATCTTGGTTTGGCCGCTAAATGGGAGACCATGAAACACATTTCTGCATCCAAAGCTTTCAGCGTAAGGGCAGTTTCGATTGACCCGACCTGCAGTGCTCTTCGAACCACGTGATCTTCTGGACAGGCTTGAGCGCCACACTGAGATCGTAATCTGAGTAGCATGCCTCAAACATAAGATTTGTTAGTATTGACGTTGTGAACAAGTGCGATGGGGTATGATAGGCTACTGTGTTCGCTATGAAGGTGACCCAGAAAAAAAGGCCAATGTGTTCATTCCACATGTTGGGAACGTCTGTGTGTCGAATTGCATAAGCGAGATCCGTTACCATGGTCGTATTCTCTACTGCAGCACGAAACGAACAAGAACCGGCTTCAGCTCCTATCATGATCATCGCTGTTAGGCGGCAGCATTCGTAGATGTAGTCTTGGGCGTCCAATTTGCCGTTGTGCGATTGAGTGATTGGAGGTGCCATCCGGATAGCTTTGCGTATGCCTACCCGTTTTTGCTCAAATTGAGACCGATTCGCTAGGCCGTGATGCATTTCTTCTTCGTGTAATCGAATCAATGCACGAACGTTGAGCAACACCAAACGGGTTGACACATTTAGTGAGGTGGACCAGGTGGACTCCGAGAGTCCTTCGATGGGTGGTTCGTAGATGGGAGATTTCCACACTTTGCTGCTCCTTCTTAGGGTTGCCACGAAGGGCGGAGGGGGTTCCAAAACCGATTCAGGGAAATCGCGCCATGGTGCGGACCATGTAGCCGTTTCGACCTGGTCACGACTACGCTGCTGTTAGCTTTCTCGCTGGAGACTCAGTGTTTATTTCTTACAGGACAAGCATTTTTAACAACGCCCAGCCCAATTCTGAGCGCTTCAAGACCCGAGGACCACCAGCGATGTTCACAAGCATACCGACAGCATTGCGATGCACCTTATAGTCCCAGAGAGCATCCATTTCATATGCCTATAGATTATCAGGGGGCCCTAGGGTCAAAGTTGGGGACGTGCTTACTGTTGTTGCCCCGGATAGACATGTAATAGCGCAAATGTTCTCTGGTGTTGCCGCAGTCTCAGGGCTCTGTAAAGCTTCATTTATTTGACGAATGTTTTCGATCTTAATCCTGATGGCATCGGGACTTGGGCGGGCGGAGGTCATAGCATCGTAATGTGAATATGCTAATAACAGCATACTGGTGAAGAAAGTCGGGTGTTGTATCGCTTGTGGCAGAATAACCCGATGAGCAAAAGATTGTCGAAAGACCTGGAACACTGCCGCAGGCAAGCATTAGCTGTAGTAAAATTGTTGACCGCTGCCGTCGAACACGTACTGTGCGATTTGACACGATCCAAAACCCCACCATTGTTCAATTCGACAATCGACTGCGGCAGTGACAAGAAAGGATCAAGGCCCCGGCCTAATTGGATACTTGGCGATAGTGGCCGACCCTTCTCTGCGAGGACCTATTTGACTCAGTCAACCACTGACAGAGAGGCGGAGGAAGACACTGCGCTGTACCCGTATGGCGTGTTTTGCAACCCGCTTCTCTGGCGCATTCCTTTGATGTCGCCTTCCGAAGGCCGCCGCGTGCGAGCGAATGCTTCGACGGCTGGAATCATCGAAGTTGCGGGTGGTCGTGTTCACAATAGTCAATCTTGTGGTGGCATCGAGGTCCAAATCTTCAGCGGGCACCAATGGCATGTCGACTCTTGCTCAGAGCCGTATCAAGTGCATGGTAGGCCTGCTTATGTCGCAACAAGCTCACCACTGCATCTTGATCCATCACTCCAGGCGATGTTCTTCACTGGCGGGGTTCGGTGGCCTGTCTTGTAGGTCACCAGTCGAGGAGAAAAAAAAGAGAGCAGTACCAGGTCGAAAATGAGCTTTAAAGAGTGATTGCCAATGAAGGAGATCAGTCTCCCCGAGTACCAAGCCAAAGCGTAGTGGAACCTCGACAAAAGTTGACTGTTTTGAGCTCAATACCCACCTACATACGTTCTGGTTCGATAATACGGTAATGTTGTACTGTACCATACACAATACCGTATTCATGTGACACATAGCAAATGCCCGATTGCAACCGACGAGGAGGCTGAGCTGAATTGCACTAATCCATGAACCATGACGGCGTAGTAATTGCTGTAGTAAGGAGTAGAGGTACCTACCTAGGTACCTACCTTACGGTAACTGGGAGTGGGCTTTTGTTTGCTTAGCGGCAGCTGCCAAATACTTTTGACATCCAGGGCATTGGGGGCCGTATCGAACTACTCTGCTTGTGTTTGCGGAGTCAGATTGAATCTGATATGACTTGGATATCAAGGTCATTTCTCGGGGAATTACCAATATAGTCTCAGGCTGATTGATTCACCCCTCTCCATACTTACCCCACTTAGATATACATGTCGATATCAACCAGAAAAACTTCATATTCAATCTAATACATTATACCTTAAATCTATATAATATTAGATCAATAACTATATTTCAGCCCTAAAAATTAAGTATAAGTTACACGACATTATTTTATAACGATGTTTTATCTATAACTATCTCTTGTATCTCATGCAATTTTGCTAAAGATTTATACCATCAAAAACAAAAAAGTTATCAAAGATTTAAGTAAACGGAATTTTCCTTGTGCAATCGCGTAATTTATCGGTATTTTATACGGGACGATACATCGGTATTTTTGCCTGAGACCCATACTACATGCTTTACTAAAATAGCAGGAAGATCGTCTGTCGTTCGCTGCTCAAGGTAGCCGTTCTGGCGTGGCTTCCCGGCTCTTTCGATCGCCGACAAAGCCAGGATGAAGATGGGTCCTGACACCTTTCAGCGCCAACAAACATCTACAACATCCTAATAGAGTACATGCAAGGTTTATCATGTATCGCATGTCAACAGCATGTCTGTGGTCGCTCATAGATTAGGCCACACTTCCAACGGTGTGCTCGATGACGCACTGCTGCTGATCTCTTTGAGTCAGATGCTCCTTAGAGCAAGAATACTGACACCCCGGGTTGCTGATCTGTAACGTTGCATCATACTGCAAATGCAACAGAGACGGCTCTCCAATGTGACATGTTGCTTGAAGGGTTGGAATGGAAACAAAGTCAAGAGACCAAGCTCTGTTTGTTATTATTGTACCACTGGATTTCGATGCTTGCGTAATGTAGGTCCAGATTCTAAAACTACATTCAGCTCGACTGCTCTCTGCTTTTTTGCCTATTGTGGTAAGAAACCACTGCTGGACCACTTGGCTGAGAGTCAAAACCCATGGCAATACTCCGCATGCGCGACATACTCAGAGTAATCAGTAGTTTGATTCACCACTTACCTAGCCTTACTCTGTAAGCCACAACTTTAGAAATGGAGAACTTCGGTAAGTCGGAACGCCTCACGGCTGTACATCGGCTCGGAAAAAAGAAGATACGGTCCACGATGATGTCCGTAACTCTGTATAGTGCAGCCGGCTGGGTTATCCTAGTATTCGTGATTCTGTTGCAAAGAGTTCAGAGAAATCGAGATCATGGGAGGGATACAGAGTATGCTTGTGGGTTGCTGTCCTGGATTTACCCGGTCGAGGTTATCAGGACCGAAACTTTTGGAAAAGAAACGAGGGATAAAGGGCGACCGACGATGGAAAATGCCGAAACTTGCTGGGGTATCAGGCTAAAACTTCACTTCATTTTGATGGGCTGAGAGCCACGTTCTTTAACTGGAAGTTTATACCG
The DNA here is from genome assembly GCA_001006345.1 of Phaeomoniella chlamydospora. Classification (NCBI taxonomy): domain Eukaryota; kingdom Fungi; phylum Ascomycota; class Eurotiomycetes; order Phaeomoniellales; family Phaeomoniellaceae; genus Phaeomoniella; species Phaeomoniella chlamydospora. The sequence continues at coordinate 149,748 of LCWF01000086.1, read as the reverse complement.
ACTTGGCTCCATCATTCAGCATGGGAATAGGAAGCCTGGCCCCATATGTTTCAGGATGTCCAAGGGACTGGAATGATTAATCTGGGCCCCAAGGCGCCGAGAGAGAGAGAGAGAGGTTGTAGGCCAGGGGCAAGTACATACATTGCCATCAGTTTCGCATCATTGGACATTGCGTTGGTAAAGGGCCTGAGGCAGTGCCACGATGGTTCAGGCTCAACCAATGGCATACTATATACATACCGAGATTCATGTTGGGAATGATGTAGATCGGACAGAAATGAGACTTTCCAATTTTCTTTTATAAATTAGGTCTTCTTCCAAGAAGTTGTCTCTAGCCGTCAGGAATACTGCTACTTCACACCACCTGCCACATCACCAAAGCCGAGTCTTGAATTGAATCGAATGACTACAAAGTATCTGTCTGCATGCCCAGAGGGCTGGACAATTGAATGTCGGCGGATCAAATTTCCGCGGAAATCTGCGGTATTGTTTTTTTCAATTGAGCTGGGGTAGACAACCAATAGTGAATTTCTAGGGGAGGGATATTTAAGAGGGCGGATGACGTTTCCGAGGGCTTGAATCTGTGACTGAGGTAATGTATGTATTTATGTATGTAGAACAGCGATTGTCCCAAGGATAGGTACTTGGTCAACATGGCTGGTGCTGAGACAGGCTCAATCGGGTCACCAAAGCTATACGAGCAGAGCCTCTGGGAGCCCAGACAATTCACAGTTCTTGTTGTCCTGTTAATATCGACATATTTTGAACTTCGACTCTGGTCTTGCCAGTGACCTTGAATTCGAGGCTGTACAGCTTGCTCAGAGTCGATGATGGCGGATGTCCTCGGATTATTATCAGAAGGCGTACTCTGTGAAGATTTTGATTCGCTCGTTATAGAAAATATGCTCCGTACCTGAACGATGAAGTCTGCACACTTAAAAACCCTGGTAAGGAAATGAAAGGCAGAGCCAACAATCGGATTGATGGAATGGACCGACGGCGATGTGGGAACTGGCCCATGTACTCAGTACTACTCTGAGTATAGTATCTAGCATACTACTCTTACACATGCTACATAGTATACACTGAGCAGGGGGGGAGGATACAGTATGATATCATCCTTTCATGATCATTAATCCAATGTTGGAGTCGCTCAATCGCCTTACGACAAATTCAAAGAACCTCTCAGCCCTGTCATGATTATTCAATTGTCGTCGCCCTTGATTATATAGGACAAACAAAACATTGTCCACCCCTGATATTCGGATAAATTTCAAAGGCACATGTAACAGAGCAATATTTGACGACCTGTTCTGAAAGCACCGTGCAAAGAGGGGCAGCCATAATCATTTTCACCTTTCCTAATTTTCGCGACCACACCCCATTCTCGTTCGCCTACCGCACATACATATGCGCACACGCAAATCGTCAACATAGATACAAATCCCCCATTCTCACTGCTCTGAAAGGGGGAAAGCTAAATTGTGATCTCTGGCTCAGTTCTCATCACGCCAACGACAACTTCTGCAAGACGACTTCTCCACGACATCTCTCTTTAGCTGTAGATCAGGATACCTTCTCCGGCTCTACTACTCTACGCAAGCACGACTCTGATTCAGAAGGCTATTCAGCATTGAGAATGTTGAAGTTCCTTCGCTAATATGGCGGAAAATCCAGCTAAGCGCCGCGCATCCAAAAGAGTCGAGCCTCCGTCGACCCCTTCCGACCCAGCTTACATGGTCGCACCCTCGATCGAATCGCAGCAAGATGCGATGCAGCGGCCACCGCTGCCCACGCCATCTCAATCCGGAATCTTCCGCCTGCCAGAACAGCTCAAATCCACTTCGACAGGTGGCGAAGCCCACCCATCGAAAGCTGCCAAAGTGGCCATACCACGTCTGAGAAAAGATGCAGAGAGTTCGCCAGCGGATCATGCAAAGTCTGCCGGTCGCCATCGGGTCACACATGCCTGTGAACCATGCCGCCAAAGGAAGACCAAATGCAGTGGCGAGGTGCCAATATGCAAACACTGCCAAGACTTTAAAATAAGCTGTTACTATGCCGATGGGAAACGAGACAGGGTGAAAAAGTAAAGAGAATCGCCCCAGGTCTGGAAGAACCGCAGCTGACAATTTCGGACAGGCAATTTGGCACGATGGCAGAGAAGCTAGTTGATTACGAGACCCTGTTATTGGAACTGAGTGCGAAGGTCAACGAGAAAGATGCCGACCGGATACGTAAGGCTCTCGAAAAGGTATGACGATTTAGTAGACGTTGGCGGTCTATTATTAATCACATGCATAGGAGACTTCAAAGGATATGGACGATATCAAATCGGATGCACCTACTGCCACAGGCACGGAACTTGAGAGTGAATTTTCAGGCGGCGAGAGCGAGGTGTCGGGAGGGGTAGGTTCTACTGGTGCGGTAGACCGAGTGGAAGAAGACTTCAATCGGAATGAAGAGTCACGAGCAACAGGTTTCATGGGAAAGAACTCAGAAGTGACTTGGATGCAACGCCTGAGACAAGAGAACCGGTTAGCATCTCCAACACAGCTTGGCGATGAAAGAACGTTCCAAGAACGTTCCGGAGGTGCGTCTGCTCTCTTTGATGACCAGAGGGGTCAAAATTCTGGTCCTCCCTTACCTGACGTGTACAAAGAGTATACGGTTGCCGAGTCAAGCTACCACTTAGATGACTTTGGCGTGTCTGTCCCAGACACAGTCGATCCGTATGAAGTACCACCGAAGGAGACTGCGGACAGTCTCTTCGGTGTCTACATGACAACAGTTCATCCATCTTTTCCTTTGATTGGAAAAGTCACCTTTGCATCCCAATACCGAAGATTTTTCGGCGGCCCCCGAATCAACCCTGGTCCAAAGTGGCTATCCATTTTGAATCTGATCTTCGCCATTTCAGCTCGTTATTCTCATCTAATCGAGGCTCCCTGGAGGGGGGACGAAAGGGATCATTTGATATATTTTACGAGAGCGAGGATGCTGAGCATGAACGATGATACATTATTCGCCCACCCGGATCTCCAACAGATTCAGATTGAAGGATTGATGGCATTCTACTTGACTGCAACGAATCAGATTAATCGGTATGTGAACAACTTAATTCTGAAACCAACAACACTAACCACATTAGTGCTTGGACGATCTCTGGGATGGCAACACGAGCTGCCGTTGGTTTGGGTCTTAACATGCGTAATGAAAGTACCCGAACTCCGGATACCTCGAAAGAAATTCGTTATCGGGTATGGTGGTCTCTGTATATCCTTGAGCAGCAATTAAGCATGGTTACTGGCCGGCCAACTTCGATCGCAGACCACATCTGTACCGCGCCTCTTCCCGTCCCGATGGAGGAAGACTCGTTCTCAACGCCGCCCGCGATCCACTTATTGGGCTCAGAGATGCAGAAAACAAGCCGTTGTCCTTCATGGATATCTTCAATTTCTAGCACCGGTAGTCCGACTCCATCTTCGGAGCGTTCTGGCTCGGTCTCTAAGCAAACTCCCCCAAGTCGCTCTTCCTCCGGACGCACGAGCATTGCCGAATGGGCGAAAGACGCTTCACCAAACCTATCGCGGTACTTCCTCCATTACGTGGAGCTCTCACGGATCAAGCAGGAGGTTGTCAATTTCCTCTACACGCCGGAGGCAATGGCCATGTCCTGGGCAAAAATTCAAGATACCATTGTTTACTTAGAGGACCGCTTAGATACCTGGCTCGCTGATCTGCCATCGGGTTTTGATTTCACCCGTAAGCAAAGAGAACAGACCTTCCTTCAACAAAGAATTAGCCTTGGTTTTTACTTCTATGGAGCGCGCATCACCGTCAACAGACCATGTTTATGCAGATTAGACCGAAAGATTCCTCGGCAATCCGATAAGTCTAAAGAATTTAATCGTCAAAGGGCAGCGACCTGCATTGATGCCGCTCGAGCTATGCTTGATCTAATTCCAGATCAGCCCAATGCCATTGGACTAAACAAGCTTTCGCCTTGGTGGTGCATATTACATTTCATGGTCCAAGCGACAACTGTTTTGATGCTTGAGCTTTCATTCCGCGCTGATCATATGCCGGAACAAGCTGAAAGTGTCCTAATTGCATCTAAAAAAGGAGTACGGTGGTTATATCAAATGTCGGAAAATAGTATCGCAGCAGGTAGAGCATGGAAACTTTGCGATACGTTGCTCAGGGATGCAGCTCCAAAAGTTGGGGGAAGCGTTGATGATATGCCGACAGAGCGGACTGCGGCACCGACTGCTTTCGACATGGACCCAAGCTTGCAATTGAACCCCGCAGTAGACTTGTCTTTTGCACCTTCAACGATGTCACGGTTTCCCGCTATGCAAGGACAGCTAAATGTCCCTCTGTTTACTGGGTTTGACCAGTATATGCCCTCACAAACAGGCCTGACTCAGCCGGGTGATTACTATCCAATCACTGCAGAGATGGACTTTTTGACAGATGAATTCCACAATCAAATCCAAGGGCAACCTGGATACAGTATGGGTCCTGGACCCAACCTAGGTCAAGGATCGGAAGCACAATAGATGAACATAATGTCAAGATATTTTATTTATCAAGCGAGATGTACCAATAGCTCTCTATGTATGAAGAACAATGTTCTGTATAATCATAAGATGATCATCATGCGCAATCAAAAGAATAATTCCGTGACGTTTCAAACGATTCAAGTAAGGGCAACAAGGGATGTCATTCGACGGTACTCTCAAGGGACTGACTACTTTGGTCACGTGCATCCTCACGATCGACATTCTTCACGTCAGTCGCTATGCTCTCAATATCCACGCCCAATGCACATATTCCGCGACCTGATATCGCGATAGAGAGAACCATAGTGGTAGGTGCATTTTCTGGCTTCCTTTTGTCACTGTCACCATCTCTAATGTCTTCCGCATCGTAAGACAAGACGCTCATTCTCTGCTCAAGTAGTCATTCGTTACCTTCTTTTCATTCTCAAAATGCATACATTTGTTGCATTTCTATTTCTTTCATTGTGTTCTTCATCGGTTGTGGCGCTGCCAGGCGGGAAAAATGAACATCAGGTCCAACGCCGACAAGACCTCAATTCTGATTCCGCATCAATTACGCCCTCTGCCGAAACGTCCGCAAATTCTTCCGTGCCCGTAACAACTCAGATTATCATACCAGTTGCAACAATATGCCCAGCAAATGTGACAGTCTCCCCGTCAACTTCTGCAGGGCTAGGTCTTAGCTCCTATGTTCTAACCATGAATACTGAGTCGACTTCAGTCAGCTCCACTGCTACAGGCAACTCGACTGGGACCACTGTAACCGAAACGGACACGAATGGCTGCTCGACGCTCTACACTCCAGTCACTACACCTGTCTGTCAGACTACGCTCTCAGGAATGGGCCAGTTGCCAATCACTGTGACAGCTTGCTCCCAATACGTGACCTTTTCCACCTCAACTTCCACTGAGATCCCAGTGTCGACCGTATCTGGCTCACCTATGGGAGCTAATGTGGCATACTTCCTGGCAGACTGGCGTGTCATTGCATCAGGAGTCGTGCCCAACAATGTCACTGTGGAGGATTGTGTGCAAGGTTCAGGTGGGCAAGACTGCTCGACCTCTACAGAAAGTTGGTCCGTAACAACGGAAACTTACGATGTTCCGTTCACGTCAACAATTACCTTCGAGGGAATGGTTACAGGAGTAAGTCGAGTATCTCTGGGATATCCCAGTGACTGACGTCTATAAATAGCCTGCAATCCTTGCTCTTGGCAACGGCCTCTACACAACTACCATTGATGCATCGATTACACAACCTCTTTCAATCAATACCGTTATCATAACCGCAACTCCCTCTCCACGTCCCTCGATCGTAAGAATCGGGGGTGTCACGACCACGGTAACCATACGAAGTACCGTCACGTCTACTGTCGAGGTTGTGAATGCTTATACCCCCGGACCTTCGACAGTCGCAAGTGTACAGACAGCCGCCAGCGTGAATACCTCGGCAGTGGTATGAAGACAGATGAAGGACGTTTGAATGGGCTTTGTCGAATGGCCTATGATGCCAGAAGGCCTTGAAAGCTAGGATGTGTCCACAGTTATGATAGTGATGTATGATATGAAATACGATGAGCATTTTCCCATTACAAGGAGACCACATCGCCTGATGTATATATTATATTACATTCTGGGTGAGATCGTAATCCATGAGCGAGAACAAATAACTCTAATGAAGGGCATAAACTAGCAATACTCCAATTGACCTCTGAACCTTGGATTCGCAACATACCTAATCCCCTCATCGCCTCGAAGCTTCTCAACAAGGCAGCCGTCGCTTCCCAACGGCCAGTAATAAGTCTACTTAGCAGGAACAAAGGGTGTGGAATAATAGTAATTGAGTCACCTTCACCGTTACCTGGCGAGTACGGCTTCAAAGAATGCCAAGACAAGAGTGTGCAGTAGAGCGCGACGCGTTTGCCCCTTTATTCACGCTTCCCCAGAAATCCATTTAGCGCAGATCGGGATATCGATTCCATTCCAACTTCAATTCATCCGTGATAAACTTTGCTGTTGAATGTCTACACTTTCTTTCGCACGAATACGCTCACTTTTGTGTTCCAGTGTCCCAACGATGTGAAGCATAAATTGGCCTTTCTATGAACGCCGCGAGCAATCGACATATCCTTTGAAACAGGATTGCATTAGTCCCTGTCTGACTACCTGATAATCGTACTGCTGAATCCTTTTTCACATTGTCAACCTCTTATTCTTATGTCTTTATTCATGTTCCTGTTCCTGGATGTATGGCTTTATAAATATGTGGTCACTGTTGCTCGATGCGTCTTGCATAGCATACTAGATTTGGTATCGTAAAGATGGCGGTTTCACTGTCGTTCTCTGGACATCTCTTTGTGTTCAAGTACTACGATCGTCTAGAGCGTCACAAGCAGTCGCTTTGACTAAGAGTAGAGGATGGAAAGGTGGAGGAAGAGCCCTGTCTATGTGAGGGCTGTGGTCTATTCTATCATCCCCGCGACGATGGCCTTCCGGAAGAATCTATACCTATAGCCATTCAACATGATTGTTTGGACCCGCCAGCTGTTCCACGGTGCACACAACGAATTGAAATATTCCTTCAATCTAAAATCCATAACAGATTTCTCTTCTCTTTCATCATCAACGTCTTCTTGTGACATCTTCTTGTACCATCAGAATTGTCGTACTCAAAGCTCTTTCCCATTCGGACAAGGTAACGAGGTCTCTTGAATCGGCATAGGAGAAAATGGTAAGTCCTCCCATTCGAGGTGAGTCAGGAAAGGCAGAGACTGATAGAGCCGAAAGACTTCAAACATAGGCTCAGTGACCGGCGGCGCTGTCTCCGAGTACTACTCTGAGCACTCAAGCGACATAGATTCTGTCGGTCTTGCAGAGAGACTCAAAGAAACTCAGAAAGGCGATCTGGCTTTGGCTTCTGGGAGATCTACCCCAGCTATGAGGGGTCGTCTTCGCCAGGATAAGTCGCAGTTTATGAGATACAGCGGCGTTAGCAATAAAGCAGGAGGAAAAGCCAATGCCATTGAGACTCGTCTTCAACAACTTTGCGCAGCACCACTGTTCTCTGCTAAGGTCGAAGATGCTCTTGCAGCTGATCCCAATGTAGCCGCTCAGCTTGCTTTGGGCAAACCATTATACCCTCAATTCTCGATGCTTGGTAACAGGATTGGCGAGCTCAACAAGATGAATGGAAACTTTGACAATGTCGATGGCGGACATCCTGACAGTCTTGTCTTTCTCAACATGAATGAGCCGTTCTCAACCTTCATCTGCGGATCTCAAGGAAGCGGAAAATCTCACACCCTGTCTTGTATGCTAGAGGGAGCATTGTTGCGCAACAATCCTGTTGGAAATATAGAATTCCCTTCTGCAGCTATGGTGTTCCATTACGACCAATTCTCCAGTCATGTGGCGTCCCAGGTCTGCGAGGCTGCTTATCTGAGCTCACCGGAGCTTTCCGTCCGTGTAATGGTCTCACCTACGAACTACAACTCCATGGTTAAGCTTTACAGCAATTTGCCAGGACTCGAAGGAAAGCCGAAACCTAGGGTTATTCCATTCCACATCAAGGAAAGCCAGCTCTCAACAGAAATCATGAAGAAATTGATGTCATGTGCTGAGCCGGAAGTAGTTATGCCTCTCTACCTCGAAGTAAGTGCTTCCCATACACTATCAAGCTTTATCTAACCCCTTTCAGCGGGTATTCAGCATCTTGAAAGACATGGCGATGGAAAGACGAGTTGGATTCGACTACAATGCATTCCGAAGCAAGCTCAAAACCGAAAAGTTCTCTAAAGAACAGAGAGACCCGTTAGAAATACGACTCAGTCTCGTGGATGACTTTCTCAAGCGCTACCAACGCCTCAAGCTGCCTGAAAGCAGCAAAACGGCGATGAATCATGCCTGGACATTTGAAGCTGGCTCCCTGACGATTGTAGACCTCAGCTGCCCCTTTATCAGCGTTGCAGATGCATGTTCGATGTTCTCTGTGGCCTTGTCTCTGTTCCTCGAGTCTCGCAAGGCCCATGAATCTCGAGTCATAGTTCTAGATGAAGCTCACAAGTTCTTGAGCGATCAACGAGAAACGGCCCATTTCACCGCCGATTTGATTTCCGTCATCGCACAACAGCGCCATTTGGCAGCAAGAGTAATCATCGCAACTCAAGAGCCGACCCTGTCTCCCCGTCTCCTTGAGCTGTCAAATGTTACAATCGTCCACCGCTTCGCGTCTCCCCGATGGTTTGAAGCCTTGAAACAATATCTCGCCGGCTCCGAGAGCAGCACCCGCGGCGCTCATAGAGGAAAGCTTTTCGAGGAGATCGTCCGTCTGTCAACTGGAGAAGCCTTAGTCTTCGCCCCCACGGCCTTGATCAAGAGGGATGCCAAAGGAAAGTCTGCGGCCGGTATAGCTAGTGTCAAGGCCCAGGGAACTGGGGTCTCGAAGATCGTGATCCGAAAGCGGGTCACGGTCGACGGGGGCAAGAGTGTAACGATGTTCTAGGTAGATAGGGGCCTCCATGGCATCAATACAGCGGTTTTCAACCTTGTTCGATCGTTCTCATCTTTTTCGAATTCCTTGATCGTGTGCTCATCAATGCATGTGATCGTTGCATCTCCCGTCCTCCCTTTCACAAAACTCTCCTTTTCACACATTTTCACAATCGTTCGACCTCATATATATCCCTCGATATCATCGACCATCTCATCAATCAAATCTTTATATTCACTCTATCACTCGTCCTCCTATATATAAACTACCCGGTTTCGTCCTTCTCTATTCCCTTGTTGTCGCCGACCTCCTCATTATCATATCCTTCTTATCCCCTCTCGACCGCTTCGACCCCAGTCCGATACTTTATTACCGTTGACCATCTCATTATGAAACACTTGGTGATTGTGTTATAACGCGTCCGTCCCTTCACAGCATATCTCTTTTCACCCTGTTCGACACCAATCTTACAGCTCGTTACCTGACTGTATAATATGCTTTGACATGCAATGATTCGTCCTCCCCTTTATCAAACTTGTCCTGTTCACTTCAATGAACCCATATCTCACGCCTCGTTGTCATCGAGGTAAGTATTTGATCGGGAAGGTCCGATCCTCAACTCGCCGAACCACCCACTGTTGTCCTCGGCTCGTAGTATCGATGAGAATATTTGCTATTACGAAACCGTGAAAGGTGGCGCTCTCACCGTCATGTTTGCAATTTCCCATTTCACAATGGCAGTGACGAGTAGCAGTTATATAGGGAAACCAGTCCCGGATCATCTAAAGATGCTAGTGATAGCAGGTATATATTCGTCAACAGCCAAGCAACATGCAAAATTCAGCATCTACGACGCTTCTAATCTGGGGTCTATCCGACTGTCCCCAGAAAAGTGGCTATCTTTCTATCTCTTACGGCTGTGCCAACTTGACGCTGTATAGCGGGTGCTGCAGGAACTACTCCATTCGTCATTATCCACTCCACAACCGTCCCGTACAATGAGACCGCTCACACTGTCGCCTATTGCGACATCCAAGCAGTGATTGGAGATCACAGAAATGCATAGTTGAAGTTTCCCATGACCGATGGTTGGAATGCACGATTTGTCCAATACGGCTGTGGAGGTGCTTTGTGGTATCAACGAGTTTTCTGGTATGGGCATAAGCACTCCACGGAATGTAGGATGTGCCATTTCGACCACCGACATGGGAAATTCAGGTGGCGGCTCCTTTTGGCCTTTCTTCAATAACCTTCAATGAAAGATCCACTGGGGCTACCAAGCCACGCATTTGATCGCCGTACTGTACAAGATGCTCATACAAACTTATTACCTACAATTGCAAACCTATTCGTACTACATTGGTAGCTCCACCGGAGGTCGACAAGGGCTTGTGGAAGCACGGCGATTCCCGAGCGAGCTCGATGGCGTTGTCTCCATAGCTCCAGCGCTTAATGAGACTGGCATAACCACATACCAGATGTCATGAAATGTGGCAGCTTGTGATCCTAACACAACTGCGGTGATGACCCCAGTGATAAGTGCGAGCGACGTTAGAGGCGGCAAAGAAGATGTACACGGGGCAGCAGAGTTCCGCAGGGACATATGTCACCCTGGCAGGGTTGTTTCCGGGCTCCTTCGAAGTCTTGCCAGGAAGTATCTGCCCCGAGGACGGCGTGGAAGCGGGCTTCTACGGATTTGCGGGCGGTTATCTCTCTTACTACACATCCAACCCAGATCCAACAATAGCTATTAACCCGTACGATTTCAGCATTGATACCCCAATTAGCACGATTACTTACAAAACTTCGAGTATGGAGGGTTCTCCGATCTACAAATGTTCAGGTAGCTTGGCGGAAACCTCGTAATGGCTGGAGGGCTTAGGGATCTAGCCATTCCCCCTTGGTGTGTGATAGATTATTATGAGAGAACGATTACGGCCATGGGAGGCTACGATGAAACTATGAACTTCTTCAGATTCTTCGAGATGCCAGGTAAGCTTGAGCTATCCGCCCGAAGGCTTCTATCCGTTCAGCTGAATGCTAGTTTGAGGGGATACTGTATCTCATGAAGATAATGATGTTGGTGTACCAGCTGAGAGCGCTTATGATATCTGCTGCTGGAACATCTTATAGTTAGAAAGCCCGGAAAACCACCTCGATCTATCATTAGTGTAGCTGCATGTTGACTATGAATATGCAATTCGCACGGCCGGAAAGCTAAAGGAGACTGAATATCCTTGAGTTTTGTAGATATTATCGTCTCAGAATGAGAATCACATGTTCAAAGTTCATAGTTTTATATCTCCGAGTCGTCACTGGGGGTAAAGACATTAGCATTGGTGATGTGGACATTTCCCACCCACAACCCCTCAACATATACTCTGGTATATCCCAAGCTTCTGGAACTCTCCTCATAGTCTCACCGACGTTATCGTCGGCCGGTACTTCAATTACAGATGTTCCTGTCACCATGTCAGGGTTGATATTTGCCTAATCGAGCAATATCTGTAAAAGCGGCGATAAAGACCCTTCCGATTAAAGCGGCGCTGGATGGTCATGAGATTCAGCGATCGAGAGGAACGGCGAACTCCATTGATTTTCTAGTAGTTTGTCCATGCTACAACTGCTGCGAAAATTGTCCACGGGTCCGACAGCGATGTCCATCAAGACGAAATTTTCCGGTATGGCGCTACAACTCCTAGGAACAGACTTGCGTGCCTCAAGTCGTTCCATATGCCATCACTGCCGGGTATCCCAATCTCCTTACCGTTCCAGTATGCGCCGCTCGTTCTCATCACGGAGCGCATTCTCTATTCCTTCCTCGCATATTGCCTCTAGACGACCGCAAACACCTCGTCTGTCGCCGCAATTTTTTCAGCACTCGAGACGGTCACTCAAGACCGTTGAATCAGTCAAAGCCTACAACCGCATGGGTGTAAGAATGACAATCCGATGTACCTATCCCCCAAACCTCTGATTCGTTTCCACAGGTTTTCTCACCAAAGTCAGTTGCTCTTTTCCTCGCCACGGGTGCCGGAATGATTATATATTTCCAATACGAGAAGGGTCGGTTGGAACGAAAGCGAATCACCGAAATGAGTAAAGGGTATGGCAGACCCAAAGTCGGGGGACCCTTCACCATGACAGATCTGGATGGCAATGAGTTCACAGAAAAGGATCTGTTGGGCAAATACAGCATTGTAAGTGTCATGGATGGGGGACTACTTTTGGGCTCTGGCTGCAACACTGTCCACCTGATTTCTTCAGCCTCTCTATCATCCAGTCAGCTGACATTCACTCTTCCTTCCAGATATATTTCGGCTTCAGCCACTGTCCCGATATATGCCCCGACGAACTCGATAAACTCGCTACTCTCCTCGACACCCTCTCTCAATCCCATCCCAATGTCCTCCGACCTGTTTTTATATCCTGCGACCCATTCCGTGACACCCCGGCAGTCCTCCGGACCTACCTTAGCGAATTCCACCCTCATCTTCAAGGCCTCACAGGAACTTGGGAACAAGTGAAGAACGTTTGCAAACAGTACCGCGTGTACTTCAGTACTCCACCAAACATCAAACCTGGTGAAGAAGATTACTTGGTCGACCACAGTATTTATTTTTACGTCATGGATCCAGAAGGTGATTTTGTCGAATGTATCGGGCGACAAAACACCGCCGAGGACGGAGCAAGGATCATTGCACAGCATATTAAAGATTGGAAGAGAGAAGGGAAACCACTTGATCTTTCGCCTTTGAAGAGGTTGGATGAAGTAAAATAGATGGAAATCAATCAAGGCAAAGGACGTCTCATGTCAAAACACGAGCTGTATATATCATCAACACCGTCTACTCCTTCGCGACAAGATTCTTTTCGACTATAGATGTGGACGATTGCAAATATCTTTGGAGCTGGAATACGGTGTGGTCGCGGACTGGGGATGAAGCCAATGATAATATTAAAACTTGATGGTATACGCGGAAAGGAAAACGCTGTCCAACGATTCTTCTTTCCTCAATGTACAGTAGTAGATGTATAACATGAGACTAGCTTCCACCGCCTTAAAGAATAAGACATTTTCTGACGAGTGTTGTTATCCGTGATTTACTGTATTAATGCCATTAGTATTGCATGTATCATATATCTCTTTTGACGCTCAATGGTTATTCATTTCCGCTTTGAGATCCTTCACTGTACATTCAATACATTCTTGTCCATACCAATCCTACTTCAAATACACATTCCCCTTTTCTAATACTCAACGTTTCAGCTCAACAGCTGTTCACTATCACCTCTATCTAGATGACTTGCATGTTATCGTCGATACAATTTCAGTTCCTTGATGTCAATCTGCCTACCTGTACAGCATATTTGCGATGTTATGCAGCAAGAGTCGCAGCTTCCTAGCATCGGGACCTCCTGTGCTCTTGCCAACGTACGCTCCAACGACCACCCGACGGTGAATGTAATCTAGTGTTACATTGATCTTTCGGCTGGTACATATTGAGTAACGTTCTCGAGAAGAACTCATTCTATTTCCAGTCTTACTCTCTACCTTTTCTTTCCTAGTTTCAAATTGATCACCGAGAACTCAGTTACACACAATTCCTGATACTATCTTCTTTCCTACAGATTGCAATAGCTCGTCATGAGCGTCTGCATGGTACTCCAATTCATACTTCTGCGCCTTCTCCCGTTGTGCTGCTCTGCTCCGTTTCATAAGTCTATTGACGCCGCCGCTATTTCTAGGAGACAGGCCTTGACGCCCATTTCTCTGGGAGACTTGGGTCCTTGTAATTGTACAAACTTCACAGCAGACGAAAACTGTCCAATCTGCAATGGAAGAGACTCAACTGATGCCGATGATGACTCGGTAGAATGCCTCTGCGAAGGCACAGTCAAAACAGCAGATACCGCTATTATCACCTCTTTACCTCCAGTGCCGACATCCGTCCAGTCTGCTCCGTCATTGCGCAACGCCCTTTCTAGTCAGAATGTCACTTATCATATCGAAAATGGAGAGGCACAGATCTATTCTGTCCTACCAGATTTCCCGAACAATCGCATCAAGTTTACAGCTATGATACCCGGAAATGTTGACGGCTTCGACATGTATGCATCCGCAACTTTCCTGGCAGATGATGCTGGAGTTGACCCTGAACCTATCCTCGCCTTATCCCCCGCCTACCTCGTACCTGATGCGACTTATGACTCGAAGACTAAGAGAACGGAAACCCCGTGTGTAGTCCAGATCATTGCAGCGATGCTCAACAAAGGGGGCACCATCTCGTTTTACTGTCAAGTCTGCAACGGTACAATAGTGATTTTGGCTTCAGACGGTTTCGTTCACGACATCTTCTCAATGGATTTCAACAGGCCCCCGGACCTTGAAATAAGGACAAGTCATGAAGTACCATACTCCAAACGAGATGGGAATGGAAGGTGGCATGAACCCACCGCTTTGGGTAAAGAAAACCGAAAGGGGCCGAAAGACAATACCAAAAGACTGGGAAAGCGAGCAATGCAGGACGTCAATGCATATACAGCAATCGTTGATGAAAGGGTTTGCGCTGCGACCTTATGTACGATTAATGGATCTTATAAACCAGCAATGTTTAATCCTTATCTGAGAATCTGCTATTGTCAGACTGCTTGACGGAGGTTCGGATCAGGGTTTGGTTGGCTGAAACAAGGTGGAAGGACTTTTGAGAAGAATTGGTGTTGAATGAGTATCTTTCAGAGCAAGGCTTTGAGAGTAGGTCTTTGGGCTACTGTGTCGCAATCGAGAACCTCATGTTGTATTCGGTAGGGGGACCTATGGATTGTCGATAACAGTGCCTTGTATAAAAAAAAGCAGTATAGCACGAAAATTGGTACGAACAATAGCATGAGAGAGCATAATTTTCTTGTGCTAAGTAATTATTTATACATCTTGCTCTCTTTTTATGTACATGTATTATCTTCCTCTTAGGTTCAAGATCATATCTAATAGACCACTTTTCTTCTCTATTCTCTTTCCATCACCACCACCACCAACAGCATCATCATTATTATTATCATCACCCGCCATCACAACCACCTCTTCCCCCTTCCCCTTCTCCTGTAATTGAATCCCCTTTTTCTCCAACAACCCTTTAACGAATTCTTCCAATTCCTTCTCATCAATTTCCTGTCTTAATTTCCTCGTCGTCGCTTCAGAAGGAGTCCCATCGATCCCGTCGCTGTCGACGACTCCATCATAAACAGTCGAGGCAAATACTCTGCGAAAATCATCGAGATTCTCAATGTTGAAATATGTCATTGTTATGCCGGCGAAGAGAATCGCGAGACTTAGAACGTTGATCGTCGCGACGTTGAGCGCTTCGAACGCTTCGAGAGATGGTGAGGGAGATGCGGGAGGAGAATATGCGGAAGGGGGAGGAGAGGGAGGAGTGTTGTGATTGTGATTGTGATTGACGGCCGTATGAGGTGTTGTTGTTGTTGTTGATAGAGGTGTCATTGTAGAAGAAGGGTTGAAGGTTTGGAGACGTCGGCGTCGGAGTGAGCGCCGGGTTATTAAGATTGAAAGCGTGGTGAATGTTAGGCCGGCGATGAGAATGGGTCGGGATCGGTTGCGAGGAGAGGGTGATGGTTGTGGTTGAGCTTGAGGTTGTGACGGGGACGGGGGAGAAGGGTCATCAAGAAGTCTGGGGGGAGGAGGGGGAGGAGGGGGAGGAGTGGTCGATTGTGGGAGGGTTGTGGTTTGAGATGACGTTTTTGTTGTTGTTGTTGTCGCGGATTGTCCGCTGAAGTATTCCCAGATACCCATGTTGAGATGCTTGGAGCGGAGGATTCGGGGGGTTGGGCTCGTCTTTGACGGTTATCAAACCCTTGATGCCGAGGATCTACCCAAGAGTGAGACAAGAGCAGGTATTAAGAGAGGGATTTATTATCCCATCTGCCGTAGCGTGTATCTGTTGTCGTAAAAAAAAGTTCAAGAGAAAGCTTGATGTTAGAGCTTCGGTTCTGAGGGTCTCGGCGCATAAAACTTTGAAGCATTGCTTAAGAATAAAAAACGTTACGTTTGAAATATGGGGCTATGTGGGACAGGAGAACATACACCGATTAGGACCAGTATTTATTTATATCATTTTATCGTACAAAGTGTTTGAAGTATAATATGATTCTGATTTATCGCCTCGAGTGCAATATATTCATGTAAACTGCGCTCAAAAGCTTTGCGAGAGGCTTCTGGTAATCACGTTGCACAGTCACGCCGGAACGCCATGCAAGGTAGCTAGCTCAGCTGTCTCAAAACCTATCGACCATCACAAGGCACCTCAAGGTACCTAGTAACGCAACGTCCTCCAAATTCTGTACAGTGATCCAGAATATTTGAAGAAGAAGTCTTCAGACGGTTTCATCCATGGCTCTTAATTTGGTCCAACGGTCCCACTACTCCCTTCATGATTCGTGTCGCTCCCTCTACTTTCGACTCTGTCGCCCGTTTCTTTTCTGTTCTTCTCCTGTCTACTCGCACGACTGACCATCCTGAGCTCTCCTTCCAACTTACCGACCAATCTTTCCAGGACCCACTCGGCCTCATCTTTGTTACCCATCAGCGGAGAGCGGTTTCCTATCCAGGACCATGACCGTGGGGTCGAATCGCTTTCCGGATCACCGGTCGAAGCGAGGGCTCCTTCAATTTCCGGTTTTTCATTATCTGCCGTTTTAGGAGCCTGTATTGGTGCTTTCCGATGGAGGGAGGGATCGGTCTCATCTTCCCCTAGCAAACGCAGGAAATGACGCCATTCTTCGTAGTCGTATTTCTTCGGCGGATTTGAACCAACTTGGGTGTAAACTTTACGGATCTCGCGAATCAGGAGGTAACGATGATGGTGTTCGTCTTCTCCAACATCGTCACCACGTTGATGCGCTTCATCCTCTTGTTTGCGTTCAGACAATTCCATATCGCCGGCAAGACGCTCCACCATAGAGTTATCGGCACCACGATGGTGTCTGTGAAAGTGGTGATGTTTTTCTTGGTTGTGTCCCTCCCCTGGCCGGCCTTGCTCGTAGTTTAGACCCGGCGGTCGTTCTTCTACTCCACGGTCTTCCACCTGCATTTTCTGCTCTCGGTCATCAATGCGTTTGCCTAGAGCTTGACCACCAGTGCCAACATCGTAGCGACCGCCCGTGAACTTCGAGATACCAACCCTGATTCTATCTCGGTAGGTACCTTTCTGGCCGGGCAATACCGTCAACTCGCCAAGAACCAAAGTTGCATCTTTTATACCCTGGACAACAGTATCTCCCATATTAGAAATCAAAATCGTAAGTGTTGGGATTGCGAGAAGCGACCAGAAGACGAAGAAAGATTTCCCACTATTACTCATGGGGGAGAAGTCTCCGTATCCAATGGTCAGCAGTGATGTATATGCGAAATATAATGCTCCAAAGTATGTCCACTGCTGAGTATACTCGCATCTGTAAAAGATTAATGCCCCAATAAACCAAAGGATAAACCAGCATGAACCAGAGATAACAAGTGACATCCACTTGCGTTGCACGGCAGACATTCGTTGAATGTCTCGCATTATATGAAATTCTGCCTTTCGGCGTTGTAACTCGTCGTTGGAGTCATATTTTGGGTCAAGAGTAAAGGTTGGATGTCTACGTCTCAAATTCGTAGCAAGAGCTTGTCCACGTTTCAGCGGATTTCGGTCTTCTTTGGTGAGACGTTTGAGCACCGCTTTTCTGGTCTTCTCGAAATTGCGAGCGTCCATCTTCTCCTTCCCGCGGTCCAAAACTAATGACCGAACACTTCCGACAACTAAGCCCAGGATAACGATGCCACCGACAGCATACGGAAATAGGAAAGATCGGCCCGCATGCGTCGATGGCGAATAGTCGCCAATACCGACGGTAAGGAGTGTAAAATTGGCAAAGTAAACCGCATCAAGGTATTGCCACTTCTCAAGCTTAGAGAACACCAAGGCTCCGAGAAGTAGCCATGTCAGATATGAGATTGTTTGCAGCATCAGTGTTCTTTGGGAGACGGTCAATTTGAACTCTCTACCGTAATGCCCCCGATACGCGCCCCAAACATTGAAGATCATCAGACTGGCAATGATGAAGTAAAGCCCGGCAGCGTAAGTGGCATAATAGTAGGCTTGTGTGAGAGCTTGTACCTTGACCCTTGGCGCTTCAAGATATCCACCTCCAAAAATGGAGATGATGGCGATTAAGAGAAATGACGCAGCATAGAATCCAAGTATGGTTATGGGTTGTGCCACAGAGAACGGTATTCTTCGGGCCATGTTGAACAGCAATGCCATGTTTGCGATGAGAGCGGAAGCGAGTGATAGGCCGTTGATCGCAAGGGCCCTAGATTGCCATGTTAAACCTTGATCCTTCGGAGTTGTGGCTGCTTACCATTGGGGATCGGCGATGGCAATTCCGTGTTCTTCTGTTCCACCAGCTGGAACAGAAACTCGCCAGTTCTGTATGATAGCACAAATGTTAAAGGCATTAGCCATTGGCCCAAAGGTTCCCTACGGATGATATTAGCGACGTTTCCAAACAAGACCCTTTATCGAACATACGGCAATTAAGGGGATTGCTGTGCTTGCAATCCAGTAGCGGGTCGGTAGTAGATAGCTTCTTTCTTCCTCTTCCTCATCCAGGTCCGAGTCATCGTCCGGCCGGTCCTTGACATTGTCAACCTCTTGGCCCATGGAGCCGACAGGCCCATCCAGTCCAGGGTCGTTCATGATCAATATAATTGATCGTACGAAGTACGAGAGACCGAAGGTGTTTGTTGAGACTATGAATCTGTGCTACAATGGCCTATAATGACGAGTTCAAGGAGTCAGCATTAGACAGCTCCTGTGTTTGACAACCGGACTTTGATGATCTCAACGCGAGGGCGGTGGGAGGACGGAGATATCGAATGAATGCATCGCAATACCAAAGTTGATATCAATGGAGCTTCGCTCTCTCCATCAAACCGTTTCAGAGATTGTAGATGAGAGAATGAAAAAACTTCAATGAGGTACAGTAATTTTCAGATGACCATCGTGGAAACATCAGTCCAATCCTGCTCTTGAATGAGCCACGGAATGTGTTTATAGCCGCTTAGTTAGCCCTACAGAGTATGCAGATGACGGGGCCTCCCCACAAATCAACTGCGCCGATGGCCTGGGGAGCCTCGCATAAGACCATCGACATAAAGCTTGATTTGCTGAACCTTATTCCTACTGTAGTGACAGGGAAATCGCCCCACCGACGTCATTCCAATGCCCTGGAAATATCACCAATGAGACTGCTCTAGAGTACATATCCAGATGTTCTATATATAAAAAACAACCTCTACCTGGACGGTATTAGTAGGTGGTAAAGTGATCAATTGATTCCTTTCACAATGGACGCGAAAGAATATACTGAGACGTTCGGTTGAAGAATAGTTTTCATTAGGTGTGGTATTAGGATCGGCATCATATAAATATATATAAACCCATGAGTTAGGACAAACGCATGATCAGAACCGAACTGGGCAGTTCTTGGTGAAGGAAAATCCGATAAAGACCAGTGTGCTAAAACCCATCACTGTGCAGACAGTAAAATACCAGTCTGAGCCTCGGACAGTAACGTGGTTATCGGTTGTACCGCTGTTATTGGTGAAGCCATTGGCTTGGAGAGCATCGTTACCCATTGCGACAGCTTTTAGTGCTTGTGATGAGGTGGTAACTGTCGCGGGGTCCACAGGCAACTTGCTGGAAAAGAAACTGAGAGGCTAAGAAAAAAATGATAGAGACTTATCAGGTATGGGGAAACATGTGTGCATTATATCCACCAGAGTAGGAAATCAAAAGGAAAATGGAAACGTCGGAGCCTGAGGTCCATGACGCCATGCTCCTAAGCATACATGATGTGCATTGTCTGCACGATTTTCAAGGATGTAGTCACTAGCGACCTAGGAAAGATTCCTGCTATGCAACTATCTTAGAGTCGATATCCGTAATGGAGTTCGATACGGGAAAGGCAGATCGTTTGCAGGGTAATGTTGGAGCCTCGTCTCAAAAAGCTCGATTCGGTAGCTTGAAAAGCTTGTATAAAATGCGGATTGCATTTACTCTGAGACTGAAAATTTGACTCATGTTCGCTCTCAATTGATGGACAGTGCCTGAGGAACATCCGATTCCGGATCTATTTTGCAACAAATCATACCGTAGATGATGATGTCAAGAAGGCAAGGACCGCTAAAGCTAAAGATGACAAGAGGCTGAAATATTATCAAGGCAATTTACCTTGCTTCCACATATATGCCGTACTCTGATCGGATATCGAGGGGAAACATAGTGATGTTTGCTTTTGACATGCGCGCACCAGACCGTGCTTTCGCATGACCGATGTGTCGTCAACCGAACTTCCGCATGAGTGTTCCGGCTCACAGATACGCTAGAGCTTTAGAAACAATGATTGACAAAATGAAATAACCTTGCTCCACGACACTCTTTGACTTCGCTGAGACCGCGGTGCAACCAATGGATCTCTGAAGCAATTCCAATTCAGCGACGTAGACTATGATATATGTATCCTTCCTAGATCTTGTTCTTTCAAGGGAAACTGCACATAGCTGCGGCTTCCGGTAAGTTGAGGAATAGACCGGTATGATTTGTCGCCTCAACAGCATGCCCATTGATTGAGATTTGAAATGCATGACAGTATGTAACAAGTTGGATCGAAGTTTGATATTCGGTTATGGTTGCTGATCACCGAATGGGGTTTAGTCAAGTTGCTGCTTTTTCTCTCCTTCCATGCTGCGCCAACTCCATTGGCATGATATCAACATTTCGAGAATGTGGCTGGTGACAGCTCCACCGATGGCCACATGTAGTTCTTCTCTATAATCTCATAAGTCCACTCTGATAATTTTGACTCGAGATCTTCCTCTCGATGTACGTGCGTCATTGTCGCAAGTTGAGCGGACAACTTCCTGGTGACCTTTGACCGAACCTGACGGGTCACTGTTTGGGCATTCCTGAGCTATGGAACCCACTCCTCTCTCCTCTCTCCCCGCATTTCCCTCCTCCACGCCTCCCTCGATCTCTACAAAACCAACATCTCCGCAATCAACTCCCTCCCCAAAGAAGCCAGATTAGGCATCCGAGTCGCAGTAGAAGCGTACATGGAGATCGGAAGGACTTTGTTAAAAGATGGGTTCGAAGTCGTGAATCAAAACGAGGGTAAAGGGAGGAAAGGGACGGTTAAGTGGTGGAGGAGATTGTGGGTTGCTTGGTGGGGGATGATGGGGTGGAGCGCGGTCTAGATGGGTTGTGTTTTCGTTTATGCATTGTAGAAGATATAGGATGAAAAGCCCGCAGCTTGTAATGATTATTCCATTTCCGGAGATGGCCTCTGGCTTCTCATACACTTTGTGGTTTGTCTCTGTTCGCTTTGATGAAACGCGGAGCACAGTTGGCGAAACAACATTTGACCACGTCAAGCAGGATTGCATCCCTTTGATTCTGTGTCGCGATGCGGTAGCTGTCTGAAACGTGATATATTCCGTTCATTTCGTAGAGCGTGAGCGGTCCGCGCTGCTACTGTAATCTTTACAATTTTGCCGCCGAATCTACTCAGCTAGCAGTCACACGGTCTCTATCAGACGCCAATCCAGAAAGGTTATTGTAAGAGCCCCATTCAGTGTTGGGCCGTCCAAACCCCATCGTCATGCTGGAATCACTGCTGAAAGACCCATATATGTTGTTCCCAGCCTCACCATAGAACTCCATGGGTAGAACATCAGTCTGGCTGATTTGCCCAAAGGCCTGAAAACCAGGATCGTAGTGCGGCGTTACGTGCGCCCTAGGAACTGCGGGAGGTATCCCGCTAAGCGGATTTGGGATCAAAGATGGATGGATTGGCACATTTGTTGAACCATGCTGAGGAACGGCAGTAGCAGGCACGGCATCGGGTAGTGTCTCAGATCCTGGAGATGACCTAGGGGGAGGTGAAGTAGCGAACGCCTGGAGGCTTACAGCACGGATTTCTTCCACGGCAATCTTCGCAGACGTCCATGTCTGACTTGTTTTCTTGAGGGAAGATACCAAGAGGAGGACTTGTTGCCTTATCTGGGACTGGTCTATTCCAAGCACTGCTGCCAATGGCAAATTTGCTGGATTGGTACTGTTCTTCTCTTTGAAACTTTCTGTAGGAATATTAGTGACATGTTTGGTCTGAATGCTTATAATATCATGTGTGGCAATATAGAAAATTGACGGAAAGGACTCACGTGGCAGATCACTGTCTGGTGACGCATCAGCGCCGCTGGACAGAAGAGACCAGATAGATAGATATGCTGACGCGCTCATTACCAGGCAACACGTAAATAATGGTGTATGTGACAAGGTATTGCGAGGTATACCTAGGAGTTTGGCCATGCTTTCTGCGGCACGTAGGAGAAATGCTGTATGGTAGGATGCAGAATGGGATGTTGATGGTATCGTGGCTGGGACATCAGGGAAGCAGTCCAAGACAGGACTCTGGAATTTGAGGCCAGCTACCTTCGAACGTGGCCTATGCAAAAGCATGGCGGCGCTGATTTTTTGTCAGTTCTTGGCGGTTCTAAGATTTCTAATGAACTTACTAGAAAGTGAGAGCATGTGCATGAAATAGCACTTCGTCATATATGCCGTCCTTGCTGACCAAGGTTCGTTTTGTGTCTGGCAGGTAAAGACACCACTGTCCTAATTCATGGTCGATTTTCTCGATGGTAGTTTCATCCGGCGGTGGGTTAGCGGCCAAACGCAGAGTACTGGCGAGGATACGAGCTGCGTCTATTCGATACGCGTACGAGCTGAAAGTGATATCATCTCCCAAGAAAGCGCGGTTTTCGAAGTCTTCAAAAGTTTGATGCTTGTAGATGTTTCCGGTCAGATACTCGGACTCTTCGCATGGCAGCGGAACTGCTATAGGAGTACGAGTGATCAAGATAGACTCAGAAGCACGACTATCTGCGGCTAGTACTCGCTCAATAATATAGAGCTCCCAGAAAGTCCGTCGCCAGCATTCTTCGATGACAACATCGCCGAATCCATGTGTTGTAGCGAAGACTGAAGAATGCATCCCTAAATCTAATGCAAGTCGAATACCTCGTCTTACCATGTCCAGAGCTCGATCCTTTTCATGGTTGGCGTGAGCATCGATCGCGAATAGGAGCAAAGCCTGAACGGTATAAGGGTTCTGGGGCGGCGGAGTTACAAAAAGTCTCCTGTTGACCATTTCAAGATAGTCTGTTTTCCTTGCCATCGGGTCATGACAGGCGCCCAAATATTCCACAACGGCTTGAAGTTGAGGGCATTCGTTTTTGTTGAATTTGTCCGACAAGTGGCCCCGAGGTAGAACGAAAGGATGAGCTGGGAAGAAATACGAGTAGAAGAGTCCAAGCAGATGCACTGAACTTGCCGTGTGTGTGATATCGAGTTGGTTACTTGGCTCCTTTGCTGGTGGAGACCTCAGCGGAGGGCGAGAGTCTTCTGCTGCGATCGAGAAGTCCGGTGGCTTACCAGCTGTGAACATGTTAGTTCAAGGATACGGCTCCTTTGGGGCATAAATCAAATTCTGCGGGTCTTCAATGACGAAACATTCCAATCGGGACGACAGCACTGGAATCGGTATTTTAAGTGGAGAAGAGAACTGTTGGATAGCAATGAAGATTTTGTACATACCTCCAGAGACAATGGGAGTCGTCCATATCGTTTTGTTTGGCCCTCCGATTTTCGCATCTCTGCCAAAGCCGGATTCTAGCTCGTGTCGCCGATTGCTGGATGGCTTGCGTTGACCACGGCGAGAAGCAACAAATATGCAATTTGCCCGTTCCGACTTGCATCTTGAACACACTGGACCACCGTCACATTTAAGATGCCGCTCACGACAATTGGTACATGTCGATGACTTCTTGACGGGCTTCTCCTCCTTTGCAGTTGACGTTGATGTGGACGCTGCAGTCGACATATTTACGGGCCTGTTCGTCACAGCGGGGTTGTGGGTAGAGCTGAGAAAGGGTTTGCCAGGACCAGCCTTCGTTTCATTTATTCCATCCTGAGACCTGACATTCGACCTTTAGCAATGTTACAATGTAACCAGGGGTATTTGCGAGACATGAAACCAGGGATCAAATGGAACACAGATTGGCCCTGTGGTGTTGTACCAAGTCTGTGATCTTCCAGAGGTGGAATTCAAGCTCGTGAGTGGATGCGATTTCGATGAAGCATGTGGTTTGAGATAGCGTCTTACGCGATGCTGATATGGGTAAGGTGTGATGGGCAGGCAACTGTTGATGAGATATCGCAATGCAGCCGCCAACGAGCGGATAAGGCAGATCCACAACCTGATGGGGAACAAGAAAGGACGGAGGGAGGAAGCGATAGAAGAATCCAGGAACCACAAAGGTCACAAAGCCGATGCGCAAAGATGCCAGAGCCAATCAGAGAGGACAATGTTGACTCTCAGACCAGGTACACAGACTTCCTAGTGGTGTATCCATGTAACCTCACGATAGACAGCAAATACATTATCAGCATCCATATGATTATTACTGTGTATTATTATTGAGTTAGTAGTTATCTTTATTTCTTTCTTCCTTACTTCTGTAGATTCGAAGAGTGGGGCCCAAGGTGGGGAAGTCGTCCCAGATATGGAAGTCACGCTGATACGGGTAATTACCAGAGTATTCAAGGACGAGGGGTCTTTCCTATGGTACTGTGAAGATATATTGATGTATGTACAGTACAGTACAGTACCTCCCTCTATGTACTATGTAGATAGATGCAATTACCTGCCTACCTTCTCTGTCCAAGCAAAGTAAAACACACAGACAAGCACAAAATGTGGTCGAATGATCCCCCAGCCAAATTGGTATATACGTCCCAGCGCAGCGTCCAGCCAGCATCTCACTAGGAACGCACGGCATGGATACAAAATGCGTACCTTCCAGACCTACCGCGCTGGGACACACCTCCGATGTGGGAAAAGTACGCTGTATGCCACTTGTCTGGTCACCGGATGGCATGCGACCCTTATCGTCCTCCAGGTCCGGCTCGTACCTAGTCAGTTGCCGAGATACGCATAGTGTCAATGCAAGTACCCCTGGCAGGCCACGCAACCGTCCGGATTTTCTGCTAATTGAATTCAATCTTGGACCTATGCTACAAGGTCTACCAAGGACACGCACGAAACCCGATGCCTGTTATGAAGTGCCTACCTAGCAAGATGGCCACTCACGTGTCATGATTCCAGCGAGCATGAGGTGTTATGGGATCATGTTAATTGGCTCGGATTCATTACCGACTACTCGACTTTGATGACGACCTTCCCGAAATGCGCTCCATTCCAGAGGTAAGTCACAGCATCTTTCGCTTCCGAAAACTCAAAGACCTTGTCAACAACTGGCTTGATATCATGCTTCTCGCAGAACGCAAGCATCTCCTCGAAGCGATCACGCGGCCCGTTCAACAAGCCTTTCAAAGTCAAATTCCTCTGCAGTGCGCACACATTGATGTTGAGCCGGTCTTCTGGAGGATCAATCTTCCCACTGACGTAGCCAATGCTATTGATAAGACCACCCCATCGGATGCACTTGAAAGATTTCGACGTCGTCAGTGCTCCTCCATTCTCAAAAATGATGTCCACCCCTTCCCCTCCCGTAGCCTTCAATACCTCTTCATCCCAGTCAAGGTGGGTCTTGTAGTTGATAAGGACGTCGGCACCAAGTTTCCTGGCTCGCTCTAACTTCTCGTCGGAGCTAGAAGTCACAATCACTGCAAAGCCTTAGCAACACGGCAACCAACGTAGGACCGAAGGTCGAAAAGCCTACCCTTTGCGCCACTGGCCTTTGCAAGTAGTACCCCCATAATAGACACGCCGCCAGTACCCTGGATCAGAATGGTTTCGCCTGCACCACCCGGCTGTCCAAGAGGTCTCATGCCATTGATAGCCATCCAAGCCGTCGTGCCCGCGATCTGAAAATTGCACGCCTCAACATCTGACACATACGGTGGTTTAGCCACAACATCATTCTCTTTGAAAATCCGATACTGTGTCAGACAACCTATATTCCATCAGCGACCATTCATTCCCTCACCATCCCCATCCGAACAATGTGATCCAACCCACCATGTCTCGAAGCCCCAACCCCAGCAGCAAGATGTTCCGCTCTGACCTGGCCCGTCAAATGCGTCGGATAAGAAGTCGAAAGCACATGATCCCCCAACTTCCACTTGGTAACCTCTTCTCCCACCTCCACGACCTCGCCCGATGCATCCGAACAAGGAACCAGATGCTCCGGCGCTTGATTCGCTTTATGATGTTTGAAGAATCCGTTGATGGTCTCGCCATCCTTGTAGTTCAGGGACACGGCCTTGATTTTCACCAAGACCTCATCTGCAGCCGGATGCGCGATTGGTCGCTCGACGAAATGCAGATTGGAGATGCCGTCGAGATCGGATTCCCATTGCTTGGTTTTGAGGTCTGTCATGGTATTTTAAGTTGTTGGAAAGGTACGATAACCAAGTCCAGTCGGAAGTTGAATTGAATATAACTACCTCAACAATTAAAATATATATCAACCACGATAGACCTTGAGATAGTAATTACTGTAGGTACAGTAAAGTAGGGAGTAGTCTGATGAATCGGTCTTGAAACTAAAAGCCAGCAGAAATACCTTCTCTTTAAATGACAATTTTCATTTCTACCAAAGTACAATACAATTCCTCAATCATCCCTCTAGATAACAATCAACTTCATTTTCGACACACACTCATTAGGAGTGGTAGATCAAGCATTTCCGATCATTCAGTACGATAATTGCGGAGCGAACGGAGTTATTATTGTAAAAACGGCAGGAAAAAATTCGCATCTCCGAAGCTTTTGGATTTTGACGATAAAATATTAACTAATTCTTTTCTCAAGAGTACTGTAATTACTCAGTAGCACAACAAAACAGAATAGGTGATTACGAAAGCTTGGTCGTCGTGATTGATCAATGAAGTGATTTATTAAGTGGATTTCTTGGTGGCCGATTCATATACAGTACAGTACATACAGTGCTGTACTACATGATCGTAGGGCCACAAGGTTAAGAAATGATTACATTCTACTTCGTGTAACTAACTACGCAATCTTCTTCATTCCTTCCTTCATATGCCTGGCGGAAATCCTAATGGTGCTCGACGCAATGGTATAATTCTTGTCCCTATTGTTGTGGTTTCGGTTTCATGCTCGGTGAAGTATTTCATGAGCTGTTGTTTTGTGTGGTTGAGAAGTTGCAATTCGCGGAGGTAGTATCCAAGATGTACATGCCTTTCGACGATGGATCCGGGGAAATTTCATATTTAATCCCAGCCTACTCGTCAGTCTTTTTCGACCTCCCGTCACCCATAGAGCTTCAAGTTGGTGATCAATCTGCCAATCGGGTAGGACGAAGTTGGCTTATCTTGTCGCCCGAATCCATGCCACCGTGGTGCTCCGAAGTAGGGCTCGAATACGAACGAGAAACTTCGTGATCACTGCCTGACAGCCATCGGTGCTGAAAATTTCTCGATATCTTTCATTCGCATTTGTAGATTCCGGGCGATCTGAATGTGCTGTGGACTCGCTTTCGAAAATCGACACCAAGCTCAAAGTGATTCTACGACGTTCTGCTATCGTCCTTTGGCGTCTAGGACCAAATCTGTGTGATAAAGATGCAGCGTCGAAATCTAATGGGCCTCTGCAAGTCGTAACAGTATCCGTGATTCGATGCGCGACGGTGCAAGACGGGTAGTAGATTTTGGAAATGAGCGTCGAATGTCCGTAATCTACTTAAGAAAGCTGATCTGGCCATCCGAAGCCTTGCTGCAAAGACAAGGGATCCTGGTATTGATTTTGAAGACCAAGTACTGAGTCAAACCAATCAAAACTCATCTGCTCTTGGACTGGTCGAAAGGTTTCCGTACCGCCCATAGCAGACACAAGATTGATGGATCCATCAGAGGCAACATTGAGGTCATTTGCCCACGTGTCTTGGATCGGATTGGCAATCATCAAGTTCACACCGTCGGGAGTCTTGGAGGAAGAGGATGAAGATGACGAGGAAGTGGGCTTCGCGGATCTCATACGGGCAGACCGGTGGAGAGCTAAATGCTTCCGGATAAATATTGAGTATAGGTAGGGGATGTGATTTTCGTCATCGGAGGCGTCTCGGAGTAGGTTCGCAGCGTCTTCCACAAGTCCAATAACTTGATCCTCGTCGAAAAGATGTCTGAATTCTGGCCCAATCAACTTTAGTAAGAAGCATGCAGAATATGTGATGGCGACAACATGTTGATCCGTAGTGAACTTGAAGACACTAGATGCAGGAAGCTCTTCTTTCGTGACTTTGACCGCGGTAACGGCGCAATCGTAACACCTGGTAACGAAGGATATCTGATCCACTTTGTTATAGCCGTCGATTGTGCAATGATGAAGCCCGAAAGAGAGAGGGATCAAGTTGTAGAATGCCTTAAGCAGCCTTAGGTATGACAAGTACATATCTAGGGCTCCTTGATCCTGATGGTCGCGGCTGAAATTGCGAAGGTTGCGTTCCCAGATTTGACTCCAGCCATCCAGACGCCAATTCAAATCGCGGACCACCACTTGGTAATTGAGGCTGGTCGACATGCCAGTGAAAGTATCGTTGTTCGAATATAGAACATCAAAACAACGGTAAAGATGCCGAAGCAGCTGAGCAGTAGCCGATATGAAGACATCCGATAAGGTACAGCCTGGTTGATGGTACCAATGATCTACATCTCTGACGCCGAATGTCTCCGGTACCTGAGGTGGTTTGCCAGTCTGGGCACTCATGCTGCGATCTAAGACAAAGCAACACATCCATGTCCGCTCACGGGCAAGGAGCTCTTGGATGTACATTTCTTTGATATTGAGGTCCATGTTGTCGGGATAGCGCAAGACAGTTTTTCTGTGGAGTCCAATCTCTATCCCTATCCGAAGAGCAATTCCAGCGTACAGATACGCATTATCTGTCTCATACGATGCAGATGGTTGAGACCATGTTGCCAAGAGGATGAATCCTTGAACTGTTGCCGTGGACTTGGATGAGAGCATTGCTTCCATTCCAGCTCTTCGAGCATGTTGTATGACAGAATTGTAGAGGATCCCGCTCTGGTAATACCTTGCCGCAATTGCGCATACGGCCGTGAAGAGAAAAGGTGATCGAGAATTGCACAATTGCGGGTTATTCATAGCTTTACTCAAAAGGCCAATTTGGGGATTGAGCCGGGTAAAAAATAAATCGAAGAGCTCGTGAGCCTGAGCGGTTGTGATGATTCCCTCCGTAAGAATGCTTGCAGCTCCTTTGGCTGCGGGATCTACAGCAAGTTGGTGGCGGATATCTTCACGAAAGTAAGCCGTGTTAGCGACGCCCAGCATCCTGGAAGATCCCCATGCTGCTGGAGAAGATTGGTCTGAGGGAGATTCTGGTTGGATTGCCGAGTCCGAATTGTCCTGGATCTGGCGACTCGCCTGGGCGAGAACTCCAAGTGGAAAAAGGGCATTATCTACCTTGAAGTGGAGAGCACCCTCGACGTCAACAACATCATTTGGAGGAACTGCATCAGCATGGGGCTGAAGTGACTTGGATGAAGTTGGAGATGCGCTCTGCGGAGCAATAATCTCTTGTTGGGTATTAGTTGAAGGAGTAGACTCTGTTGGTTCAGAGACATGGCCGGAGCGTTTGGCTGCTCGAGACCACTTTCCCCGTTGTGACTTCAGGCGTACACACTATAGCGTAGAATAGGTCAGTGAGGTCAATAATCATGATTTCCGAATGTGCAGCATACAGAAAAGTTATGAATTCTGCAGTGGCGGCATATATCGGAATCGTCTACAACACATTTGATCTTGCCCTGTGGCACGTCAGCTATCCAATCATCCCAGTGTTTTGAAGACAAGGCATTGTTCAAACCTTTCGGCACTATAGAATAGCAGCATCGTTAGCAAGAGTTCGAAGATCTGTTCTTGGAGCGATATGCTTACGTTGGAGCAAGCTAATGCTGTACGATTGGAACGTTTCGTAGTTTGGTGAATTGGCGAATCAACCTCGCAAGTTGGGCTCATCTCGAATGGATATGTAACCAGAAGTCATCTCGCACGAGGACTGATGAACTTCGTTCGCGAATGAACCCCTTCTTGTCCAAGGTGTTGAAGAACAGTTCGAGACATTTAGCAGGCGGGAAGATACTGTAGGTATGACCAAGATGGTTTGTAAGGATCCATTATGTTAAGTATGTGGTGGATCCACTGATAAGCCAACAAAGGTAACTCCGCTTTCAGTCCAGATTTGTCCACAATGGAGGCAAATTGCGTAGTGTAGATTACTAACTAGCGACTGTAGAGAATATTTGGGACTTGAATTCTCGCCTGAGGGTCTCATCTTATCGCTACGAATCTTCTATAGTATATACTCTAGGTCCCTCAGGCTACGGAATCTTGACGTATGGCCCACACGTGACATACATAAAATAAGGAATGAACAAGATCCAGTTTGCGTGACCCTAGCCGCAATATCGCACTCTCAGTCCTACCCCAGACTCTGATCGCGTCGAAAACTTCCTCGCTATTCCATTAAGACGACTTATCATGAGATGCAATGACCTCCGCCCCCTTACTATCACCTTCTTGACTCTCGGTGGCGTAAGCGTCACCAGATGGTGCGACTCCCGTAAGAGAGTCAACAAAGGGAAGCTGACTGTCTCCAAATGTGCCAAAATAGTCGACATCATCGACCTTTCCGAGCTCTGGTACTGGAAAGAAATAGTTGATTACATAATGAATGATCCCAGTGCCGAAGTATCCCAAAGGATAGCACATGTAGAATAGCCGGTTCCAATTCTCGCCAAAGACGATGCTTGGAGTGACGCTGTGAACAAACCCGGGCAAGAAAAAAGAGAAGCCGATAACAAAGCTGACAAGAGTTCGGGGGTTGACACCGTGGAAATACCAATATGAGGAAGATGCATTTGGCTTGTAGAGGTCCGAGAGGCTCAGGGCCTGCTTGCGAACAAGATAATACTCGCAGTGTAACAAGCCAGTCAAGGGTGCTAGGAAGATTGCGTATGATCCCATGACGGATATGAATTTGTTGCTGGTATTAGCCAACTGCCAAGGCTGCATGAGGATTCCGATACACAAGACGATGTAGGCTCCTCGTTTGAGATTGATGAATTTCGGACATAGACCGGACATGTCAATTCCGCCAGCCACACAACTGCCGGTGACAGTGATGAGAATCTGTGATAGCAAAATCGGAACTGATGCGAAGAAGACTGCTGCACGAGCTGCTGGAGCTTCGCGCTGCTGGACTTCGGTGAGCAGTAAAGCTGGATTCCACACCAAGCCAGCGTCGGGATATATAGTAGCACAGCAAGAGGCGCAGATGATACCAACGATAGCCTGTTGCAATTAATCAGCTCATGTCAGAATAACAGCATGGAGAGTGCATCAGCATACAGTATACATATCGGCGAGACCCATTCCAAGACCTTGTGGCCAACGTTGAGCCCCGGGATATTTGGCGTAACGGCCCCAATCTGCAAATCCGAGAATACCAGTAGATTGACTAGCAATGACTGTTGTGATACCACGAACAAACATCCAGCCGAACTGGGATCCGCTGGCGGGGGCAACACCAGCCAAGGCTTCAGTGTTGCGGAAGAGCGCGCCGGAACCACCGGCCTTACTGACGAACCAACCTAGCATCGCAAGAGATGTCACAAGTGTTGAACAAGCGACGATGATGGAAGGCCAATGGAAAACTTCTGGCTTCACCCAGGCACCAGCTGCGACAAAGAGACAGAAGATGAACCAAGCAACGAAGTCATTCGTCTCCATCGGTACACTCGCGGGGAGCGTGTTCTTCATATCATAAAACGAAGGCCAAAGAGCACCAATGGTGGTTTTGACACCTGCATACAAGTCAACAATTTATTCCGAATGACCTCAAAAGAGCACTTACACATGCTGCCGAGCCATGACTCGGTCGCAAACCAAGTACAATTCAGCACAACACGGTTGAAGACGGGAAACACATTCGCTCTCATTCCCCATGAAAAGCGATTTGCGACGGGAAAACCGATGTGCCATTTGCCACCGATTTGGGACCCAAGCATGGTCAGAAGACCAACGCAGGTGTAACCGATGATGACATCCAGGATGGCTTGCCACGCGTTCAAGCCAAATCCGAGCAAACTGGCACCGGTTGACCAACAGACAATGATGATCCCGACACTACTTTGGTAGCTGAAGTAGGTCAACCCTGTCCATGTTCGACGATGGGGTGGTAGTGGCCGGATCTGTGCGTTGCAATGATCAGTATGGAGGCAAAGGTAAAATCGATGGAGACATATACTCACGTCCTCGTTGTACCATGCAGACACTGGCTTGCCAACCTCATCCTTCAACGTGGCTTTCTCGATGAATCCCGAGACACCCATGATTACCGGGGAAATTGACTTATTGGTTTGGATCAACAATCAAGGGTATAGATGGTTGTGTCCGTAGCAGTCTCATTTTGTCGGCGTCGTTGAAGTCTTCTTATGCAAATATTCTGACAGGCAATGACCCTTATCATGGATGAACCCAATATTCCTAAATGTGGGTCTGAGCCAGCCTCCATCCGTAGATGGAGAACTGTCAATCATGTTTACTGGACCATTGGTATTGCTAAGGAAGTGATTCCGGGTTCTTGTGCGCAAAGGGTGATAGTATGAATCGTGGAGAAAGTTGGTGAGGAAGATTGATTGTTCCGGTAACTTAGGCAAGAAGCCGATCGGCGTTTTGTCCAAATCGGCGCACAAATCGAACAACCCTCATCCACAAGGATTTGGCACACCCGCATCCATCAACTCGAGTGGAGTACAGGTCTTATCGACCACAACCGTCAAACAGATTGATCAGCATTAATTGATGATAACAAACAGAATGCTGGCAGCCGCCGTCGGGAGTCAGTCCAATAGGGCGAGGTTTAAGATGCCGAATTGATGGAAGACTTCTCGCCACCAAAAATCAATCCGGGCCATGTGAAGCCATCCGGCAGCATTGAAATATCTCATTAATGTGAGCTGAGAGGCGTGATGTATGCTATGCTATCAACACCGACATAGTTGTCCTCGTTGCATGCTTTCCGAAAGACTCGACAACATCACCACCATGTTCATCCAGAGCCTGATTTCCAAGCTGCAGTCGGACGCTGCCCTTGCTGGTCAAGTCCGGACAGCTGTTATCTTGTTGGCCGTATTACCACTGGGGATCCATGTTCTGATTAAGGGACGAGAGCTCTTGATCGAGCTGATAAGGTACTTTGAATTCTGTATGCTGTGGACCATCAAAATGCTTGCCTTACACATCCTGACCAGCCGATAGTCTGCCAACATACCGAGTTTTACAAGAAATCCGAAAAGAAGCCATACCGGACAATCTTCATGCGATTACCCTTTCCATGGCCAACTGAGAACACTTATTATTTGTTGGATCATGAGCCGATGCGAAAGCTCTTTGCCAGGTCACCAAATCTTGATGCATTTGCGCTCGCTCGACGACTTCACTATGTTGTCTGGCAGGTCCCACCACTTGCATACAAGGACACTCTACGTGAGGCCGCAAAGAAAATCCATGTTGAGCTGTCTGCTAAGAAACTCGGCCCGGTGACTCGTACCTTTGAAGATGTATTGCGAGCGGACATTGCCAGTTTGAAGAAGAAAGTAGGAAATGAAGGCAGATTGGTTCCTTTTCATACAACATTCTACAGAATGGCATATGCTGGAAACATGAAGGCAATATACGGTCCAAATCTGCCTGTTACAGAAACTAGAATCGCCCTTCAGAATTTCGCTATCAATCTTTATGCACTGAACGCAACCCCATCTCTTCCAGTGCTGCCGACAGAATGGTGGAATCGGAT
The DNA here is from genome assembly GCA_001006345.1 of Phaeomoniella chlamydospora. Taxonomy (NCBI): domain Eukaryota; kingdom Fungi; phylum Ascomycota; class Eurotiomycetes; order Phaeomoniellales; family Phaeomoniellaceae; genus Phaeomoniella; species Phaeomoniella chlamydospora. The sequence continues at coordinate 115,715 of LCWF01000086.1, read as the reverse complement.
CTTCCCTGCCTCGCGAAAAGGTGCTCAAGCTCGTGACGATGTCACTAATGCGCTAATCAAGTGGCAACAGGAAGGTGGCTTAGAAACGTGCTCGGACACATGGCGCAATATTATGCAAGTTGTTCTCGATAAGAATGTTCCCATAGTTCACTCCAATCGATGGGTCAACATGGTGTTATTTGGCTTTCAAGGAAACACCGGTGAACAACCAGGGTGGGCTTTCCTTCACATTCTCCAAAGCCCAAAGCTATGGGCCGCGATCCAGGCTGAAGTCGATGCCTTACCCCCCGACTTACTCACCGGCACCGACTTCCGTCGTGTCACCCCACTCTTGTATTCGTCCATTCACGAGACTTTACGTCTGTCTACAGCCGTTTTCGCTGGTCGTCAAGCCACAATCGATACAAAGATCCAAGGATGCGATACGCTGTTCCCTAAGGGATCTCTGATCAGAACGATGAGCCGGGCATCTGCCTTTGACGATAGAATCTGGGGTGCTGATGCAGACTGCTTCAAGGGTGACCGTTTCTTACTAAACGAGAATCTATACAAAGAAGAACTGTTCTTCGGGGGAGGCGTGTCTGGTAAGTTCAACAAGCACCATCAAACGAATTTCATGACTAATATCTCATAGCATGTCCTGGACGTCATTTCGCCCTAGCCGAGCTCGAACTTCTAATGGCACACATCATCCGAGAATTCGAATTCGACCACAAGACATTAGAAATGCACAAGAAGCTTCCTCCTGAAGCAAAAGATCTGGAATTAGCTCCTAAAGTAGACTCAAAGTTCTCTTGTGACATAATCGATTTGGACGGAACGAAAATCAAAGGAGTGCATCCGGGAGTAGCTGATGTTGATTACCGTATGGAAAGTGTTAGTGGATCTTTATATCCATTACAGGAAAGCACTTGTTTCATCAAACCTCGATACTAGAGAAAAGGGATGACTTCTGGATTTTTTTATATTTAAAATGTCTGGACAGCAGTTCCGGGGTTTGATAGAGCAGATCTTATACAAGAAAATCTCAAAATTGTTGAGATGATCGAGTGAACCATTGTCCTCGAAGCCATAGATTAAAATATCACTTCCAGAAAAAATAGTTCTCTAACATCGAGGATATATATATATAACTTATCTATCATGTTCAACATATTGTATTCCTCAAATAAGATAACCGCCGAGACTCACTCTCTTAACGACCCTTGAATTCGAATTCATACGTAGTAAAGGCGGTATGATATCATCACACTTTATGCAAAGTATTCACCGTGATAAAAATTTCTCATCGAATAATTTTTCATTTTTTTATATTTTCGATTCCCACATCACATCTATATCATCTGATTCCTACATCTATCATTTCTTTTCCCCCCAACACCTTCTTACTATGCCTCCTCCGCCACCGCCAGACTATTCTTTCTTTTCCAAATCAAACAAAACCTTTGCCTGATCAATAACGGTTTCCTCCAACGACCTCGGCCTGAAGCCCAACTCGCGTTTTGCTCTGGTACAATCTGCGGTAAAACACGGGTTCAAAGGTAAGCCTTGGTCCTCGATGACTGGGAATCTGTGGGCGTGCTCGGGAAAGGCGGATTTGAGGATGGAGAAGATCCGCGCGTAGCTGTAGCTGCCGCTGACGATTTGGAAACGTTTGCCGGCGGCGGATGGCCATGTGAGGGCGTTGAGGTGCATTTCTGCCGTGTCGTAGACGTTGGTGAACACGGGGGATGGGTCGCCGGGGATGGTGGTTTGGGCGTGGGTGATGTGCGACCAGAGGCGGGCAGAGGCGGCATCGAGGTTGTGGAGGCTGTGGAGGACTTGGAGGGGTGGGCCGTAGCCTGTTGCTGGGCAGAGAGCGACGAGGTCAAAACTGGGTTGATTGCTGGACATGAACTCCCATGCGTATTTCTCGGCGAGCGTTTTGCCGCAGCAGTACGACGTCACCGGCATGTGTTGGCCGCTGGATGAAGAGCCTTTCTCCCACGTTGTGGGGTTCCAGTCGTCTTCTGTATATGCGCGCTGTTCTGCTGGAGAAAGGCCCAGGTGAGGATCGGGGTTGATGGCGGCGACCGTGGAGGTGTAGACCAGCCGTTTGATGGATTTTTCTTTGTGACAGGCTGACAGAATCGATTTGATCCCGTTCAGCTGCGGCACCATGATCTCCTCTCCGGATTTATGGGTGAGCGTATATGGTCCCGCCACATGAATTGCAGCATCACAGCCAACGACAGCTTCATCGTAGATGCCTTCGCTGGGGTCTGCCTTTTGGTCCTGTACGTATACCCATTCAATGCCCACATCAGGGTATTTCGCGGACCATTGCTCTGCTTTGGATGCGGACCGAGTGCTGCCTCGAACTTTGAAGCCTGCTTTAGCAATTTCAAGTACAATCGCTGTGCCCACGATGCCCGTGGCACCGGTCACAAGAATTTTGCCTTGGAATAAAGGCATTTTTATCACGTAAGGGGAGGTCTTGATCGAAATTTTTTTCCCAAGACCCAAAAGTGACTGGGATCCCGACTTTGATCTGGATGAGATTTTCGAAAGTAGGACAACTTCAATGGGAACCTAAAATTGACCAGGATGGCGCATCTCATTCTTCCTCTATTGTTATCGAGCTTATCGGATTGGAGACCTACATGCTTCTCTCTTGGACTGACCTACCATTTTGTCGGTAATGCCGACTAGATGGCGTGTAAAGGCCGACATTCATTATATCCTCCCGGTTTGTTGAACCCACATACTGATGTAGAGACTGGAGATAACGAGCTCATCGGGCTTGTGAGGTTCTAATGTTTTATTGCCACAGTAATTATTATTAAGTTATCCTCTTTGTTGGGATGTTTACTATTGGGGAATTATTTCTCCGCTTAGCAAGAAACCGATATCTTAAGATGCCGAGCAGATCCAAGATGCCGATGATTGTATCAGGGGCCAATTATCTCTCTTGATAACAACTTGAGCTTACCAACGAATGGCGGATACCCCAGCCCCAGAGAATGATTCTTGGTATATGACATTAAGTATTACGATCTTGGTTAGTTCTGGATATGCGGATGCTCCGGGCGCTGGACAAGATAACCGCAATTATAGAGAAGTCGGCTGCGAGACGCCGCTGTACCGAGGGCGTGGAACCTCATCTGGACCCGACATTAGAGATCCCGCTTGAGACATTCCGCTTGATTAGGACGGATCGTATGGTCTTGATATCGCAAAGATAACCATTGGGTCTACCAAAGTCTGGTCTAGATGCAGCTGAAATATCGAGAATGATGCTTATCTTACGGCTTGCAAAGCCTCGTCAACCACATTTGCCACTCCAAGAACTTCCTCCTCTCTCCACCTCCTTCCCACTATCTGTACGCCCACTGGCGCGTCTTTGAATGTATCTGGAGAGTCATACATTTCATGTACGGCTTTATCGAGCTCGTTCTTCGGGATGTACGCCCTGTCTGGTAGATCGACGCTTGCATCTACGAATGTTACAGGAACAACCGCGCTAGGCATATCTAGCACATTGAATACGCACGTATATCCAGCGTAAATGTACTGACCGTGGGGAGGAGGGGGAAATGGCGCGACCGGGCAAATGAGTCCGTCGATTGGCCGGCCAGTTCCTGAAACTTGTTTGGTCGCCAGCCATGCGTCAAGGTATCGCCGTCGGAAGGCGTCACGTTCGAGATTAAGTTGCCATGCTTCATTGACTGTTATAGGAGGGAACTTGGAGACATCATCGATGCCAGGAAGTAGCGGTTCTTTGCTTTCACCGAAAAGTCGTTTGAATTCTTCCCCGTTGTCCGAAGCAAAGGTCCGCTGAAGAATGGAAAGGGCTTCCGCATGGTTGAGCGGAGGGAATTCAATGACCGTGTGACCGGCCCTTTTGAGTGCCTCAACGGTTAGAGCAATAGCTCGACGAACGGGAGGTTGAGGCATAACGACACCATCGTAATCGTAGTACCCGAAACATAGTTTGCTGCCCTTGCCGCCCAATTGTTTCAGCTGGTACATATCCTCCCGCCACTTGATTTCCACAACTTTTGGATCATAATCCCACGGTGCTCCATCTATTATTGCCTTGAAGAAAGTGCTACATGCGGCAAGACTTCTGGCGATAGGTCCAAGTGAGCTTTCTATTGATTCTTGGCCAAGGAGGGTGTTGGATGCGCCCAGATATGGTAATCTCCGCATTGTCGGTCGCAAGCCATAAAGATTGTTGAGCGCAGCAGGATTTCGGATTGAACCTCCAAGATCGGTACCAACTCCCAATGGACTTCCCTTCAAGGCTAACAGGGCAGCCTCGCCTCCACTACTACCTCCGGAAGTGAGTGTACGGTTACGTGGATTCACCGTGCGGCCATAAACGTGGTTGACGGTTTCCGGCATCATGAGCGTCATTGGGACATTCGTGCGAGTATATATCACCGCACCTGCAGCTCTGAGAATCTTCACCAGACTAGCATCTTCGTCCGAGATACGACCTAACCAAGTAGCCAGTCCCATATTGTTCTCTTTGCCGCCGACATCGAATTGGTCTTTGAGAGATATTGGTAGACCATGCAGAGGACCGACAGGCCCAGTCTTTCGCAGAGATTCATCAAGTTGGTGGGCTTGGGACAATGCATCTTTGATCCAGAATTCCGATAGACAGTTGGTGAGTTGGTGAGCTATCATGGCTCTTTTGCAGTAGGCGCTCGTAACATCAACGGCAGACCATGTGCCGTTTGCCAGCCGGGCAAGTAATTCGTTGACATCGTCCAGCTCAGTGATTTCCAACTCCGTACTCGTCAATAGTCCACATTGCTTTGGTACATCCAGGACGTTCGTCTGGGAGTCTGGTGGGCTTTCTTTCAGGATCAAATCACGAGGTATCGCATCTCGCTGAGCGATCTTTTTCGCCTTGCATTTCTCTTGTAACTCTTCCCAACCCATGATAGCTTTTCAAATGATGATCCAGATCTGTATGCCGTGACATGTTTCCTTGTTATTGACGACGGTTGTTTTATAATGCTTCTAGCGGATATCGGTATCTTTCATGGAGACTCGGCTTCTTGCCAGTACAGTGTCTTCTATCCCATCTTGAAAAATGTGGGGCTTACCCCGTACCGTACATATCTTTATCATTCTGACGTGGCAGAGATGGGTCAGAGTAAAGATACGTGAGCTCTTATCTTCCAATCTTGATTCGACTTCCAGTTCTTTCAGTCAAGCTGCCCAGCAATATAATTGAATTGGGTATTATATTTGGAAATTCGTTGAACGTTTCCTACGTTGGTTCGATCTTCTTCTCGTACCGTGTCCGGCTCCGTACCTTGATTCAAAAAACTGTTTCCGTGATCTTTGATGTGGAATGCAAAAAAGATTCAAGGAGCTGGTGACTTGGACTTTGAAAGACCTAAGCATTGAGCAGGGACGAAGCCATCAGGTGCATCTATACGATGTGTCCTATAGACTTGGTGGCCATGCCAGCACGCAGAAGCATGTTTGCGAAAGTAGGGCCATTTACGGCGTTGAAGCTAGGTTCACCGCACCGAATGCTCCTAATGATTCGAGAGAGCCTTAAGCCACAGACTCTCATCGTCACGAGTGTCGCCAGAAAGACCTTGACTTAGAGGTAGTATCGAAAAGATGTCTAGATACTAAGTCTACATGCACTACTAATCCTTGGGGGTTGGTACAGCATAATACAGTTTCTCGACGTGCTATCTAGAAGGCCAAAATATTCCCAGCTTTGAATATATATATCCTCCGTCTCTTTACTTCAAACAAGGTGTCCATGACATGGGTCTTGCCAATCACGCGATCGGACACCGGTAGCTACACCCCCACATGCCCTTTGATCTGTGCTTAACCCATTACTCTCGGGCGACCATGCTGTTTTGCAAAATTCCTATATCTTCAGTAGTCAGGAGAGAATAGATATTGCTGCGGATTACAGAGTCTGTTAGGAGCAACAGAGTCTATAGAAAAACGAGCAGGATAAGCATTCGTCTGGCTGGCCGGTTGCTGTTCTATCAGCTCGAATTGGCTGGTAGCATAAAGCCTTGGAAGAATTGTAGAACGCTGGTAGAGTCCTGCAATGAAGCAACCATCGCTATATCTGTATTCGATTAGTACTAATAGGCATATTTCTTCTAGAGCAACATGTTCTCAACGGTTGGGTGACGTGCTTACAGTGGTCTGGGCGCACGACAATCAAGCAGCCTTGTTTTGAATCGATGCCGTAGATATCGTACGCATATCCATGCTTTGAATTCCCACCGTCGTTATCTACGAAGACGTTTTGGAGACCTTTCCCAAGAGTTAGTGCTAAGTCCATGTCGAAGCGATATGCAAGTGGGCTATATGGGATTGACTTAGAAGCGAAACCCATTCACACATACCAACCATTTGGGGAATATGAATACGTACGTTTAATCCTCAACTTGCCGGTAACCGGCGTGAAGACTCCTGGAATTTGTTCTTGCTCTAGTTCTGTGCGCCTCGATGATAGAACTAGTATAGCTTGTATGACGCTGTCAACGTCTTGACTCTTTGGAGTAAACTCTGATACCATGTTACCAAGATCATTGGAAAGCTGCTCAAGTCAGTATCAGCAATCTGTAGTTTTGGCACTTTTGCCCGAGGTGTAGGGGTAGACCTACTTTCCGAAGCCTGGTCGCGGCTTCACCTTTGAGAATGTCTCCAGCAAATACGACTATGTGCCATCGCGAGTCAGCAGACAGTGCTCTAATCAACTGCATAGGACGAGCGTCACAAAATCGTACTACCTCGACACTCGGGAAGCGCATGCCAACGACAAGGCCCGTACCCAGACTCTGGGAGTCGGGAGGAGACGCCACCAGGAGTGATTTATTATACTTAATGCCCTGGCCCGCAGTGTATCGGCCAGCTTTGACGAATTGATCCTTGAAATAGTCCGATGTTATCTGATGCTCCTCGCGGTATGACGATGAGAATAACTTCGTGAACATCCGGTCAAACTCGATCAAATCAGCTGCTGTCCCCTGACGTTCGGAGACATATGTGTCAAGAATTGTTGGCAAAGCCTGGCTCCGGAGGACTGCCGCTAGTTTCCAGCCAATATTGTATCCATCCTGTAGGCTCACGTTCATTCCCTGCCCTGCTTTCGGGCTGTGCGTGTGACATGCGTCTCCGGTCAGAAAAACGCGATTGTGTTGGGTAAAAAAGTCGGCTACACGCTGTCCGATCGAGTAGACCGACCACCACACTGTTTCCGCAACTTCCAGTGAATAGGGGCTGAAGATTTGTCGCGCCCGTTCTTGGAGTGTAATTAAGTTGGCGTCCTTTTCCGTCAAACCCTGTAGCTCAACGTAAAACCGGACTAGATAGTCACCTTCGCGAGGAATGATCATGAGATTTCCTGCATCCGAGTGCAAGATCGCCTTCTTGCGGATATCTGGGAAGTCGGTTCTCGGGAAAAGGTCTATCACACCCCATAAGGAGTTGGTACTGTCACCTATCATTTTTAATCCAAGCGACCTGCGAACTGCGCTGTGCGCTCCATCACAAGCCTCCCTATGTCAACCCAGTTTCTAGTACATTAGGGTAAGCATTGAACGAAATTACAGGCTTACCAGCACATATTTGGAATGGTAGATCTTCTCCTTGCCATTGCTTACAACGGTAGTCGTAACACCATAGGCAGCAGGGTCCGTTGCAGCTGCAGAATCAACACGAACGTCTTTGACCTCGACGCTGTAATCGATGTCCAGCCCACCAGACGATCTTTGTATCTCTTCAATCATGAGGCCATTGATCCTTGCTTGATTAAGGATAACGTGCGGCTGGTGACTCAGACCCGGCTCCAAATCTGGCGCGTAATGCGTTCGTCGGATACCACCGTGTCCGTTGGAAGCCCAGAACGCGATCTCCAGTACGTGATATGCCTCCTTGAGCAGGTCCTCCGAAAGCCCAAAGCTCTCGAAGATCTCGACAGTACGGCACTGAACGCCATCTGCTTGTCCATTCTCGAGCGGGCCCGACCTTTTCTCTAGCATTTTGTATTGAATGCCGTAGCGAGAGAACCAGACAGCGGCGCAGAGTCCGGCAGAACCACTTCCACAGATGAGAACGTCAACATGCTCGGCCATGGCGAGAAAAAGCGATAATCGATCGATAAATAATGGTGGAAGGCGTTGACCGAAAGCTGGTAATGTAAGGTCGCTCTATGTTTCTCGTTTCCGACGGTAGTTCCTGGGTGATACGAACATCTTAGTCAACCCAGTCTTCTCTGAATGGGGTAACAAGGCTATGTAAGCAGTGCGATACTATGTCTTGTTCTGAGGACCAATGGTTGTTACCTCCGGTCTCTGTGACTAAGTCGGATCCTAAAACGGGATCCAGGAGCGGGAACCTTAATCATGACATCGACTATTATCCAGGACCTTGGAGACGTCTGCATCATAGATGTGTTCCTGTTCTGGAGAGTTGATCTACGAGACTCCGACTGGGTAGGTACCGAACTACATTGGGCATTCGGGATATCATCCGCTGAGCGAGGGTATGTATTCATCCTCCGGGTATGCTTCCGTCTTCGTCCGCCTAACGTCCCAACTCTATTGCGCCACGGATAGACAGCCTGTGAGTATGACCGCACGAAATATGCTGAGCGCATGTTGGAAATAGACACAGCCAAAAGGTGAAGACATATGTCCCCTCTACAAGCATCAATAAAAGGGATGTGATACCTCTCATGTAGCACGGTGCGAAACGGACACCGCAGATGCAGCAAAGGAACTCTTGCTCACATGGCCGCTGTTTCGCTCTCCGACCAAGCCATTGCGGATTTGCGCATGCTCATAGACAACTCTTGTGCTGATGAGTATGTTGGTCTTCCATGTGCTAGTGTTGTAGTGATTGGTAAGGGCCAGGATTGCGCTGCGGAGCTCTTTAGCCACGCCGCCAGATCGAAGGCTGTGAGCCATGGCATAAACCTGGATTTGGACTCCGATAAAGGAGAAGAAGTCTCTGAAGAAGAGGACACATATTGGTTGGCTTCATCCACTAAACTGATCACCGCTATCGCATGTATGCAGCTTGTAGAGCAGGGCAAGCTCGGCCTCGATGATGCCGACCAAGTGGAAAACCTCTGTCCGGAACTGAGGGATGTCGAGGTCCTTCAGGAAAATGGAATTTTAGTGGAAAAGCAGAGACGGATCACGTTGAGGATGCTATTGACGCACACTGGTGAGTCTCATTCACATTCAATTTGAACAGAATTCAACTTCCTGGACTCCTAGCACTTCATATGACACGATGAATATTCAGATACCGCATATCTGATTCTGGTATATAGCTGGCTTTGGGTATTCCTTCCTGAATTCGAAGCTACAGACGTATCGTCAGTACGACGAGTTCTCAGGCATGATGTCCGATTTTGACCAACCGCTGGTGAATCAACCTGGTGAGGGGTTCGAATATGGAGTATGTCTACACGGCCACCTATTGGAATTCTTAGCATATGATATGCATCATTATGAACTAATACTGCTTAGATCAACCTGGATTGGGCTGGAATTTTAGTTGAACGTGTTACCGGGCTACGCCTCAACGACTATATGCATCGGCATATCTTCGAACCGCTGCAAATCAAGCATGTGTCCATGTTCCCATCAGCGCATGCGAAAAGCCGATTTGTAGGCTTGTGGCAGCGTACTGCAGATGGTTTACTATCTCGGCGTCAGTGTCCACTAAGCACGCCATTGGACGCTGGGCATGAAGCGGACATATTCCACAGCGGCGGCGCAGGGTTGTTCGGGAGCATTAAAGAGTTCAGCAGTATGTATCTATCTCTCGCTAAGTGGCAATTGCCATGTATCAATCCTGCTGATATGCCATCTTGGCAGAGATCCTCACCACACTACTCAACAACGGCACTTCTCCCTTGACTGGCAAATTATTACTCTCGCCAGCGACCATAAAGGAGATGTTTACAAACCAGCTCCCCGAGCACCCAAATTTCGCACGACGCTATCTTCCAGCAATAAAGCCTGACTTGGTATATCCGACCGACGAATTGTACCCGCTCTGTCCAGCTACTAAGCCGCAGGGATGGGGCCTCAGCTTCATGCAATCACCGGGTATGACAGGTCGCTCCGGTAATACGGTCCATTGGTTCGGGCTCTCCAATGTGTTCTGGTGGTGCGATCGAGAGCAAGGAGTCGCTGGCATAGTCGCATCACAAGTGCTCCCATTTGTCGATCCGAAGGCTGTAGCGCTATGGGCGGGCGTTGAGACTAAGGTATATGCTGGGTTACGATGAGGAAACATGATTGGTCATCGATGTTCCCTGTTGGCGACAGTGTTCTCAAAATATAACAGCATTTTAGAGATAAAATGTACATAACGCGTCACCAAATCTCACTGCGTAGCGTTCTCAAGGTTTCCAAGGAATGGGAAAAGCGAGAACCAGGTCATATCAGACGAGTTGTGCGTCCAAGGAGCACACATCTCGTCGAGCAGCGTGTAGTCATGAAGCGAATGTGACGATAGTTCCACATTTCCTGGGGCGAGTCCTGATGTCATGTGCTCTACATTTAGAGTAAATCCAGCAGAGCTTTCTCCGGACTGCGATTGAGCGACATTCTCAACAATCTTTTGACCTGCTTGTTGAGACATTGGGTATTAGTTTTACTTTTGATGCAAAGTCAGTGGTTGCAACGTACCGCTCCGGTAGCTAACAAATTCTTTCTCGATGGATTCAAGAATTTTGCTGCAACGCCGCGCCGACCGGCTTCGAGATCTATAGTTACGAAGGAAGGCAAGACAGCGGTTCCAATCAGCAACGAGAGAGCTCTCGTCCACCGTGTGAAGATCTTTTGGCGAACAGAGTAGGCTGATGAGAATGACGAGGGCGCAGCTGTGAATGTCTAGGGGTTGTCGAACCAAATCCAGATCAGTTCTTGATATCCATGACTATTCTAACGTAGGAGACATTGTCGATGCCAGATTGGACCTTGACAACGTGCAGGAAAGTGAGAGAAAGGGGAACTTACAAAACACACTGTACCAGGGCGCTGGAAGTAATTCTCCTTGCGAATGTACATTTCCAACTATGAGATGTACTAGTTGTTGTGCAACCAACACGCATCGATTAGCTATCTTGAGCAGCATATCCTGCCGCATGTTTGAATCAATCGAGTCGTTGTCAGACACTGCCGTAACAGGTCGACTGTCAAAGTCACATAGCATGGACAGAACCGGCCGGAGCATTACCAGTCGAACGTGTAAATATCTTTCAGTATGCTGTTAGCTTTTCCCCTTTTGCCCTTTTTGAATGCAGAGGCTAAACCCTGTAAACATATGATAGTTGTCACGTACCTCGCTTCAAGAACTGTCGCCTGTCTGCGAAATAGCGCAATTCTACCAGGCTCTAGGGACCCGGACGTTTCTTCGTTTTCATAAGTTTGCACTTTCAAATGGGCAGGTAGCCTTTTGTGCCACGCAGTAAGCGATCCATCTACGTTGAGCAGCATCTGGAGGTCAGAGTCCTTGATCCCGCTCTCTATTACCGAGGCAGCCTTATAGTTTATCTCGGGGTCAAAGTTCCCGGCATCGCCGTTGTTGTTGTCTCCCCCTCCATAATAGAAGGTGACTAGTACTTGACCAAGAATGTCCTGCAATTTGATGGACTCAACATAGCATTCTGTTAGACTAGGAATATTCTCTGGTTGTGATCCGGGTGAATCCGGAACTCGAGTCAGAAACTGGTCATCGATGGGGGACGGTAAAACAAGTTTGTTTTGAGTCATCGCGAGGTCTATCATTAGCGGACGTCCGTAAGTCAAAGAGAGGACACTATGCGTATTCAGCATCTCTTTGCATATTAAAGCCATTGGAATGGGAAAGGACCTACCGGTCCAGTAGGACGCAGCCTGTCCACGCCCGTCGGCCCATTTCTATCTCAACCTGATCAAGAAGGCATTTGGATTGGCATTTTTGGTCGCAGTACTTAGGTTCGTGATGCAGACCGATGCCCTGAGCCACGCGGATTGCTAGGCCGACAATGTTCCAACACGAACTTGACTGATCTGTGCTTTGGAGATATTGACCCATGAGGAGAAGGGTCTGAACTAAGGCTACGCTTCCATTCGCGAGCAAGTCAAAGTCAAGAAAGCTTTTAGCACGTTCAAAAAAGGACACACTGACGTGGTCGCGGTCTTGCTCGTCAATCTTCGGACTGAACAGGGCCCCAAGGGCAAAGACAAGGTTAAGTAGACAATGGAACAGACCAGGGCTGAGATCGCTATAGTATCTTGTCGGTAGCTGGGATTGAGATGCAGTCGAGTAGTTCCAAATAGTAAGGTACAGTTCTTCGAAGGATGGTCGATGCAAGAACGGATACAGCGAGTGGACCCAGGTCCAGTAACTGTCGACAAGACAATCTGCTTCGGCTCGAGGCGGGACACTTAACTTAAGCACCGCCTTAGCACTCTTGTATGGGTCATGTCGAGACGATGAGACGTGCGACAAACCCAGCACTGATACAGGTTCATTATGACAGGTCATACACCGCTCCGAGCTGTCAGACACGGAGCGCTTGCGACATATAGCACGACGCGCCTTGCCGAGCAGGCTGATAGTGCTTGATGGTCCAAAATAATTTGTCGGTCGAGTCCGCACATTGCTACTGCCATCGATGGAGCCAACGGTTCCCATCGCGTCTACTTCGGACTCGCTCTTATCGGGTTCAAATGCATCAAGAGTCTCGTCTCCAGAGGCTGGACCGGGTGAGTTCAGCGTATTATGCGAATCCAGCGTGAATCCAGCAGTCGGTACGGTGGACATGTTGGTCTCCCTAAATAAGCCACCCTCCGCTTGTAGGCCTACATTTGGGTTCGTTAAATCAGCTAGCGGGTCTAGAAGCTGCGGATCTGTCGGTGATGATGTCGACTGAGGGATGTTGTCCCAGCCATGTGTCATGGTTGCGTGAGGTTGAGATTCAGATTGAGCTCCCTCTAGCTCGCGGATGCGAGATCTCAGTCCTTCGACGTAGCTAAGAACACGTTAAGATGTTTCGGATGGATTGAGATGCAATTTTTTGTGCAGATGTCGTTGTCGGCCTACCTGTTACTCCACCAGCCTTTGCTGTTACGCTGCTCGTTCCAGACGCATCGCTGGCCACGCCGCCTCATGCATGCACCACACACTGGCTTAACCCCATCGCATTTTCGTTTCCTTTCACGGCATTCCTCGCACGCTAGAACTGTACGGCGCCGTTTCCTGTTTCCCTCGGACTCGGGGGACAACGCTGCCGATTGAGGGCCGACGAGAGCCATCAGCACAGTGCTACATGGGAAACAGCCGATAGTATTGTGGAACTTGAACGGAGATTTGGTGGAATGGAGGGAAGAAGAAAAATTGGGTATTGTAAAGCAGCTAAAGTCAGACCTGCTGTATATATCCTTCGTGATTGAGCCAGGATGATGGAACCGGGAAGCCAGGATCTCTCGACTCCACTTTCCCCGCTTTTCCCCGCAATGTGCGAAGTACTCAGGAACCCCTTTTCCCCAGGCCAGGCGTACCTACAGTACGTACCTCTAGTACTATTTAGATTAGTCAGCGCCCTAGTAACATGCTACGAGTTTGATATGTTGCCTATCTACCTCTAAATAGGCGTAGTGCCTCTTACGCTACGGTGAATGAATTCCTCGCAATTATCCTCGGTATTTGATAGTACTGTACGTATGCCCTCCGGAGAGGTACCGGATTTCAGAGACGCAAAGACCATGTAGGCAGGCTATTAATGATATCTCTCTATAACAAAGCATAACGATGTATCTGATATGTACTTATATGGTTGTCAAATCTCATACTCTCATTCCCGTGTCTTCGAGTCTTTTTCTCCCGTAACCTCGCAAGACACAACGAGGGGCTTTTGGAGTTCCTGCGGATGTAGATCCGCACCGCGACATTCCTCAGGGCAACCCCCGATTTGTTACACAATTCCTTTCTTGGATAAGAAGCTGCCATGGTCATATCCTCCAGAAATTCGTCTACAAGCCTTTGATTGTCACCGCTCGGAACATTTGAAAGCCGCCAAGCATGGGCGAAACGAGCAACATCTTGACTAAAGCCTACGTCGTCAATCGAAAAGGTGATCCCTTCGTTCTCAGCCATGTCGTCCTTGACGAGGTGCAAGAGAACGAGGTTCTGATAGAAATGAAATATACCGGTTTGTGTCATACGGTACGTCTTCTTTTGATCGATACTCATACCCATTAGCGAATCTTGGACGCCTGACGTGACTTGCAGGACATTGTCGTCCAACAAGGGGGCATGTCCATTGCCGCCTAACCTGTCGTTCTCGGCCACGAAGGTGTTGGCATCGTACGGCAGATAGGATCAAACGTAGCGAACAAGTCTTTGACCGTCGGCGATGCTGCATTGCTTTCGTTCCACTCCTGCCAGAAGTGCCGGGCTTGCCTTGATGGCCGATGCGGCAGTTGCCCTTACATGACCGAAATCAACTTTCTCAACACAGCCCGCACAGGCCCGGGAGCAAAGTCGCCAATATCTCTTCCTGATAGCACACCAGTGCATGGCCAATTCTTTGGACAGTCATCCCTCAGCAAGTTAGCTGTCGTCGCTGAGGCGTCTGTCGTAAAAATTGCCGTGCAACATGCAGACCTCCGGTTCCTGGCTCCCTTGTCGTGTGGCTATCTGACCGGTGCAGGGACGATTCTCAACATCCTTCGTCCTCAAACCGTCAGCAAACTGGCTGTAGTGGGAATGGGGGCAGTTGGACTTGCCGCAATGCTAGCCGCTAAAGCACTGGGGGTACGAGATATTGTCGCAGTGGATATCGTCGATGAAAAGCTTCAGCTAGCGTCAGACCTCGGGGCAAGTCATACCGTTAACACAAAAGCGGTTCCGGACTTGAATTCTGGCATTAGAGCCATCTTTCCAGACGGCGTTGACCAGATCGTGGACACGACGGGAGTGGCTACTCTTCTCCAAGCGTCTATCAAGGCGCTAGCTCACGAAGGGACTCTAGCGTTAGTAGGGGTGCCTCCACCCGCGGCAAGCGTGCAGCTTGACACTCTGGACTTTCTACTCTCTTGCAAGCGTATTATTGGAGTCATCGAAGGATGTTCAGATCCACAAAAGGTATATAGAATCTGGCCGTCTCTATTTATCAGATTATTCCTAACCACTACATGCGCCGTACAGTTAATCCCTCAACTCATCCAGCTCTATCAAGCGGGAAAATTCCCCATCGATAGAATCTCGAAATGCTACCCGGCAGAGTGCTTGCCTGAAGCTATCGAATACCTCAAATCGGGCCGGGTGAGTCTTTTATGCCCAATATCCGCGTATCGTACTATTTGGTGATCGATCGCGAGACATCCAAGCATCTTAATTTCAGTGTGCCGTTACACTACTGACCGCGCTCTCTAAGTGATCAAGCCAATTCTATCATGGGAAAATATTAGTTGATGTCCGTGCAAATCGCCATATCTTTTGGTGTTCTGCAATACAAGTTAGACTCTAGTCATGCTGAGAATGGTTGTAGTGAATCCTGATCTGTGTTCGGCCAAGAGCATAACACAAAAGTTCAAAGATCCTTTTGACCGTAGTTACTTGAGTCTCATCGACTGTTTTGCCAGGCTAGACGCAACCCTCGGTCCTGAGGAAAGGGGCATCCGGGATCACTTCCGCTCACGCGCTTTGAATAAATGTGGGGGCGGCGGATCTACATCCACGACTCAACATCAACCTCCTTTTCCCCCTCTCGGTCTGGCTACGCCGGAAGGATTTCATGGCTCACTTCATTTCAATCGTAGTCGTAGTAATTTGATGAATATCGTACCGGGCAAATCTCCCAAGTTCTTGCAACCGCTCTTTTGTGACTCGTTTTGCTCTGTTTGAAGACTTGCCAAGTACAGCTGGTATCAACACACTGCCAAGGCTAACCACTGACAAATCAGTCTGACCACCTGCTCAGACCAACAGCTATGATCGTGTAATCAGTACAACGAATTTTCGAAATGACCACAGTAACGAGGCTACTCGCTGGAAAGGTATCGGTTATCACCGGAGCCTCGTCTGGCTTGGGACGTGCTATTGCGTTGACATTCGTGAGACATGGGGCAATGGTTGTCTGTGCGCATCAAGCCGCATCTGCTCGCCACGAACAGCCGACACACGAGCTCATCCGCCAATCTGGCGGTAAGAGCATCTTCAAGCCGACGGATGTCGGGAATGCCGAGAGCATGCAGAGCCTAGTGCAAAGCACGGTGAAAGAATTCGGTCGGCTCGACATGTAAGTCTTCCTACCAGCTCTGATGTCCCTGGAATGGACTTCGAACTCAACCCACTCGCAGAATGGTCAATAATGCCGGAATTGCCCCTGAAGCCTCTGAGCCCCGTCCCGTGTGGGAGACGACAGAGGAAGACTTCGACTCGGTCTGCAGGGTCAACATACGCGGCGTGTTTCTCGGGTGCAAGTACGGCGGCGCGCAGATGATCAAGCAGGCACGAAACCCTCAGTGCAACAGGGCTGGGACCATTATCAACATGGCTTCCGTCCTTGGTGTGCTCGGGTTGGCGGGGACACCTGTGTACGCTACCACGAAGGGCGCGGTGATATCGATGACGAGGACGGTGGCTATGGATTACGCTCCGCATGGCGTTCACTGTAATTCGATTCTCCCTGGATGTAAGTCACCATATTGAGCAATGGAGCATTTTCATATTGGTACTGAGCTAATCAGAAACGCCCTTTCCCCAGTCACCCGCACCCCCATGATCTCGAAGATCATCAACGACAACGAGTCCGAACGTCATTTAGCTCAACTTCATCCGTTGCAGCGTCTCGGGACCCCCGATGAGATCGCCAATGCGGCGGTGTTCCTCGCGAGCGAGATGTCTGAGGGGATCACAGGTGTCAATCTCTCTGTAGATGGCGGCCTGCATGCGCAACTGAAGATGTGAGCGTATGAGTAAATCAGAGCCGTCATCGCTGTATTTTTCTGTGGAATCTTATTCCTTCTATATAATTGTTCTTTTAGGTGGGAATATTGGGAAAATACCCTGATAAAGTAATCGTATATGAAATAGCATTTGCCCTTTCCTGCATAGAGTTGATCACGGACGATGTACGTCAAACCATGCATATTAAACCAATTTTCCCTTCCATCAATCCATCAAGTTGATATCGAACTTAGGAAAAGAAAGACAAGTACATCACGAAATACACGCATGTAATGCATTGCATGAATCACTGGTGTTGACTCACATCGATGGATGTCAGCATCTACCTTTTGTGAATGGCAATCTCCTCTCCCTGTGAACACTTCCCATCCTACCCGCAGACTCTTATTCATTCTCTGTACATGGACACATATATCACATAAGTCTAGGCTTTACTACAGCTACATGTGAGAGCACATTTGAGGTAAAGCTATTTGAGCAACCGACAGTTCCTTTATTAATCGAAATTATCAAAATACACTAAATATCTGCACAGACCTGATGAGATGTAGCTCAAAATTTCAAAAAGCCCTGCCATCATTTGAGTCTGGGGAACAGAGCGAGTGCATTCTCTCGGTTGATCTTGTCGGTCATATGGACGTCTTTGAACTTGTATTCATCGAACCGACTTGTGTGGAAGTCGATAATATGGTCATTTGCGTATGGAGTATCGCTGCCGTACAGGATGTGGCCAGGTTTCGCAAACCACTCAAGGATTTGAAGGACGTTCTGAGTCCCTGCCACTGCTACATCAAAGTAAAAGCTACGTACGTCATCCCAGAATTCGTCCAATTCCTGTTTGGACTTAGGGAGGATGCTCGCCGGCCGCCCGATCAAGAAGGGCAACGTCCCACCGGCATGCGAAAGGATGATCTTGCAATTTGGATTGTTGCGCACGGTCTTATTGTGCAACATGTCGAGAGCTGTCGTGGTTGTCTCGAATGGGTATCGTATGACCGGTTGCGGCAAGTTACTCACTTGGTTGGTGTCAACGGGATGGGTGGGATGAACGAGAACGACGGCGGACCGACGGTTGAGCTCTGCCCAGATATCTTTAAATTCTGGGTGGCCCAAGTAGTGGTGACCTGTCCCATACCTGGTAAACAATGTCACGCCGTCGGCCTTGAGGACATCGAATGCGTAGGCGATCTCTTTCAAGGCAATCTCCTTGTCTAGCAGATTTGGCAATGCCGCGAAAAAGCCGTACTTCGGAGGATGGTCATCACGTATCTTAGCTGCGAACTCATTGGTTTTGCGAGCCAATTCGGCTGCTTGCTGCGGATCCTTGAGGATGCATGCACCTGGAGCAGTGAGTGACAGGATAGTCGTGGAAATGCCGAACTTTGTGTTGACGGCATCGTCGAGCTCGAGATCCCATTCAGGCACGAACCACCCAGACGGGTCTCCGCCAGTTGTCAGTACAGCTGATAATAATTGTTAACCAAGCTTTCAACAGAGGGTGGCAATTGAAGATTCACCTTCACGGTAGAAGTCTGGTACGAAGTGGTGGTGAACATCAATTCTGTTGGGCGTCATATTGATTTTCTTGGGGAATTGAAATGATATCCGTATGGTACAGCTTCACTAATAGAAATTAAGTTTAACTTGACTGGTCAATATTGTTGGTGATGTAAAATGTTAGCCAATATATAGATGTTGAGATATTGGATGCTCTCATGCTAACATCCACACAGCGGATATCCTTCCATCGTGAAAACTTGTTCACCCCATGCTTTCCCCGGAATTTGATCTGGGGACATTCCTCACCTTCGAATATCACAAGTAGAGGTTTCGGCAGGGTTTGCGGATCAGTGTCATGCTGTTCCTTCGACGCCGGCTGTGTGTCCGTCGGAGCTTTACTTTGTTATCGGCTACCCTATGGTCATGAATGTCCCGGATATACATCCGGTATCATGCTCCAATAGGTCATGTAAATTCTTCTTTCAAAGTCATGTCAACTTGACTTATCTTACAAACATGACGAGATACATTTCATTAGCCTAGGGTGTTCTGCGTCTCCAGGCCCCCAGGAGAAGCTCAACAACTATGTCAGACATGACCTACGACCGGTTTGACGACACCTACGATGTGGTTGTCGTCGGTGCCGGGATATCTGGTATAAATATGGCTCACCATGTGCAGTCTAAAGTCCCTCATCTCAGGTATACTATACTCGAAGCCCGCAACAATATCGGAGGCACATGGGACCTGTTCCGCTACCCGGGAATTCGTTCTGACACCGACCTGCTCACGTTTGGTTTTGAGTGGAAGCCGTGGACTGAAAATCAAGCCATTGCTGACGGGGAGTCCATCGCCAGATATCTGCATGAAGCCGCTGCATCTGAGGGTATCGACCGCCACATCAAGTTCCGGCACCGCGTCATTGCTGCTGACTGGGTATCGGAATCACAAACTTGGAATCTAATTGTCGATGCCGATCACACAGGCCATGTCAACCTTCGAACCCGATTCCTAATCCTTGGGACAGGCTATTATGATTACTTGAAACCACTGCAAGCTCAGATTCCTGGGTTATATGACAATTTTAAGGGTAAAGTTGTGCATCCCCAGTTCTGGCCCGAAGACCTTGATTACGCCGGCAAGCGGATTGTTATTGTCGGTAGTGGTGCAACCGCCATTACGTTGCTTCCCAGCCTGGCCGCAAAGGGAGGCCTTGTCACGATGCTGCAGCGAAGCCCCACGTATATACTCTCGATCGATAACACCACCGGAGAGTCATGGATCCATAAGATGTTACCCAAGTCATGGTCTTCCAAGCTTAGCCGATGGACGTTCATGACGACGACAGCTTTGATCTATTACCTCTGTCGGGCCTTTCCCAGCTTAGCTCGTTCAGCTTTGCTAGGGAAGGTCACGAAGCAACTCCCAAATCACGTCCCTGTCGATCCACATTTCCAGCCAATATATCGTCCATGGGATCAGCGTCTCTGCTTCACCCCTGATGGGGACTTCTTCAAATGCATGCGGGAAAGCACTGCCACAGTGGCAACAGGTCGCATCAAAACGATAACTGAAGACACCATCATGCTCGAGTCCGGCCAGCGGCTCGAGGCGGACATCATCGTCACTGCCACCGGTCTCAAACTAGATTTCGGTGGCCACATCCATATCAGCGTAGATAAGAGTCCGATCAATGTTGCAGAAAAGTACGCGTGGCGCACATCCATGCTGCAAGACGTGCCAAACCTCGCCTTCATCATGGGGTATGTCAACGCCTCATGGACTCTTGGTGCGGAGACCACAGCACAGCTGGTATGTCGACTCCTACGGTATATGGAGAAAATGAACTTCTCTAGCGCGGTGCCACGGCTGCCAGCTTCGTCCTCCTTTCAACCACAGCCGATGTGGAATCTTGATGCGACATATGTCAGGCAAGCAGAAGGCCATATGCCCCGATGCGGCGAGACGGGGCCGTGGAAGGGAAGAACCAATTACTTCCTAGACCTGTTCCGTGCCAAGCACGGAAGTCTTTCGTCTGGCTTGCATTTTGAACAGGGATCCAAAAAGTCGCAATAGAAGTCAGATCCTTGTAGCAAACTCGCAATAGTAGTCTTCATTATACTGCATGTCTGTACTTCATGACCAAATTCATGGTCTCCAGAATAACACCGTGATCCATATACCGAAAGATAAATAGCAAGGTAGTTGTTTCTCCAATATCCTTTCACTCTTTTTCATCAGGTAGTTAATTCGATCAATCAGTCTCCATCCCGAGATAACATACGATTTGGGTTATGGCACTACCAACAATAATATCGGAAAAAGACGTAGAAAACTGCATAGCTCCGTCAAATAGTCACGATGGTGATGCGGCTAGAACCTATACAATATCAGACACCGTGGACTCTACAAAGTTATCTGGAACAATGGAAGCAAACTCACAATTCCACATATTATACTGAGGGTTCTGTAGACTAAAGCATCCTAAGGTCGCGCTGTTCCACGGCCGACTTCCACTCTCGCCTTGCTCACTGTGCAAGTAGTTCGCTTAGCAACCATGGCCGGGAACAAGTCTTCTCCCTCTGGCACCTGATTGGTGACAAGGAATAATGTCTTGCCATCATCACCGCCTAAGGTGCAGGCAGTGGCGTGCCCTTTTGTCTTGATTCGGTGCGTGATCTGGCCTCGCGCATCAAGCCGAACAAACGTTTCCAACGACAACATGCTCAACCAAACTCCCCCTTCCGCGTCCATACACCCTCCATCGATACCGATAATGCCCGATGATGTGTTACCCTTCTCGCCGCCAGATATGGATGCGGGATCCCACCATTCCTGTCGGTTGAGCAATTCTCCGCTACCGTGGAGGTCGAACTTCAGAAGACCGTACCCGAATGTCTCAGCGACGAACAGTGACGTGCCATCATTGCTGATGAAGAGCGCATTTGGGAAGATTATGTGTTCTGCGGCTACCTCGGTCGTACCATCGGTCTCGATCCGCAATAGACGGCCTGGTTTGGGCTTTTCGCCGTGGAGAACTTTTGCTCCGGTGTCGTCCAGAAATACCCGACCAGCCTGGTCGATAACCATGTCGCCACAATACCCCGTCATGACTTTGGACATGTCAGCGTACAGAGTGGAGTGGCCATCTTTCAGCCTGTAGAGCTTGGCATCGAACATGGAGGAGTAGATCAACGATCCGTCAGAGGCGAAGCACATGCCATTTGGTTGGTTTTCGACCTCAACCAAAACTTCTTTCTCGCCTGATAATACGTTGATGGTATAGATGGTGCGACCGGTCATGTCACTGACGCAGAGCAGGCCCTCGCGATAGCGAGGGGATTCACCAAAGTACATTCCACCGGCAAGGAACTGAGATGTCAGTTCCTTGGGGACGGGGGCCTTCTCAGACGACATATTGAATCAGAAAAGCGTGGTCAGGAAGTATTAGTATTTGAATAAAGGCGAGCGTGGCTAGTTTTGGATAGAAGTGCCTGCGTGAGTCTCGAAAAGTCCCAGGTGAAGTGCTGGAGAATGTGCGAGAGACGGCTTTGTTTGGCCAATGATAACTTGACTGGAGATGTAAAACAACGAGATTTGATGTCGAAAATGCCATTTAAAGGCTCTCTCATCCTAAGTCTTCCTCGCGCTTTGGTCTCTGATATGTGCGTCCATATTAGTCTAAATCTGGGGCCCCGGATCCAGGCCCCTGGGGCGGATGTAGCGCCGACGCCAGTCACTGTTGCCCAGTCGTGCGGCGCTGACTGACGGATCCAACACTGGCCTATTCTCGCGTCCTCCGTCTTCCGGTAATTGGAGAACAGCTAGAAAGGTGATTAGAAAACGGGAGCTCTTAGTCGATTACATAGAGTAGTCACGTGCAATAAATCTCCCCCATACTTACCCCGACTCCCCGCGGGATGTGCATATGGCGGATGTGCCCCCGCCAGTTGACATAATGTAGTGGAGTAGCAATTACCCATGTGTCTAAATCTTCACCTACCTCGTATAGGTATAGTACATGTAGTAAGAGGTTTTATATCCGCCTAGCTATGTACAGTATGTATCATATTCTCCCTTATTCCATATTCGAGCACCGCGAGACCAGTAGCACGATCTTCGTTGAGATACGACCAGGATTCAATCGGAACTGCAGATCTTGTAGGACAACAAGTTTGTAGGGGGTCAGGAGTACCTATAACATCGCTAGCGGTAACCAGCAGACCATTCAAAGTATAAGGTAAATATACCCGAACTTGACCCGGAATTTGGGACCTTGTAGATCGGGATGCTTGAAAGCAGATCCTCAACGCCGCAAAACTGAATCCTTGCAACCAGGACCTTAGTCAGGACTCTGCATCTGCTTAGGCACGTGGGGGATTTGAATCAGATAGTACTGCCACAGCTCGGGAAGGTTTAGTCATAGGTTAGGTTAACACGACGAGTGGTCCGGCCTGAGGATTGAAGTGGGATAATTGGTGAGCCTATTTTTGGTGATTGTATATGCCGCTATCTACACACCTTGGCGTCACTGCCATAGGAGTCGCACGTTGTCATTGAGTGCAACCCCGGTGGTGGGATTTGATAGACATTGGTCTGTCCAATACTTGACCTTTTCTCGGTTATTTCTTTTCCTGCTTCGGCAGTTCCTTCCTATCAACCTGCTCCGATGGTTCCACCTGCTTCGGCGTATCCATGCTAGCATGCTCTCGGTCCTTGTCCTCTTTCAACAAATCCACGTTCTTGAAGAACCACATAGCCAATAACATTGGAACCAACGCAACTGTTCCCGCAATAGCGAGTAGTTTTTGAGACTCTCGATAGGCTTGATCAATAGCAGATCTTGCCTCGGTCCCAACCTTATACTTCATCGCGACTTTAATGGAGCTGAAAATCTTCATGGCCTGGCTCTTGTAGGCAGCTGGGAGGTAGTTATAAAGCTTCTCGGGGAGAGTTCCGCGCCAGATTGCTCCCGATACACTGAACCCGCTGTCAGTAATTGATGGACTAGTTCGTAGTAGGAAAAATTTACCTTGTTCCAATTGCACCACCGAGATTCATCGCAGCGAAGAACACGGCTGTGACGACAGCAACTTCCTGATGCGACACAATTGCTTGGATAGTCACTTGGGCTGCCGTTTGATAGAATCCTCGGCCCACACCGACGAGTGTTTTCGCTGTCACAAATGATGCTTCGTTAGCAGCATGTGTCCCATGGATGTTGACGAGATAGATTTGGAGGCCTTGACCAAGAACCATCAGAGGCACGCCGACGAGGATCCAAGGCTTGGCACGCTTCGAATATTTCATAAGGACTGCAGCGACAAGGGATGCTATTTGGAAGGCCACACGCAATGCATTACTAGAAGGTGTCAGGTTGATAGGTTGCTATAGGTATGGAGACTTACTCGATTCTTGTAGCATGCCCAGCTGAGTAATGCCCGGCTACTTGCAGATAGCTCGTGAAAAAGGTTGTAAAGACCGAGTAGTGAAAGAAATCCAGCATGGATAAAATACACGCCGCAACCACACTTCGATGCTTGATCAGTCTATATGGTACGAAAGGCTTCTTCGCAAAGAAGGCATCCCATACAACGAAAGCGGCAGCAATCACGAATCCAACGACCAGCATGGCAATGAAATGCGGTTGACTCCAACGATCACTCTTTTGCGAGCCCGTTAACGAGATGGGGACTAGGATTAGCGACAGACCTGCTATCAGGAGCAGAGCCCCGAAGGCGTCAAGCTCAACCCAGAGAAGCTGATGAATTTTGCGAAATATCGAATCTTGAGATCGAACATCTGCGAGGATTGTAGCACGTTGACTCTCATAGCCTTCCTGTTTTTCAGCCTTGCGCTGGAACACCCAAACCGTCAGGATGAGCGGTAAGGCACAAAATGGAAGGATTGTAGCCCACATTCCATAGCCCCACCTCCAGGTTGAGTGTTCCAGCATTTCATCTGCAACGATAGTTCCAAGATAGAGTGTTGGAATGCTGCCGATTGTGTCAGGCAGGGAGGACCATAAGCCACGGTTGACTAGGCTTGTCATATCGGCAATGAAGACTTGCTGTGTTATGGAAAAACCAACACCACCGATGGAATCGAACAGAACGCCGACCTTTTTGTGTCAGCACTAAAGCAGGCCGCGGTGCTCATAATTAGGTCATACAAAATAGGTTTCGATATTCTGACATGCTGCGTATAGGATCAAGGCGATGGTAGAGAGTGCAATCGAGAAAGCAAATAGCTCTGCACGTCCAATG
Organism: Phaeomoniella chlamydospora; assembly: GCA_001006345.1. Lineage (NCBI taxonomy): Eukaryota > Fungi > Ascomycota > Eurotiomycetes > Phaeomoniellales > Phaeomoniellaceae > Phaeomoniella > Phaeomoniella chlamydospora. The sequence goes on along the minus strand of LCWF01000086.1, from coordinate 90,990 downwards.
GCCTGGATTATCAGCTTTTGAACTTTCTACACGGGAGGTGCCGTACATCACTTAGCTTGGCAATGATAGGATACGACAAGAGGTTGGTGATGGTCGCGACGACTCTTGAGGCGCTGAGCAGAGAATGCTTACTGAAAGCACTCGTGGCATATGCAGAATATGTCGACGTCGAGTAATTGACGAAGTCAAATGTGAAAGTGGTCAGATATAGCCTTGTCCATGATCAATACAGATTAAAGTATAGCAAGCAAGTAACACTTACCCGGCAAAGGCAATGAGAAGCTCGTTCCTACTCCATGTTCTCTTCAATATGTCGACTTTACGAACACCAGCCTGGATCAACTCAGGCTGGTCCTTGGGGACAGCTGACTTGGAGAATAATCCCGAGAGAAGCATTTTGATCGGAGCCACAAAAAAGCTTAGGCTTTAGGTACACCGAAATGGTATGTTCATTCTCCATCCTAGCAAGCAGACGATCACGCGTCTTTATACCATTGAGGTTCGAAAAATTTTCTACGAGATCTTCCGCAGAGTCTTCAGCAGAACCTATCTGATAAGGTGCAAGATGGGTCGTTTTAACAATGAGGTCTACCATCCACAGTATACGATCGGCCCCATCAAATTCCAGCTAGGACCTTTGCATGTGGTCTGATCCGATCTGATTAGATTAGATTGATAATTAGGGGCCTTCTAGCATACTCACGACCAATGATGAGCCTGTTCAAGCGAGTTTTTGTTCTGGCTGTGGAGTCTTCGTCCATTACAGAGTATGGGTTGCGTGGAGACTCGTGTCGTTTAATGGCTAACGCTGATCGGGGTTCTTGTTGCCCATGTTCGGTTTTTTTTCTTCTGATTTTCACTTCTGGAGATTCTTCACCATTGAAGCCTGTTTATGATATTACATCCGTGGTATTACGCCTCATAAGTGCTGCCAGAGCCGCACTTGCCAAAACTTTAACGATGACTGGAAAAGCATGGGTTAAAGAGATGCCGAGGAAGCTTACTCGTCAAACGTGGCCGTTGACTTAGTCTAGGCATTTCCGTCAATTTGCCAAGAGGACCGCCAGCGGATTGTCGCCGAGCAAACTGTTCTTTTTCGATTTATTAATTACCCTCGGCAAGCTCTTTGTGTTACATGTAGCATAGCATAAATATGTAAGCCACCAATTATGAATGTGGTATGCATCTTTCGATGAATTTGCGTTCCCCAGTATTACTGGTAGTCGTTACGGAGTTATCATAACCCAGACGAGGTATAGGAGCCTGCCTCCTAATTTCACGAGCTCCTCCTATGAATACAGCGCCAAGGACTCGCCAAGCCTACGAGGCGTCGCTAAAGAGTGCCCTGAAGTTGTGCTTAGTTTCATGGTCACGCCTGGCTCCATAAGCTTACACGGCCGCCCCCAAGCCCTGCAAAAGCTTGAGGCATAAGAGTTTAAAGAGGGGTGTGATTGCTGCTACGTTCTCTTCATGGCCTGACTGAAAAATTGATAATGAGAGCCCCAGAAATTAGGGACGCTCACATAGAGCATACGGCCGAACGAGATCTCGTGGCCCTCTCCGGAGTGACTTACCGAATCCAGGTTTCTTGGCCTTTGACATGGAAGGAACGCCGACCAGAAGAGAACGAAAAACTTTCCGTCATGTCTGTTCCAAGGATAGCTTATTGAGAGCTGCAATCAATGCTGACGTGGCCACAGTTACGTGGTGGATGGAAATTCGATGTTCTTCTCGGCGACCGAGATTGCACGAAGGCGCCCGGGAGGTCGAACAATATGCTCCGCTATCGTCGTTGGAATCGGTTATCCCCTTGTACACAGCGTGTTTTCTGAACAACGGAATATCGATCTCACACCATTTTGTGGCACGTATAAGGCCCCGAATGGTCCTGATGGCCGACCACATCCACAGGATCATGGCGGAGCAGACGACTTTCTAGACTTCATACAACATCAAGTCCGGGACTTCGTGCTGCAAGAGCTCTTCGAGGGCCTCCGCCCCTCAAGCGAGGCCCTTTTTGGCCATTCCTACGGCGGGTTATTCGTGCTTCATACCCTATTCACCAGACCAAATTTGTTCGATACCTTCGTCGCTGCAAGTCCTTCCATTTGGTGGAATGACACATACATACTGCACGAAATGCAGAACTTTCTCGTTTCAGAGGCATGCTATATGGGGAAATCGCTCACTGTTCTTTATGGCTCATTAGAGCAACACTCATTAGCTTTTGCCAATGAGACCGAGGAGCAGTACTGCAGAAGACTGAAGCTAGCTCACGAACGCGCAATGGGCGACAATGCCGACTCTTTGGTTCAGTTGTTGCAGAGATCTCAAAAGTTGGGAGCAGTAAATTCCAAAGTTTATGATGGAGAAGACCATGGGAGCGTCATTTCCTGTGCACTCAACACTTGCATAACGGCAATTCTGTCTGGAGTCAATGGGAGGCTTTCCGAGCGAGGAAGTTAGTGACATAATGACGATGATGGTGACTAGACTCCTTCAAAAATATTCGGCCAACGACGAGGTTTCTTCAAAGTATTTCAGTCCCTGTGAGTCTTGGTCTGGACATTCTCAACTTGCTGGACCTCGAACTTTTTGCCCTTGATTCGCCACGTGATTCCTAGCTAATTCTGCACGCGAAATTACCCCATCATCTACGTCTGGGTCAACATCGGCCATCCCTGTTCCGGCCGCCTTTCTGACTGATCAATTGTTGAGTGGCTCACTCTCAAGGAAGCACATCTGCGCGGATCTGGAAGTTATATTAGAAAATATTCCTAATTGGGTAATACCAAAACGAATCAGAAGAATGTTCTTCTGATGTTTTATCGTTTTGACTCCCGACTACAAGGTTGCCACCTGTTTTTCTGATAAACAACCCCTCGTCCAAGAAATAAGATAATTTACAGTCCTGACTTTGCTTGCTGTCGCGGTTTTTCGAGCAATATTGCAATGAAACTTTGGACTAAAATAGTTACGTCATGAGTCTAGGTACAATCTTGAATTGGATTTTGGTAATATTTAATTTTCAGTTGTTCGGCACCATGCAAAGGTCATGCTGCCGCAAAGGGTTCCTTACGGACTGCATGGGAACTGGTTTTCCGAAGAATAGACCAATGGGCAACGGGATGTGGAAAGTACACGGACGCTTCCTTTGCCGTCGAAGTCGTTGGGCCAGAATCAACGAGTTTCGTTCGGTTATGCGATATGGATGAGGTGTAGGCATTGGATGGAAGAAATGCTGGGGTGATGACCCTCTCTTTTGCATTGAGAGGCATATGCATGGAATTTTATTTACACGTATGGGCATCTATCTACATTACCTGTTTAAGGTTTGCTTGGTTTCTCTCTGATAGCGTGGGCGGTTTCAATATTACAGTAGCATATATCTTGAGCAGTACGCAGTCTTCGTAATATTCAATTTTCTCACCCGAAAAGGGATCTCAATTTGACCTCTCAACCCCCCCCCCCAAACGAAAACAGAGATAGCAGTATATTTCTGGCCATCACAACCCACAATCTATATACCCCTCTTTCTACTTCTTCAACCCATAACTTTTCTGATACCCCATACTGACAATTTCCGTAACAGTCACCGCTTTATATTTCGCCGGATCGCTCTCTTCGTCACTACAGTTAGGCAAACATTCCACAACGTAGTCTGGATTTCCGCTGAAGAAGAATGGGATTGAATATCGATCGCCACCGGATTTGTTGATTACGCGGTGGAGATTGGATTTGTAGTGGTCGTTGGACCTGGAAGGGGACGGATAGGTTAGGAATGGGAGGGGGATTCTTTTGCTGGTTGAGGGGGAGGAATCGGGTAAATAGGTGGAGGGGGCTCACCAGATTTGCATCAGGTTTCCGAGATTAACTACGTAGGCCCCTTTGATTGGCGCGACCTGAAGATGGAGGTGGTGTTAGGGTGCTGTTGAGAAGTACACAGTTCTCAGGGGCAGACAGTTGGAGTACTTACGTCGAGCCATTCGCCGGTGTTGTTCTCAAGGACTTGCAGACCACCTACATCACCTTGAAGGAGAAGAGTTATTCCTCCGAAATCCGTATGGGCCCCGACACCACGTGTCAATGTCTCTTCGGCATCAGGTGGTGAAGGCGGGTAGTGGAGGAGACGCATAGTAGCAACAGCGTCTTTGGAGTAGTCGTCGAAGAAAGACTGCGGGAGATCCAAGGTCATTGCAATGACACAGAGGGTGTCCTTGGCTAGTTGGTAACAGCTTCCATAGTACTTCATCGTGTCTTTCTTGAATGCTTCGGGGTCAGATATCGTTTGTGGCCACACGTTGGGTCTAATAGGGATTCAGTCTTTTGTCTGGCTTTAGGATAACAAGAGAATATACGAGTCAACTACTTACCCGCTGTTGAGTTTCTTCTGTTGGAAATACGGATGAGATTTTGGAATATCGTCCCCAATGTAGAAACTTTCTTTCATATCCGGAGAGGTACCTTCTTCAAGGATCTGAGATTGTATTGCATCGTATCCTCGATTCCAGGCATTCAACTCTATGGAGACACAAGTTAGCCCGTCCATGATACTCACGCGAGGCATGTTCATTAAGATAGACATACTCATGCTGAGTTTATCCTTCTCTTCCACTGACTGACTAAAGAACTCCTGACTGTGCCTGAAGATCTGATCCTGTAACTCGACGGGGATCTGATGGCCTGTGATTTGGAAAAATCCATTGCGAAGACAACAGTCCCGTACATCATCGACAAGACGTTTCCTTGCTACGGGATCATCGGCATAGAATGCTATTGATGTTTAGACTAGTAGTGAATCAGGATCAATTGTACATACCCGAGAAGTCTAATACGGGCGGAGCTTTGATCTCACCGATGGATCCCATATTGTATACGAGACAATGTATTCCTATGCAGTGATAGTGTCGGAGTAGAGAGGGTTCAAATAGGAGGGCCTTTGTGATCCAGAACACTTCCGAGATACTTATCGGTATACTAGGGATCAATCTCAAGTAGATATCTCGGGTAGTTCGTTATATATTAGAAAGAACTTCGAAGAGTAGTCAGAAGAACGGGGCAACCTAAAGATAACCCCGGATATAAGTTTACATGCAAAAACAAGGGATGAGCAAAATCAGAAATGAGAAACGTAGTTTCAAACTATAAAATAGAAAATCTATATACACAACACTGTCAAAGGTGGGAGGAAATCTCCTCAGATAGTATGACTATAAGGGCTAGAATTCGGCTGGGCAGCTTTACAGTGAGGTATGTATCATATGAATGGGTGTTCATCTAACAACACAACAGAAGGAAGTCTTTCCAGTTGCTCCCTTTTCTCACGCCACCCGAACATCCTCCCGCTTAGATTCCCGACAGATTGACTCATGAGAACCATCTTACAATGCTCAGCCATATACTCTACCCTTCAACTGGAAAAACCTCCCAAAATATACCTGACAAGTCAACGTTATCGCCACCATCTTCAGTCCGATAAGGTACATGCTTTCGCCGTTATCATCGTGGTCGATCATCTCCGGAGGTTCGCGCATCTGATTGGATCTACATCCCACCTTCGAAACGACCTTTTTCGTACCGTCATCGGAATATCTGCCTTGCCCCCCACTGCTCATAGGTAGGAGCCTCATACTGGTGATGGGCTGATATCACCCTTGTAGTATTTACGCCTTTCAGTGAATACCAACATGTCAGAAGACGGACCGCCGATGGCCCAGCGACAAGCATATGTATCTGTCGCTGTCTCCCTGGATAATCGAAGGTTAGCAGCAAAACCTCATCTACCCTACAAAGATGGCCGCCCACACGCCAGCGAAAATCGATGCGTCTAAAGTTGATGTTGCAGCTCCAGTCTCAATATCAGAGAAGGATCTTCAAAATGGGACTGCCAATTTTATCCATGTCGATCCTAAGGCACAAAATGCATACGTTCGGAAGTTAGATCTATATCTCTTGCCTTTGCTATCGTTGATGTACCTCTTCAATTCGGTGGACAGAGTATGTCTTCCTGAGAAATATGTGAAATCTACCATTGGAATGCAACTGCTAATGGATGTCTCTTTTAGAGCAATCTCGCCAATGCAAAGACTGTACGTATTGAAGGATCATTGCTCTTCTGTCGCCAATGCTGACGTTCGTTGAGGATGGCTTTGACGTGGATATGCATTTCACCGGAAATGACTATTCCCTTCTTTTGCTACTGTTCTACATCCCCAATGGTCTTGCAGGTACGGACGTTAAACCTTTAGTCATTCGACGCACCGTCCATATGTTGACAACGGAATGCTTCTTCCAGACATGCCGCTAAACCTGCTGACCAAACGTTTCTCTGGGCGAATAATGCTACCAACACTGATGCTCATCTGGGGATCATTGTCCGTGATCCAAACTGGATGTACCAACTTTGCTGGAATGCTGGTAGTTCGACTGCTAATCGGGTGAGTGAAGATGCCTCAGGTGACCAGCAAGGGATTTAAACTTGAGACCTAACGCGTTCCTCAGAACTGCAGAAGCCGGTTTCTTTGCTGGAACAGTCTTCTACTTGACATTGTTTTACACTCGAGGAGAACTTGGGTTTCGCATCGCCCTTTACTTTGGAAGTGCGGTATTGGCAGCAGCTTTCTCCGGTATCCTTGCCTATGGAGTATTTCAGATCAATAATACGTCTCTCAAGGGATGGCAGTATTTGTTCATCATTGAGTATGACCATCTACTGTTTTTGCTTCCCTTCCAGCGCTCCCGTGACACATGCACTGACGTTATACTTTCCAATGTTAGGGGTGGTGCAACCGTTCTAATATCTCTATTTGCCTACTATTGGCTCCCCGCAGACCCGACCAAAGCCCGATGGTTTAATGAGACCGAAAAGGAGGTTGCTCGATCGCGTTCCCTCCGCGATGGATCAGAAACGGTGAACGAAGCCTTCAGCCTCCGAATTGCTTTCCGTCAGTGGAAAGATCCCAAAATGATCATCTGGTCGGTCATTGCCTTTACGTATCCGGTTCCTTTTACCACCTGTGCAAACTTCCTACCCCAGGTAAGCCCAAGTCCAAGTTTCCAAGCAGCCTGTTAGCACAAATGGCTACGAAAATAGAAATTCTCCACTCCAAGAAGCACCTCGACTCAAAGCTAATCTATTTACCATCTTCAAGATTGTCCAACGCCTCGGCTATGACGCCGTCCGCACCAATCTCCTCACGGTTCCACCCAATCTTGTCGGCTTCGTAGTCCTTCTCTGCATAACCTATTCTTCCGACCGACTCCGCGAACGAACATTCCACATCATCTTCGCCCTCAGTCTCTCCGTCATCGCTCTCATAATCCTCGCCACAATCGACGTAACCTCCCACAAGGGTGTCGCCTATTTCGCCATGTTCCTCCTCGCCTCCGGCGCCTACGTCCCCTCCTGCCTCGTACACAGCTGGCATAACAACAACAACCTCAGCGAGAACGCTCGTGCCGCTACCACCGGCATCCTCGTCGGTCTGGGAAACCTCGCGGGCATCATGAGTTCCGCGACGTTTCGCACGGAGTATTCTCCGAAGTATATTCCGACCTTGATCGTTACGGCCGCGTCGGCGGCGACTTGTATCTGTTTTACCTTGGCCTTCGGCATCTGGATGAAATTGCACAATAAGAGGAAAAATAACGAACAGGGGGTCAGGATTAGGGCGGAGGATGTGGATACTAATTTGTTGGGGGATGGGGAGAGGAGTGAGCATTGGAGATGGTTTACTTAGGTCTATCTAGATGAGAGACAAATAGATAAGAAATTAATTAATATCATGCATCATTGGATTTTGGTACTCTATCTCTTGATTACTGGATGCAATATACTCTTGAGACATCCACGTGACACCGAGAGTATTTCTATAGGCTATATTTCCCCTTCCGCCTCCAAGTTTTCGGGGTGTATTTTCCTCATACGGACCCCCTAGAATTCTGCTCAACTATGTTCTTAAAGTCCCTTGTAATCAGCTCACAGACACGTCTCACAAACGTCTTCTCCATTTCCTCGTCACTCTTCACGCCATCTCCGTCTGACTTGAGTCCTAACGCGCCCACCTGCCAGCTGACGACGCAGACCAAGTCTCCATCCTTCACACTGACAATGTTGAAAGCTAATGGCGAACCGGTCGCATTCGCCGGCTGGGAGAACAGGAGCTTTTGCAGACTCCAGCCTGGTTTTGTGGCGTCATTAGACGATGACGACGGGTCATTCTTAGGATCGAAAGCTAGAATGTTGCTGAGTTCGTAGGACGCGTCTCGCGGTTTGCCTATTTTGCGTTCGGTCCACGCCTGAGTGTCTGTAATGTATCGCAAAAGACCTGTTGCTTGATCTTTGAGAGTGGATGAGCCTTGTGCGAGCTTTGCTGTGAGATCTCGGGCCGAGGACCAGAGGCCAGGGTCATTCAGGTCTGTGATGGATTCTTGTTCGCGAGAAATGTCGATTGCATGGGTCTGGTTTACTCTTGAAGCATAGAGTCCCATCTCATTATTAGATACGCCTACAAGCGCCCGAAGGTTTATAGCTGTTTGCGATATGATGATTTGCTTTTGTGAAGAGATTGAACCAGGAAGAACTTTGCTCAAAGCGTTCACGATGAACTGATGTAATAAAGCTGTCAGCTTCGCGTCATGGCTTCGACATGCTTTTAGAGCGGATAAAACTGTTGAACCATCCAGGCTGAAGATGTCTATTGCTGTCCGATGACCTTCAGGCTTGTAGAAAGATAGAGCTCCTGTCCAGGTCGAATCTATATCGATGCTGAATTCGGACGGTAGACGAAGGAAACCAGCGAGCTTTGGAAGGTACTCTCCTAAGAGCGGTGCAAGTAGATATGACCATGATATTGGTAGACAGTCAGGTTGGTCAAGTTGAAAAGGGAGGGGTTTTTCCGAGGTCGGATAGACATATTCCATGGGACCTTGTGCGTTCGAGTCCACTGTATCCTTCAAAGCTTTCAAGAACGTACCGTGGAAAGCGAGTCCCGACATTCCATCGCCTATTGAATGGGAATATACAACCGATATGAAACATCTTCTGAGAGCCAGGTCCTCAGTGGAAGGCATTGGGACTACCACAACCTTCCATCTTGGAGTCATGACATCTAGAGAGAATGGTTCACCATGAAGGATGGACAAACTGCGTTTGAAAACGACATCTTCACTCGCATCAATGTTCTCAGTATGAAGATCAACAAGCTTGAGAATTTGAATGTGATTCCTTATATCAAGTTCTTGGAGTCGAATCCACGTCGTGGAGCCTGCAGCATCCTTCCCAATGGTCAAGCTGAGAGCGGGATGCTCATCAATGCAATGCTTCACCGAGGGCACATAGGTATCAATTGAATATGGGTCAACTTTGCCTAGACCACGGAGTTGATATACACCGCCTACGATGAGACCACGATAATGCCCTAGGGTGTCTCGGGCGATGCATCGCAGTTCGTTCGGACCTTCGGAAAGCACATTAGGTATCGCAAAAAAACTGGCTTCCGAGTCTTTTGCTTACCGGGATTGCGCAAGGGCATCTCAGACCTGCTCGTGCTCGTCATTCTCGTGACTCCGTTGTCCGTTATATCAATAATCCTCTGGCTCTTCATTTATAGGTCCCAGAGTTAAGATATATTGATGCCTAGACGTGTTACTATGGGTCCTAGGCTTCGCCATACCTGCCGCGACAAGGGTTTACGAGATGGACCCATTTTCAGGGCTAGAGTCATGTACAGGATGCCTTGCTTGATTTGTTTTGAGTAGGTCCTTAATCTTTATTTATGCAAACAGTCGAATACGATATGGCAAAAGAAAAGTCAGAAGAAGTGATGAAGATGAAGGAGATCGCTGTCCCGTACATCACGTGGAATGAGGTGGCCCTTCGAAGCTCTGTTTCTATGCTTGAATTCTCTGATTTCGTCATAAAAGCTTGACGTGGCATGGCCGGACCAAATTTCCACGGGACAGCGAGCATGGCATCATGGAATCTTTATGGTCCTTTTGAACTACACGATCTTCTCTGGAGGTAGCTGAAGATATGACTTTGCAATGGATAATCGTTACAAGTGAGTTTGACTAGAGGGTAATTCGAGATAAGGAATTTGACTTTAATTCGCGGCATGTAGCAATCTCATTGTCAGGAACAGTGGGAACAAGACCAATCAAGCGCAAATCTACGCCTCTCTGGGTTTAGGCAGATGCCACTCAACCGCGCCCCATTATCTACCACCACGGCTTCAGCAAAAGCTACGTTGTATCTTGGCTGATGTGGTGGTTCCTATCGCAATGATGATAAGAGCCGGCGCTCTAGCAAAAGACAAATGCAGACCCAGGACCTTGGTTCGGCCGAGTGGTCTCGCCGTGATCAATGGCTCGCTCAACTCATCACATCCACATCCCGCGACAAGCGTGGACTGCCTATCGGTGTCATGGTGATATATAACACGAGCTTGCTCCAGCTAAGAACCGGACAAGTGCCTGTCAACAAGGAAATGGTCTATATGGGGGTTTTCTGCAACTATCTCCTGACATAACTTTACTCGAAAGCTTCTTGGGCTTGCTGTCACCACAGTCTCGTGTGAGTGGCTCGCGTGCCAAAGTCTTATCGCTTGTCCTCGATGATAATCTGCCCCTCAATTGATTCTTAACTATGGAAGATGGCCTTCAGATGTGTCAATAAAGCATGATCCACGTGGACATCTTCTCGGGCTGAGCTGTGTCCTTTGTCGCTGCCATCGGTGATCCATCAGGACCACGGAGACTTAACAAGCAGTTCTGGCGAAGGTCAGCGTGGAACAAACATGATTTGTCGGTTTAACGAACGTCTTTATCTCTGAAAACATACGCAATATGAAGATGTCGCTTGGTTCGTCTGCCAGAGGCTCACATAATCAACAAGACCCATTTTCTACCGCGGGAACATTAGATACTCCCGGTCATGGCTTCAATCGGTACATGGGTATGACCAGCGAGTATGATCCATTATTGCTCAATAGCAAATTTTACCGGAACAAGCTCGATTCATCACATGGACCAGTGTCATTTCGAATGGCCAGCAAAGACACACATTTTGCCCAGTTGCCTCATCCCGACAGCGACAGCCAGTACCAAGACTTGAGCGATCTCGAGTCCATCGAGGCTCTTGTTGCACCACACGGACAAAAACTATTGGACCTCTACTTCCGAGTCGCCGATCCAGCCTATCCAATATTAAATAAAGAAGCTTTTCTTCAAAGCTGTTCTACCAGACGTTGGGTTGTCTCACCGTCCCTGCTAGCTGCCATGTATCTGCAAGCGATATCATGGTGGTCGTTCAGTCCCGATCTGAACCATCTCCAGCAGCCAGATGTTGGACACTTGGAAAACATTGCTTACAGAACCTTACTGGGGTCTATGCAAAGACCGCAGCTATCGACAGTTCAAGCTGGGCTCCTGCTGCTTCAACGATCTAACCGCGAACCTCCATGGCCTTTGACAGCGCAACTTGTTGCAATAGGGCAAGAGCTTGGTCTCCATGTTGACTGTTCCGAATGGAATATCCCAGAGTGGGAGAAAGGTCTTCGAAAGCGCCTTGCTTGGGCTCTGTTTGTCCAGGATGTTTGGTCTGCATCGACAATGGGACGACCTCGCCGACTTACCGACTCTAATTGGGGCGTCAAATCTATTGGTGAAGCTGATTTTCCTGACGGTGACATCGATGAGAATGGCGACGATCAAGCTGTAGACGTTTCAAATGGAAGAAACGTATTTCTCTTTATGATCAGCCTTTCGCAAATGCTTGCCGAAGTATTAGAAACCCTATACTCGCAATCGGCTGAAAGCAAAGTTGGCCAAAGCTCAAGAACAGCAGCTACACAGGCCATTTTGTCTATTGCGAAACCTATTCAATTACGTCTTCGCTCTTGGCATGGGATACTCACGTCAACCTTGCCTCTGGACTCTGTCACTCCGGGGCGGCTATCTGCCATAGGGTCTCTCCATCTCTGTTATTTTGCCACCGAGATTACATTGCACCGTCGTATCATTCGCTCTCTTTCGCCGGATACGAACGAGAACCTTGTTGATATCGTTCGCTCAGCTGCGAAAGCCCGCTTGATATCATCTTTAGATTTCTTCAATCGCTTGCGGCCAGAACATCTACAAGGTCTTTGGTATTTCGGTTCATCGGTTAACTTTGCCATCATCGGTACCTTTGGATGCCTCCTTATGAAAACGAGCGACAGTCGACACGAAGCAAGTTTCTACGAGCAAAGGCTTCAAGAATATCGCTGGACATTGGGCGTTTCGGGGCAACGGGCTATCGCTGGGCTACTCGATGTGGCATGCGATCTACTGGACAACTCAATGGGCGAAGCAGTAGAACAAGCCAGTTGATGTGATCCCAAAGCGACTCTATTACTCAACAGGACGATCGAAGACCTCGGGGCGATTCCCCGATGTTCAACCGTTCACTCGCCGATTTCAAGACTTTCCACCCTAGCATGGCCGAATTCACTTTGGTTTTCTCCCAAATAATGATGTGTGGATGGAAGCGATTTGTCTCCTATGGTTACATATCTGCTTCTCGCTAGACTCTTTCAGTCTACATCTGGAACCAGCAATCCATGCAAAAGTGTGACCTTCAAACCTAGCTTGTTCATTGCCTCGATGAATTTCTCCTCCCTTAGAGCTCTTGCCTCAACTTCGGGAACCAATACGAAATCATACGTCAGCAATTTGGACCCAAGCGCAACGTTGTATTTCCTGGCAATGCCCTCGTCAGTCACCGTACTCAGGTCAACAATCAAGGACTCTTTCACGCCAAAAACTGGATCCGAAGTCTCATATGGATCTCCCCGGGGATACAAGGCGGTGATCAGATCATCATAGCCCGGCTTCCTAAGCATAAAATGTACATGACCGGGCCGATTAGGGTTACGGTTCAGGATTTGGAGCATTTGCCCAACAGGACCATCCATTGGAATCGGGTAGGGGACGGGAACGATGGCATTGAAAAAGAAGGTCCCATCCTCCGCTGAATGAAGCACCGCTCTTCCGTCAGGCTTTGATCGATTTGGGTCCTGTACATCGTAAAACCCATGGGAGTCGCCTTCCCAGACGTCGCAGGTCACGTTCGACACTGGGTTACCATTGGTGTCTTTGATGTTACAGAGGACAAATAGACGCGTTGCGTCGGGATCGTCATGCAGAGTATATCCGAGCGAAGCGTCTGGAGCGTCATGGGTATGAAAAGGACCCAGAACGGTTCCTTCGGTCGATTTTCCCGATTTCGGATGATCGATCGAATCCACTAACATACTCAATCCTAGGGTATCGGAAAGCAAGATGAATTCATGCCGGAGATCATCACTGATTTGGCCGGTCCTTTTCAAAAAGTCGAGTCCTATTCTCCATTCGTCGGTGGATAAGCGAACTTCTCGCGCGAAGTCGTGTAGATGTGTGATCAACCTTTCCATCACATATCGTACCCGTGGATTTTCACATTGCGAGTTCAGGATGTTGACGTTGTCGGTTATGTTATCGGTGGTGAGATCTTTCATTGGAGGGATGGGCTTTTGAATGGGAGCGCAGCGATCCATGCCGGGCAATTATCTGGTACTTACGACGCCAACTGTCTTGGGATAGAGAAGGAGAAGTAACAGAAGGTCGAGAAATGGGCAAGGATGGGTATTCAGACCGGCTATGTATTCATGAAGCATATAAGCAATGTCATAGACAGGACGCAGAATAGCCGTTTAGCAGCCAGTCGGCCGAGGACACGCAGGTCTATTCATGTACAGTAGTATAAATCCGGGACCCTCTATTATGACGGGGGTCCGCAGACGTCGGTCATGAGGCTGATATTCATCAACGTCAGCGTTGAATCTCAACTGCCGAGGTGACGAATTGAAAGGTGTTGAGAGCGAGATGTGGAGGAAGAGCGGAGAGATGACTTGAGCAATCCACGGCAATTCCGTTTTGAGGGATAGGAATCCGCTGCGTTATCCGGCAGTGTGGATTAATTCCAGTGCAGATACATGTACATGCACAGTTAACTTCCCTAGTGTAGCGGTTTTAGCGGCTAATGTCCTACACATATCGTACTACAAACTTGAAGATCTCACGAGAAGAAAGCTCAAAATGAAGATCCTTTCATATAGGAGTCTAATTAGAATAGGTCAGGAGTGAGAGAGAGAGAGAGTGTGTGTGTGTGTGTGTTTGTGTATGATGTTTGGGCGGTATCAAAGAAGGGACCGAACATTGGCCTGACTTCTACCCGTTTATCCGGGTGACACAGTGAGCAAGATGCCTTTTACCGGCGACGATAATGTAGTTAGATCTGTCGTTAATTGCTGGGGACCATGTACTAATTTTACACCATACTGCCCCTGTTGTTCCTACCTGAGGCTCTATCACACGTGCCGTCAACTACTGTACCTATAAAGTAGGTAGTACAGTTCCAGGCGAAGAGCTCCCTCTAATACCGACTTTCTAGCTACCTAGGTGATAAAGTACCTATATCCTTCAAGGGGTGATCCTGTTTCCGCTACATTGACTTGATAAGCATTTTGATCATGACCAGCCCTCAGAGAAGGAGTATAAGGTAAAGTAGTGACGATGAATTATGTGATTCTGATTGATGAGCTGTGTTTCAGCGTGGCTCATCGGGAATCGGTAAGTTACACTCCTCCCACGGGGCGCATTGGGGGCTCCGTATACGGGGCCTAAGATACGGGAAGGTCCTTGTGGAAGAGCTGATAGTGCCCGGAATAAAATACCCTTAAGTACCTACACCCCACAGCGTGGGAGAGGTTTATTACTAAACGTTTAAGTACAGTACCTAGGTGGGGTTGGATGACAGGGGTCTTTATCATGTTCCACATATCTCTCTATCGCTTGTTGTACCTCCCAGCATATCACCAAGAAAATGAGCCAGACAATCCAAGCATTCGATATCTTACATATTGAACATGTCAGCGGTCAATGCGGCCGTAGCCTACTCACTTATACTTGAAGGTCTCATGATTTTCTGTTGAGACGGAGTTCAAAATCTTGCAACGCTGAGACTAATTACGTGTTGGCCGTTAGGCGGTGGCTGGGGTTTCGGGTAGACAAGCATCAACGCCCAACCTCCTACATCACGATCAACCAGCCCTCTATTATCTTTTCTTCAGCCATCGACATTTCATTCAAAATGGCTGCGGGCGCTACCGATATCATGCATAACCGAACATTCCTGACAGCAACGTGTCTTACTACGAGCCTTAACGTATGCTGCAAAAGTCATGAACCTGGGCACCACTGTACTCAAGACTGTTAATTGTAGGTCAACACTCTATACATGCGCAACCAATCCGAATCTTGAGTGCTTACAGAGTCATATAGCATCAAAGCCCGTGTTATCCAGAACGACGACCGCTCATTCTGTCGCCGCTTCGTCTGACGAATATTTTTCATTGTCGGAATATGCGACGGAAAGCTCCTCCAGCAAAACCCCCGTCACGGTCATTCGATATGAGACTCCCCCCATGCAAAAAGTGTCCTCGCCAACCCCAAGAGAAACCCAAGAGTCAGAGATGACCCTACCTCGACGTCCCCAAGCTATCGTTCCAGCGCCTTTGAACGTTCGTTTCAGCAAGACGAGGTCAACCCGACACATCCCGTCAGAAACCACTGCCAAATCACCGGAGGACGTGAGTCCGCCAACGCCGAACATGGATGACCGACCATTCATCCGTTTTGCCATCGATCAGTTGACAAGAGACGAAGAGTTGACGGGCCAAGGAAGGCAGGGGTCCATCACCAGCACTGACTATCCAGTTCAACGCATCATCCCGGATGAAGGACTTGGTTACTACAAGGCTCCAGCGGCAGCTCAAAGCCAGCAACCTAGGAAGCAACCCCCGTTGGAGCCTCTGCCCGACCAAACACTGCGGGCTCCATCGCCAGAACGCTTAATTGCCGTCGAAGATGTTCCGATCAGCTGTCCTGACACGGGATATATCCCACGAGTTTTACGACCCACCAGCATCTTGATTACGATTTTAACGATCCTCTTTATGATTGCCGCATTGATATTCTGCAACCTTTGGTCATCACAGCATAGCGGATTATGGGATTACACTAGTAGTGCTTACGAAGGGCGATATTTCGTCTTCCAATATCTACCGCAGCTCCTCGGCATCATTCTGATCATCTGGCTTTTTGTTATTCAAGCGAGCATACGGCGAACGATACCCTTCCTGAAATTATCTGGTGAGAAACCAGCAGATCGAGTCTTGCAAGATCTTGCTATTTTGCCAGCGAACTTTGTAACACCAAATTTGACGTACTTCGGCGGCGGAGAAAAAGTTATGGGTTTATGCGAAATTACTTTTTGGTTCATGAATTTTACGATACCACTTCTCAGCTGTGCTTTTCAAACGAAATTATACACTATCAATGGCGACAGTACGTGGCGATGGACCACTGTGCAGAGTGTGGTATGGGTTGTAGTAGGAATGTACATCCTGCTCATCCTTGTCCTCGTCTTGGTCATGGTGAGGTTCTCGACTCGGTATTCAGCGCTCTGCTGGGACCCCGTCTCCATCGCCGATCTTGTCTCGATCTTCCAGAGATCGAACATCCTCGCTGACTATGACCGCTCGGAGATATCAGGATCAATGAAAACCCATATTCCAGCTCGCTTTCTGCGGCTTGGATATTGGAAGACTTCTCGGTCAAAAAATATTTTCTATACGGTGGGCGAAGAAAGCGGACCAATGAGACGATACTCTCTTGATAGGAAGGGATATGGTGAAAAGTCTGCCATGGATCCAGGAACGCCGCCTTGGGACGTTGAAGCTCAACGTTATTCCAATGCCTCTTCTTTCGTAAGGAACATCCACTCACCCTTCATTCGATACCGTTGGGCTCCCTGGTTCCTGAGAGACTCTGCTGTTATTGTATGGGTTGTAACAGCCCTTGTGCTTTGGATAGCGTTCGTCGTCGTCAGCTTCCTAAAGCACGCAGTACAATATGGCTTTGCTCCCCTCCTTCCGACAACTCCGAATGCCGAGGGATTCTCACCGTCGAACTTCTTATACAGCTTTCTACCTGCGCTGCTGGGCATGTTCCTATTTCTTGCTTGGCAGCCTATTGACCTTTATTTCCGGGCTGCACAACCATTTTATTCGCTCTCTCATCCTCGGGGGACCACGGCAGAGGAGAGTCTGCTCCTAGGGTATCCAAGTTGCATGCCCATCGAGATCACGGTTCTGGCCTTTGCTTCACGTCATTTCAAGGTCGCTTGGATATCTCTGATCGCTCTCCTATCTGGGGCTATTCCTGTCCTTGCAGGAGGGGTGTTCATGGCCGAATATTACCCACTCGATGATGCACCGCGTGTCCGGATGACGGCAGATATGTCAGCTTACTATTTGCTGACTGTAATCCTGTTCTTCTACACGATATCCTTTCTCATCATCTGGCCAACACGCCGTCGCTATCTTCCTCACAGGATTGACACATTGGCGGACATTCTGTCATTCGTCTACCAGAGTGGCATGCTCCGCGATACGACATTCCGTCAGCCACAAAGCAAGGCCGATTTGGTGGCTCGACTTGTGACGATACCGCCGGGCGAAGGCGAAGCACTGACTGGCGGCCCAAGGAAACCTCCGAGGTATGCTTTTGGCATATACGTTGGTCGGGATGGAAGAGAGCATCTAGGCATTGATCGTCTACAACGACCAGGAAGTGGAGAAATGTTGATCACGATGGGAAAGTTCTGATAATGACATGATGGTTGGAACAATGAGAGAAATGTTGTTTGACGATTACCGATTTCAATGGAAACGAGTATATACATGCTGTTGTTCAGAAGGTTGAGATGTATGATTCGATTCAGGAGAGCCATGATTTATGATAGATTAGTGACGATTTTAATGATGTATATTAGAATGGGACATGGCGATATGAAGGCAAAATGGAAACGAGGTCAAGAATTATTGAATAAAATCTTTTAACTGCTATCTCCTTGTCTGAGGTCTTAGATTCATAGCAAATCAAGATATCTCACATTGCATGAGTGCTGCGTCTCTATTTCTGTTTACGAATGGAGCTGCTATCAATTCTTGAGAGAATTCGGATATCAGCGTTTCCTTCAATTGCCCCGCCCAAATTATTTTATTTTTCATACTTCTCAGAATACTCTTTACCGGGGATATATAGCAGGGTCATACAGCACCTGAATTATTACATCCTGTCTGTCGAACGTTCAATTGAATCTCCCGAAGAACCTCCCAGATTCTAAATCACTGCTCCCTCCACATCATGACATCCAATACTACTCCCCACCCCAACCACAGCACTTCCCCGTCCTCCTTCCCCCAATCCCTAACCACCTCCACCACCCATGTCTGCCTCCTCTACACCCCCCTCGACATTCCCTACATTCTCTCCCTCGTCCGCTCCCCCAACGCCGGTGCCAACGTCCTATTCCTCGGCAGCACCCGCTCCACATTTGAATCCCGCCCAGTCCGCCAACTCGCCTACCAATCATACGCCCCTCTAGCCCTCCGATCATTTCAGTCCATTGCCACGGCTCTCCAAGAGAAATACGACGACGTCATCAAGATTACGATTTTCCACCGTCTGGGCATCGTGCCGGTAGGCGAGGATAGTATCGCGATCGCGGTGAGCGCGGGGCATAGAGTCGCGGCGTGGAGGGCGGGGGAAGAGGCGTTGGAAAGGTGCAAGGAACGGGCGGAGGTTTGGAAGAGAGAGGATTTTGACGATGGAGAAGACGAAGAGGGGGTTTGGAGGGATAATAGGGAGAGGGATGGGGAGGGGAAATTGAAGCTGCAGGGAGAGAAAGGTGGGTTGATGAAGTAAGGCATTGGCCAAAATAGTTATTTTTATCAGGAAATGGTTTCGGAACCATGTCTTTGGTCTTCAGAAATGGGATCCTTGGAAATCGGCCGCTGAGGAATTCGCTTCTTTTGCAAAGGAGCCAGCAGAAATTGGAAATTACTGGATTGAAATACTCGACGACGACGACAATTCAGATAACAATCTACAGTTCAACCAACTTCCTGGTATCACAACAGATCCGTATCCTCCAACGAGTATTCAATCGTCTCGGTATCCAGACAACAACACCGACACCACACCTACCTACCTACCTACAACTCATCCCATAGTAAACCCACACCAGCCTCCACCAAGTCATGTGATTTATCTTCCCATACACCGAAGACAACGTTGTCCGATATCAGCGCTTGACTTTCGAACTGGGAGCGACATTACTATTTCCATAACTAGAAATAACCCTCTGCGTTGGTCTCTGATGTGAAAAAAAGGTGTCATTCGCCTATCAATCGAAGGTCATTTGAAGTTCTGGAATTGCAAGCTGATATTCAGGGGGAAGTGTCGTTAGGCGAGTGTTGTTGGTATTGAGGTTTGTTTAGAAAGAGAAAGGAGAGGAGAGGAGAGGAAAAGGGGCCGCCGGCCGGGCCCCCGGGGGGTAGGGGGGGTTATGAATGTTAATGTGAATCTGAATGTGAATGGAGTATGACTGTGAGGTGTATATATGTATAACTTATATATGTATATGACAATATACAGAGTGTTATAGGGGATAATATGCGGTTACAATATAACCTCTGTAGAGATTGAATTCCTAGGAAATAAACGTTGCCTTTTTCTGGTTCGTTTCTAAGCAAAAATCACAGTACCATTAGTACAAAATATTTAAGATAGAAAAAGAAACAAGTTAAGTTATATATATAATTTTTCTTTCTCCCTCCGCCTAAAACCTCTCTTTATGTAATCATCAAATAAATCCTCTCCGCTTCAACCTCCATCATCTGAATCACCAATTGCATTTCCCTCGTTACTTCTTTAACCTCAATTCCTTTCAAACACGGGATATTCGAGAAGATTGATGAAAGAAGTATTGAATCCGAGGCTCTGCAGGAACTCTCGATGCTCAGGTTTCAGATCTTCGTCTCCTGAGTAAGCGACCTCCGGCGGTAGAGAGGAGTTGTGTACCCGACGTAAGGAGACGATGAGGTGGGCGGCAAGGTGATAGTTTGATGACCCAACACATGTTACGATTCCAGTTTGGCATGATTGAAAATGAGCTCTGGCGCTTGCGTTACCCCAAGGAGTAACCATTAAGGCGTTCGAACCTGCTAACCACGGGAACTCTTGGATCAAAGCTGCATCAAAGGCCTTGCTGTCGACGTTGGAGTGCTTGGTCAGATATGTCGCCCAGTGACCAAGCTGTCTGACACGATGTCCCTTCAAGCCCCAGTGGGGGGGTTTGAGTGAGACGTTGAGCCCATGTTCATAGATATGCTGGATGTTTACGGCAGTAGTGAAAGTGTTGTGGTTCTCCCGACGAAAACGAAGTTTCCAAGTCACTGTGACATAGGTGAATACGACGACTGCAAAGATGAGCAATGGCTTCTGAAAATAGGGCTGAAGTCGGTGCACACGAGCTCTCCAGAACATAGTGAGTAGAAGATGAAAAGAACAATGCTAAACGCGGGTGCTAAAAGTTTTGAATACTGAACGAAGGGATAGAGTGGTTAAGTGATGGAGACAGGTCATGATACAGGACATCCTACTGTTGTACAAAGGGTTTAGGACGGTGAGGATAAAGCAGAGTGAGAGACGAAAAGGGTGTGTAAGAATCCTCATTCTCTTCCAACATCCATGTACTGCACTTGGTCGTATTCACATCTGTATCATCAAGGTCGTACAATGTATGTTAGTACTGAAATTCAAGTTATTGAACACTACAATCCGGTGGTACAGTATTCGTTCAATATTACATCAAACCCAGAACACAGATCGTAGTGAAACTCTCTGCTAGAAGCTGGCGGACGACTTGTGCACGATTCATCTTCTCGTGGTAGCGTTCATTACCTATCGTTGAGGTTTGTGTAATTCAAAAGTTCAGCACAGCTCAGCAAGGCCAGCACTCAGCAATCGAAGTGAATGAGTAGATCTTTTGATAGACTGACCAAAAATGATCTTTGCGCTCGGCGGCACAGTACATCATCTAGCAGCAGCCACTCAAAGCCAATGAGCAAGGTCGCTTCGTCTGAATACTCCGGTGTATCATAGATTAGGAGCGTACAAGGCACTTTGAGGCGTCATTAAGCTAGTCAGATAATAGCTTTGGACGGAGATCATGGAAGATTGTGGCGCACTAATTATTGTTTCCGATAGGAATCAACCTTGAAACAATTGATTGAGATAACGGTGTGTTTGAGCACACTGTCAGCCTTTCCTCAGAGTACAATCTGACAGAAACCGGGATCACCACTGAAGTGTGCTGGGATACACAATACCCGCTAATATTACCCAACTAAAACTGACCGTCCATAATTTCCATTCCTAGTTAGTACAAATCACCGCTTTATACAAGTAGAATTAGGTTTAGCTTAACTTCAGTTTAGTCTTAATTACATTATACCGCTATAATTTAAGCTAACTATATCTAACAAATAAATTTTTTTACTTAGTTAATTTCTAAGTAATATATCTTCGGTATAAAGGTGGATCTCAGGAACAATATAGAATTATAGAATCGGATTCCTTTAGATATTGTCACATATTGATTTATAAGGTGGCAGTCCCAATCACCTGTAGTGGGGCAACGGCCGTGAGCTATTGCTACTGTTCTTCCTCCGCAACTCCCTTGTACATAATAAGATGCCATCAGTCCTTATCTCTTGATTGTAATCCTAAGTCACTGTAAGTGTGCGACAATCTTGAGCAAAATCAGTGGTAAAAATCATATGTCTTAACTGCGCCAGTGAATGTTAGTAACACAATTCCCATCCAGACTTTTCATTTAACTCACTGTAGGTACCAGAACTAGTGACAGCAACAGAGATCATTCAGTCGAGAATATTCATGGGGTATTGGAAAACTTTTGACAGACATTATGAATACGACGATGATTCCTTCACGAAAAGAGGACTCTTGACCCATGAACAAAGGATGAATGTTAACGGGGAAGTCAAAAGTCCATGGAGTGACGAGCGCCTCAAAAATGATTACGAAGCGTTGAAATACATCAGTGAGAAGACAACAATCCCAGTTCCGAAGATCCATCACTTTACAGATGTCAGCGGTGGTGTTTTCGAACTCAAAATGGAGCGAGTCTACGGAGTGCCTCTTTCTTCTATCACAAACAATCGAGAAGAAGCTGTGGCGGTTGTCGATGAGTTCATCAAAACTGAAGTTCTGCCTACGCTTGTGGCACTTGTGGAGGAAGAAGGATCCAAAACTTGGAAACCACGGGTGTCAAATGTGGCCGAGTTTAGTTTTTGTCATAACGATCTTGCACAACAGAACATACTCGTCGATATTGATAGTTGCAGAGTGGAAGGTATCATTGATTGGGAATTTTCCGGATTCTACACACCGGAATTCGAAGCCCCTTTTTGGAAAACGTCGCCTGATACGGAAGGGTACTACGATATTGGGGCTGACAGGCTCGACAATCTCACCAAGTTATTATCATACCCGCAAAACAGATGTCCTGACACTGTCATTGGGAAAGCCTAGCGATGGTTCTTCAATTTACTCACTTGAGCCAAGTCTGAGAGGGACTGTACGTCATGAAATTCCGATATTAATATAAATGTTCTACATGAACCTCGTATGCGACGATCCAAATTCTACCACTTCTGAGCTGGCCGATCCTTTTTACGTCCTCTACGACCCAGTTACTTCTACAGTACGGTTAATAAGACGGCCAGACTGAAAAAAAAGGGGAATCACAGAGGCGCAACAGGCCGATGAGGGATGATGAGAAGTTTCCAATGTAAAGCAGCGAGCCGCCAAGCCTCGTAATTCTTTCCTATCTTAGGGTAATAGCTATAACTTCGAACCGCCTCAAGCTTGTGTTAGATATCAAAATCCAAACAGTCTCCGGGGCAATAGGTCGAGAAACCCTGTGATGTGAGACAGATGAACTAAAGCTTGAAGAGCGACATCCTGTAAATATTCTGCCGGTCAGCAAGCTTAAGGGCCTGGTCCTACACTTGATCTCGGAGGTAAAATATAGAAAACATATAACATATCCTCCTGAATAGTATAGTTATAAATTATAAACTATGGTAAAGATAATTAATTAGTTATATGTAAATTACTATAGTAATGTGTTATCTTAACACCCAATATCAAAAACAATTGACTGTCTAACCTGATGCTGTGACCTGATGACCCGGAGGGAATCCACCTCATTACTGTCCTCGTTGCGAGTGAAAATACACGGATGGCTGTCCCCAGTAGCAATAGATCGATGTAGTACAGGGCACAATGAGCTCTGAACCCATTAATGTTTGTCTCTGCTTCTCATCAGTGTTGTCTTTCTTGTGCTTGATAATTGCTCTTGTCTTTCAATCTTGCCTATTTCTATGCTCCCTAGTTCTATCCTAAAGCAGGCACCATGATGTTGGTTTCTTGTTCTTCGTTCTTTTTCCATCTGTTGTGTCATTTCTCAGCTCTTGTGGGAGTAGATGCTGTTACCGTTCAAGATGATTGGGTCCAACCCAGTCTCCCTGACAATCACACTTCACTATATATCGGCGAATCTTTTCCCATCAAGTGGACAGCCCACTTATACACATGGTTTGCAGACTACGCACCCTCAGCAAATGTTACTAGTGTCGATCTATGGGTAACGTCAACTGACGACGCTCAATATTCGGAGCTAATTCAAGGTCAGGGCTAAAATTTCCCTATGCTATCTCGCCTCAACGTTCATTGTTGCTAACAAGTATCACAGCCGGCATAGATGTAACCACAAGTACGGTTTATTTATGGACCGTCGACTTTTCTTCCGATGATTTCGAAATACCAGGACCTTGGTGCTTCCGCTTCCTTCCATCCGGGAATACCTGGGGAGGCGCACCAGGCCAAGAAGTCTCTAGCCCTGAATTTATTCTACATGAATCTGTCAACGTGATCACGACGACATTGGCACCAGGGACTATAACCTTTACGGCCTCTGCTGGCAGTACCGTTACGGCCTCAGTATCGTCAAATTCCGTCGTGACAATCATCGCATCATCTGCGCCAACCACAGAAACCCAACCCTTGCAGACATCTTTCAATACAAGCACTGCAAGCAGTACAAGCACCCCCAGCTCGAGCTCAAACCCATCATCAGGATTATCAACAGGAGCCGAAGTAGGCATTGGGGTCGGTGTTTCCATCGGCGCCCTCGTTCTTCTTGTGATGCTAGGCCACATCATTATCTCACGAACGAAACAGAGACCGATATCACTCGCAGATCCAGGCTCGCAACCGAAGCATCCAGAATCACACGGACCAAATACTGGACCTCCTTATTCACCGCATCAGAGGGACTCGGATGCTCTTTACGAGCTTGAACATACTTCGCCTCGCCAAATCTGACTTTCAAACACGATGTATTATGGCTGTAATAAATGGGTTTAGGTCACTACCTGGGATGGATAGGATTTTAATGGGAAGATGGTTCGGAGTAGGATTAGATTTTTGGTATGTTTTCGCTTTATTCTAGTTCTAGGCTCTGTTACTTAATATATCACGACAAATATATAGACAATTCTATAACCCTCACCATCTATTGGCTACATAATGTTGGACTTTGAACAGTATTAACTATATAGTCCCAAGAGCTTTCCAGCTTTGGGACTCTAACAATTGGTTCATCATCTAATATATGATGCTGAGCACTGAAATCTTAGAATGACGTTCAACTATATAATCAGGCTAATACGTGATTTTGAATTTATTGTAATATAAATATAAATATTCTAATATATAGTAAAATTTAGTCTTACTAGTTTTTTAGTTATTAATTATTAGTATCAATAAGATATTTTTTTAGGTATTTAGATATAACTTAAGGCTAGGAGAGTATTTTATAATAAAAATTAGATAATTTAGAGTTATTTTGGTGGTGAAACTCTAAGCACTAGATTTGAACTATAAAAGTTTTTTCCTTGTGCTATTTGAGGTTGTTCTTTTTCTATTTCCACTTTTTCCTCAAATCTACTTTGTTGCTGAAGTTCCGTAACAGAATAAGAGATGAAGAGAAAAGGAGAAGAGGACTATAGGTTTCGTGTTCTTAGACCAGGCTTCGAGCAGCTGCTCCGCGTTTGAAGATGAACATCTTGTCCTTTTCGGGAAACAGTATATCAAAGTGCTTAGCCGACAGCCGAATTATTTGTACGTTTTTGATGGAATTTGAGATACCGGCAACGAAGCTTTTGACATCTTTTCTATTGGCAAGAGTTTGGTTTCAGTGAGCTCCGCTTGCGCTACATCTTTCCTCTCTCTCCGAGGAGTTAGGCAAGATATCACTGTTCCAACGTGAGGAATAGAGTCGATGGGCACCGCCCAAATCGGTCCGTAGTCGTTGATGTTGTTCACGCAATCAACGATGACAATGTTATTGAAAGCTCAGTCGAACACCCATAACACATCTTTTATTCCTCATTTGTTTCAACACTTTGTTATTGATATCTTTTGACATCCTCTTGTAGCAGACTGCTGGTTTCTTTGTGGCTAGGTGATCACCCATTCAATGTGAGTTCAAAGATATTCATCGTTTGAAGCCTCAACCGTAAATATCCCTCCCTTTTATTAACTCCCCTACTGTATAACGCCTGCTGTTATAATAACGGCGATAATATATTGAAGGATTTCCATAGTCTGTTCGAAAGTTTGGACGAATATCTTGATGACTTGGTGTCTTCTGTGAAACATAGTAGAAATATGTTGAAAACCCAGACAGTGTCATTGACAGCACAATGATGTCCTGAGACAAGTTAAAGAAGATGAGAAGTCTCTTCTTTGGCTCTTCCGTATATCTCACTAGATAGATACCAAATCCTTTTGTCTTCTGATTAGGATGATAGTTGAGATCTTCGGTTCTTTCGTGCTTATACCAGAGATTGAATAACAGTCGGGTACTCTCTGGCGGGATATAGACACTTTCGCAGTCCTCAAAAATGAAACCAGCCTCCCACGGACGCTCGATAATGTTCATAGGTTCAACATGTAGTAGGCGAGATATGAGTCCGGACTCCTGTGATCCGAATACCCAGACCTCGTGGAACCTTTGTCAATACAACACAGAGGAACCTTAGACCAAGTAGAAGAGCTCATGTGAGTACTAGGGGTACAAATTTGCCCCTAGTCGTACAGTATGGACGGAAATGACAAAGGCAAAAGATAGCGAGAGTCCATCTCGGTAGTAAACCACGGATAAGCACATAAAGGACCAAGCAATACAAATGAAAGCTCAAGGGACATATGGGATGCCTGGAGGCGCAGAAATTATAATAGAAGTAAAGAACGGATCATTATACAGCAAAGGCACAAAGCTGTAATGATATGTGGAAGATGTCAAGAGGAGAACAAGAGGGGAGGAGCAGATATTTATACCCCTGTCGGAAGACTGCTTCGTAACCCACCATCTTGCAGGAATATGACTCATTTCTCGTTGTGCAATTCTTGTGTAAGAATATGACGGCAAGAAAAGGTCGAAGCGGCATGCAATATGGAAGTTGAAGTGTTGTTGCATCATCACTTTACTGCTGTTCACTGTGAGCTGAGATGGGCCATGAATATCCACTTCCTTCCATCTACGTTTTCTGGGTTTATATCTCTCGATGAATGAATATGAGCAATGACAGGAGAAGATTCAATGGTCTCCTGTGACACAGAAACTTTTCGGACGGCAGTCATAAGAAGATCTGCAAACGGATATTTACTATTGCAACGCCTGCGCCTTGAATATCAACGCGCAGGGATTAGGTCTGATGGGCCTATTACGTGGATCGGGAAACGATACCCTGCAATTTGTGCATGAGCAATGAAGAGAATGTGTGGACGTAGGCGAGCTCTTGCTGTGATGCTGGGTAGTAGAAGTTGAGGAATTGGAATAATATTCTTGCCTCTTCGGAATTGGATTCTCGCCTATCGGCAATGGAAAGACACGTCAAAGCTTATCGGAATAATTTGCGAGAGGAACACGGTTTGACCATGGCTGGCTGTGCGGTGATGAAATCTGTATAAAGTTGTAACCTTTCCGATGAGATGCGATCCGTGTGGAAGTATAATACAGTTACATCAAACAAGCGCTTCATTGCTAAGGTAGCCGGTCCTGTTAGACTTTTTCCTTGCTTATACAATTTCATAGGACCAGAGGAGGTGTGGATTGGGGAATAAACATTATACTTAATGAGCTGAGGTAGCATTAGACATTCGAGATTATGAAGTTGCAGTTTTGACTAGCAAGTCGTCGTTCAAAGGGGTATGTTGTTCTTACAACAAAAAGGAAACGGATTCTGCCAGCCAACGACTTTTCAAACCATGTAAGGCTTGTACCCGCCATGGTTGCCTTAGCCCCCTGAGCAAACCTTGTTCTGACCATAATCCGGTGCTTCTTCACGCTAATTCATAGACTCTACTTCATATCCGTAGCCGATCTCGGACCTTTACCCAACAGCGAGCGAGCTTCTCTTCCTCAATCGTTCACCAAACAGGTACAAGATTATCGGCGTCGAACAGCCAACGAAAACAGCTGCGAACCCCAGCAGACTGTTCCCCCATCCCATGCCTAGTGCACTATACATCATCGGTGCAAATATCGGAAAACCAAATCCGGCCAAACTCCTCAGAACAGTCACTGCTGCTATAGCACTGGCAGCGTACCTTGTGTAGGCGTCAATAAGGTAAGCCGTCACCGACTGAAAAGCAGCGACAGTGCCAAGTGCGAAGAGGAAGGCACCGACGTTTGGAAAGATCCAGTGAAGGCGATATTCGGCGCTCCAACCATAAAGAAAGAGGCCTATTGGCGGAAGGAGGGAGAACGGGATGATGAGAGGGAGACGATATTCTGGCTTGCCTCGAGGACCTGGCGGGCCCATTCCCGGTGGACCCATCCCTGGTGGACCAAGGGGAGGTCCTGCTTGAGGGCCACCAGCACTTTTAGGAAGAGCTGATGGAGTGGTGATGGTTGAGGCGCCGAGCGGACCACCTGCACCAGACATTGGCAGTTGTAACATGGAAGGCTGAGGAGGATCTCGCGGATTTTCATTCTTCGCGTGTTTTGCCGTCAGATGTCTATATATCTTGTCGGTACCTTTGCCTGTGATGGGAGCTCCGATAAAAAATCCTAGGCCTAGAGACAGATAGTTCAACCCAGCCATTGTCGCGGACTCATGATAGACATCCCTCCATAGATTCGGAAATGTTGCTAGAACGAGATACATTGTTCCGTATGCGTACGCCATATACCAAGCCATTACTAGCACAATTGGTTGAGTGAAGAGCATCTTGAGGGCTCGTATGAGGGTGGAGCTGATTGACTTGATAATGGTTTTGTTCGGATCGTAGGTTTCTGTTTGGTAAAAATCAATCCCGGTTGACTCTCGAAGTGCTGTAGCCTTGCGTTCAAGAAGCACTGGGGCATAGGATTCCTTCATAAAGATGAATGAGACGGCCAGTACCACCGCTGATGCACCAGATGCGGCCCAAAACATCCATCGCCAGGTTGAGTATGCTGAGACGAAAGAGCCGACTATAGGTCCAATAGATGGCCCAAGAAGAGGGCCCATACCATAGATGGCCATTGCTTTGCCTCGTTCCTGTGGAAGGAACAGGTCGCCGAGGACACCTCCACCGATTGCCAATGGGGCCGAGCCACCAAAGCCCGCAAAAAACCTGAAGATCATCATTTGAAGTTCAGACTGAGCAAATCCACAGCCGATAGTACATCCAAGAAAGATGACATTAGCCGCTTGAAGGATGACAACCCGACCGTAGAGTTCCGATAGAGGACCGAAAATAACAGGACCTATCGCAAATGCCAGGACAAAGATGGAAAGGAGCATCTGTGTTTCGATGTCTGACGTAACTCTAAATTGTCTGGCTATCTGCTCAAGACCAGGTGCAGGCATGGAGGAGGTCAACGGAGCCAGGAAGGTGAAAGAGGCTACACATATTGTCATGCGCCATTTCTGCCTGGATGGCCAGTTCTTCGGGTTAAGAGGGTCTTTTGGGCCGTCGAATTTGACCTATGTTCTATCAGCGGTTTTCTCAAGTTCAGGCAAATGCCAAACGCTCACAGTGTATGAATCGGGCCTCGTTATCGGCTGTACCACGCTGATTTCTGGAAGGTGTTGCTTCTCAAGGTCGATTTCATCGGCACCCACAATGTCGCCTTTGCTGAGGGTGTAGCGTGCAGGATGGCTGGAGAATGTTGTAATTGAACTAACGTTGCTCCATCTTTTTTCAATCTCCCGTTCAAAATCTTTGATGCTCTCGACCAATGTCACATCGGACTGCCCAGATAGGTAGCGATGGCGCCCTACATGGGATGAAGCTACCGGCGCTGGAAGCTGAACAGGCGATATGCGACGCGAGTCGATCCTAGTTATGTTGCGAGTTGAGGCAACGTCGATGCTAATATTGTCGTCGCTACCCCCGAGCCGATCTTCGTTGAACGTCGAGTCTGAATCCGAATCCCCCTTTTCAGAATACGACAAGACGCTCCTTGCATCTCCACAATATGGCCAAAGCGCACAACATCGATTATCTTCAACGGGAAAGTCATCAGGAGCGTGGAAATATGGCACTGGAGGGGCCGAGAAACGGTGGTGTTTAGGCAAGTCGGGCACAGGGTCATCAAGGTAGTCTGGTGGTGGAATGTACTCCGAGTTGCCGCTGAACGAGACACTCTTTGCAGACCTGTTCAGACTTTTCTGACTCTTCGAACTCGTCGAACTTGGTGTATCTGTCATTTTTGATTACGAAAAAAATATAACATCCAGAGAACAAGATTTACACGAATAGAACGTCAACGCGAGTTCAATGCAGAAGACAAGAGAGTCGCAGGTGCGGTGCCACCCAAATAAAAATAGGCAATTCGAACTGTCAAGAGACGAGATCGATGAACATGTCCCGTATATTGAAGGGTGGTCATATGGGATGTCCGGGAGAATGTCAGCGTCCGCAATCGACGACGCTCAACGGCTTGGCTTCATTCTCCTAGGAGCAAGATGGCCAGTCATCAGTAAACAGAAGAGCAAATGGCTGCATTGCTTGAGAAGTCCGCATTATCGAAGCTACCATCGAAGACAGAGGTTGACTTTTCAGGTAACGGCAGAGCGAGGCCTGGGTCAAAGTCCGTAGCGTGTCGGACTCATGAGAGCATTCGGACTGCACCATCCCCATCTGGGTCGATTGACCAACAGGCCAGAAGCAGGATGATGATGATTCAGCTTCTCTCGCGGTGACTTTTCATCCCGATAAGCCGACAAGCACAACATCATTTGCTTTCACCTTTCATTTGACATATGTTTGAAGTCATGCCTCAATACTAAAAGAATGCTTAGAGCTGATCACGAAGTTTGTGGTGTTACATGTTCATGATGGAGATGTGCGCGGGAATAGATCTCGGCGGAAGCTCTGACTCGTAAGCATCGCGATCTAGTAAAAAAGGGAGGATACGAAGGAACAAGAATGAAAAACAAAAGGTTTCTGGTCTTAGCTTACCTGTTGAGGCGACTGCTGGTTAGATATATCGTGACATCCGACGATTAGTTAATGCTGTACCGGCAACGTCCCAAAACCTTGCATACTTAAAAGCAGACCAGTCCATGCGTTTCACGTGAAAAGCTTTCCTCCTTGTTACCCCTTCCTTCAACTTGGCGCGCCACCTTCAAGAATTCGTGTGATCTCTGCCGAAGCATGTCTAGAGCTACCAAGGACTTCGTCGATTCTCTCTAGGCGGAGCTGCTTACCAACATGATCTGTCAACAAGTCTGGGCACAATTAAAGAAAGGGTTCCAAGGGGTCCATGAAGGGTCCAAAGGGCTTTGCCAGGGTCGAATACCCTTGATATCAATGCCTCGGCCAGAGTGGGATCACAGCCACCGAGATCTGGGGTTTGAAATTCATCTTCCATCATACAGCTCTTACGTGTTGAATGGAATGTACTTCAACGGAGCCATGACTCCATCACCCGTCGACTTGATCGTAGCTTGCCAACTCGTCAGAGGTGTTTGGTCACTTATCATTACTGCCGTGATTCAATGTTCCGGAGAACTGGGAGAGAGGCTCGGCCGGGGCCTGTGGCACCTGTCATTACCCCCACAGTTTCTTGACTAGATATGGTACTGTACGAGAGTCCACAAGTGCTCGCGAAATGAGCGCACAGTTAGGAAAGCGGCATTACTCGTGCTTTACGCGAAGAATCAAGGATCGCCCCATACATTAGAGAAAAACTTTAACGAAGCTTTTCAGTGGTATTCATGTCCATTGACTAATCCAAAGCTAACATAAATCGTAAACTCATAAAGGCATTCCCGGCATTTGAATGCATCGCTTTTCGGCCGTGACATTCGTAAATCGTAAGCAAGTAGGTATCATTGCGGAATCAAGATTTGGAAAACCAGTCTTTCAGTTTCCTGCTAAACTTCACCTTCCTCTTGCCTGGTAGTGCGGCAATTGAAGGAGACATAGCCACTCTCGCTGCCACTCGTTGATCACGGTCAATGTATGACCCAGAACACGAATCCCTCATCAACGTCGTTGATTGAGACAGGGTAGAGGAATGATAGGTCGATCGGCTTGCTCGTTGGGCTGCTGTGGTAGCATGTGACAAGTTGCTATTTGTTGAATCATTCGAGATTCTTTGCGTGTGCCATTTGGAATTATTGTCACTGACGTTGGAGCCTTGTGATTGACCGGACACGACTCTAGAGGTTGCAGGCCGCGAAGTGCGATCGGCGGTGAATCTGCGAGAAATCTTCTTTCGAAGCAATCGAGTGGGCTCTTCATCATCGGAATCTGGCTCCCAGCCAGATATTTCATTGGTGTCAGCAGGCGATGTGGGAAGAGATGGGAAGGGCGAGGTAAGATCTGGAGAAGGAAGAAAATTCCAAGGCGGAAATGTAGGCGAGTGTTCCTTAGCCACATACGCCGGATTTTCCTCCATGGGTAGTCCATCGAGGTTGAGAGGGCGTGGGATGATGTTCTTCGTTCTCATAGTTGTTGGAGGACCAGTGAATTTTCGTCTCGGGGGAGTCCGTCGGCCGATGGCTGAGTCAGGAGATGTGATGGCAGAAGAAGGAGATCTACTCTCCGATAAAACCAGTGAAGGTGCCGTAGAAGTTGTCGAACTGAATGATCCTTGGATTGTGGAGGAGGATGACCATTCAAAGGAGGACTTGGGAGACACTGCCCGGGACAACTCCTCGAGCTGGGTTGGCGTTACACTCCGATTGGTTCTCTTCCTCGATTTTTGGTGAGGCTGTAATGGAGCCGGTGGTAGGGGTTTTTCCGGAGTTGGTATGCGTGGCCGCTGCGAGTATGATTTCACGAGATTGCACTCTGGAAGTAGTACAGAAGGTTTCCGCGAAACCGGGGTCACACTAGGCGTGAGGTACTCTTGCGAAGGTTGAAGTTGGAAATAGAATGCTTCGGGGGCGATACGGGTGCTGTGGTCCATTGTAAAGCACGAATCTATACAGGATTCGAAGGCTTCCACGTCGAAGGCAGGAAACGCCTCAATAGACTCGCGACTGTCTCGGGACACAGTAGGACTAGGCCCGAGCAGCGGCAAATGGTCAGGCTTTGATGCAATACGTCTGCAAGTACGTCTGGTAGTTGGGAACAAAGAGTATTGAGCCGCCATGGGTTCGCGCTGACAAGGTTGATTGATAGTAATATAGATGATGCGAGATTATCGATAATGTCAGATCAGCGAGATGCACGAACTTCTGCGGGTCAAAACAGGGGAATTGAGTGGCATGTTTATATGTTGACACACGACTCGGCGTCCAGTGAATGTGGTGTGGGTCTAGTGTGGTTCGTGTCAACTCCCCCCTTCGGCGTGGGCAGACTTCGGAGAGTTCGGGAAATGTGCGATAGACGTCTGGAGTAGTCTAAAGGATAAGGGTTACGTTAGCCTAAAGTAGGAAGGCACGCAAGGGAGTTACAGTGAAAAGTCATTCAAGTTTTTCACCCTCGCGCGCTACCCTCACCCTCTATGGGATCCAGCTCTCAAGGTGCTGTATATGTGGGGTTTGGAGTCCAAGCGTGCTATACGCAGGGGCCATCGAGAACCATGGTCTGGCCCAGGAATCGATGCTCGTCATTGGCTTGAGAACGTTACATGATATCTGGAGCCTTCAGCACAGTGATGCAGGTGGCTCCTATCCACTCACGGTCTGTTCAGTGGTGAAAAGGGAGAGAATTGATGAGCGGTGGTCTGAGACCTCGAGCGGCTTGGAATACTCACGAGCTTGGGGGGGCAGAACGGAAGAAGATGAAGTGTGTAGAAAGTAACGGTAGGGAAGAGATTTCGACATGTTGGTCGTCTACGATCTCAGCGACAGATATCGACGTGTCTATCAGAGTAGATCATGTAGCATAGTTTACCCAATTACGCTCGTGAACTTCAGGGTTTGCTCAGGACACCCTCACGCGGCAAAGCTCGTGACCACGGAGAAATTACCAGGTATAGTCGTCACCACAGCTGCATGAGGGTGACATCAGTGATGGGAAATCCAGGCGAAGACTCGGGGGATACGGATCTTGGAATCGGCGATCTGGGTGTCTCCCCTCAGCTTATGTGTTCCTTCGCGGTGCTTGTGAGGAATGCCGAACACATTCCATTCCGCACCGCTACCCAGTCGACAACATTGTTGGTACAACACGTCCACAAAGGACACTGTGATCTCGTAATCGACCTTTTACTTCCCAACGCGTTGTTTTCTCATCGCAATGGGCTTATTGAACTGTAGAGCTTCATTGTGATGAAGTTTGGAGCTCGTCTATGGGTAGTGTGCCACCTTGCGTGGAATAGATGCCGATGTGCAAACGATGCTGCTGGAAACAAAATTTGCTATCGAAAAGAGAACATTGCAATCCTTGCGTATCTCGAGATGTTTGCACCCGATAGACCCTCTGTTTGCACAAGCTCGAGGACCGGATATTGAATCTCTGGGGTACGCAAGTTCCCAATGGTGAAGGTTCTTGGAGTAAGAAACCCCATTATCCTCGAGGAATTGATGTTTGCATATGCACAATGATACACCATAGTGAGCCAGAAAATCGCAACCAGGAATCCTTTCGGTTCGTACAGTAAGTGATCTTGTTCACAGTCCAAAAGGTCCGGATGGTGGGTGTGGTCCCTTCGGGAGCGCCACTTTGGTGATCGCGGCTCTACCCTTTATCCAGGGTGGGATGGAAGCAAGGTTAAACGATAGCCGCGCACCCGATTCGAAGATCACCTACTAGGGCGAAGAACAATGCGACGCTGAGCCGAAGGAGTGAAGCACTGCAAGAACAATCCTGTGTAGGGAGAAGACAGGGTAGAGAACAATGGCAGCCCTGCATCCCCAGCGTCGATGGGAGCATCCAATCAAGACTAGGTGCCTATACTCACACTCCTTGAGCCAAAGCAGCCAATTGCACGATTGTTTGGGGGCACATTGAGCATGGCTATTGTACCCGTTTCAAGGCTACTTGCTCAAAAGCCCTTGCGTGCAGTGTCTCAATCCGAAACCCATCCTTTCGTTTCCCAATCCTCTACCCAAGTCGAAGCCAGGCGATAGGCAAATTCCCATCACCATCAGTCAGACCAGCATGGACCAACTTCAACGAGCGAGGACCGAAGTATGCTGGTGAAACGATTGACAAGACACTCGACACTGCCACTCGAGCTTGTGTGAAACGAGGGCGATATGGTTAAGATCGGCAAATCGGTGCAGAGCCAACGCAAGGTGGAAACGCTTTTCCATTTCCAGCTGAAGTCAGAGGTAAGGCAATGACGAGCGCACACAAGAGGGAAGAAGATGCAAGAATAGTGGTACTCCGTACAGAAGGGACTACGGCTGCTGGCAGATATACCGACGTATGTAGCCATCTCAGTCGCTACTTTTTCTTCCTCGTCTTGTCATTCGCTGCATCGGCACTAATGGGGCAAGATGTTGAAAAGTGCCAACACATCGGTTCGAAAAGCAACTGAACCCCAGCCACCCCGATTATTTTGCTGCCATTACAATACAGCACCGTACTTTCCTCCCAATGGCTCTAGAATCGAGAAGAGCAAACAAGCACAAAAGCAGAGTGAAGGATGTCGCGGTAGGTTGAGGTGGTTCGGTCTAATTTCTCCCACCTCGAGGTCAATTACCTCCCTACTACCTACCTTCTTACCTACCTTCTTACCTACCTACCTACTTTGTTTTTTGTGACATGCACAACAATGACAAACCCTGTATTTTGATTCACTCGCCATTATTTTCATTTGCTTGGATCGTATTGTCTCTTCCTTTTTGTGGACACTGCGGTGGAGTTATTCAAAGGATCCTTGCTCTTCGCCAGAGCTGTGGCTAGTACGTCGGTCGTGGCGCAGTCGACGACTTTGGGTGACATTTCTACCCAATGCGACAGCACATCTAACTCCTTCGTCTGTCGCCGCAATCATTGCACGCTCCTACTGGGTAATCTGCTTGATCGTCTGCAGCTTCTGCCACATCCATTGGGTCTTGACAGTGCTCAATGTTGCCACAGTCCTGTCGCTTTTTTGGTGAGTGGTGTTGAGGAAGCTCGGTCAGCTCGCGTCGGCAGATCCCAGATCCAGCGCATCATAGTCTTGCGCCTCACCAAAACTTGGATCTTGCTAACTAATTTCAGAATCACCTCTCGATTTTTCTGCAGAATGAGCATAACTTCTAGATATTCCAGTGTCGACAAATATACTTATTGCGCTGCGTGGCGGTGACACCTCGTTTCGTGTGTCCCCAACCACCGCAGTTTCTACGGGGCACGGTCAATTGACCAGCCACGACGTCAAACTCCCAACCACCTCAACATAGATCCATGACCACGGTCAGGGGCATTGTCGCGCTGTTCTTTCTTGACATTGCTCTGCACCACCCTCCACCGAGCACACCATCTTCTGTAAAAGCCTGAAGCTACACCTTTCTAGGTGACTGTAGCTTGCGCTTCGAGATCGGAGATAGTCGTTGACTACCGATTGTTCTTCGAAAAGTTGCAACATTGTCTTCTCAATACCCTCTGAATATTGACGACTTTTACGAGATTTACGACCCTGACGAAGAATTCGACTATAGAGCTTCTGCCTTTAATCCACCCTCTCCTACATTGTCTCGAACCTCTCCATACGAAGCTCTGTCAACCTCTTCGACGAGTGCGCGGTCGTTAAGAAGGACACCCAGGTTGCAACAGTTGGGGATATCGCAAGGAAGAGAACAACCACTCGAGGAACCTCTAGAGCAACTTGGACCGAGTACAAATCCCGAGCTTCAGCAGCAGGATCAGGCTGCTTTGTCGTCACCAACCCGGCCCGATGAGGCCGCTTTGAGTGAAGAACTTTCTACAAGCACTGCCGAAGACTTTCAAAGACTTGTAGCAGAATCTGCCTCAGAGGCATATTGGCCGAAGCCGAGTCCCGTTATCTCTAGGCGAACTCGTGAAGCGGTCCTGTTTGCGCTAGAGGCGCTGCGGCACGGAAGAGGGAAAGATTACCATATCCTAACGCCAGATCTTGAAGAAGAAAACGCTTCAATGGCAGACCTCCTTCGGGGAGGTCAGCCGCCAGGAAACACTACCAATAGGGCCCAGAATGGAGGCTCTCGTGCTGGCCCAATCCCGGTTTCCACTCACCCACCAAGTGGAGTCAGAACGCCAACAGATATAATGAGAGCTCGACATGACCGAGAGGCACGGAGGAAAGCTGAAGCTGAACAGAGAGCCCTACAGAGGCAAAGGGATGATGAGGAAGATGCGATCAGACGAGGACAAGAACAAACGAGTGCGGCCAGTGAAGGACCAAGGAGATCAGCGATCCGACCAACTGCAGGTGATTCATCGTACCAGCAAGAATCCTCATCTCGAGCTGAACCAGTTCAGGGAGGTAATATAGCTACGGGTAGAAGGCAGGAAAACGTGCCAGGGCCTGGAATGACTGGCTCAACTCGCCAGCGCGGGACCTCGTTAGATCCAGGTCAACCTCGACCTGTGCAAGGCCAATCTGCCCAAGCCGCTACTTCAAAGTACGAAACAACAACCGGGCAAGAAGAGTTGCCCTCCAGAGTCAGGGCTCCTAGAAGAACATCGCAGAATCCACCGACTGCGGCAAACCCATCTATTCCTTCAACGCAAGCTGCACAGCCCACTCAGGCCCTTAACAAAAGTGCCTTCCCGCACGCATTTGAACGGTGGGAAACTCTGTCGTCCCATTGGGAAGGACTGACGTCGTATTGGATACGAAGGCTTCAGGAAAATAGCAACGAGTTAAGCCGTGAACCCCTGAACCAACAAATGGCAAGGCAAATAACGGACTTGTCGGCTGCTGGTGCGAACCTCTTCCATGCTGTTGTTGAGTTACAACGTCTTCGGGCCTCATCAGAACGTAAGTTTCAAAGATGGTTTTTTGAAACAAGACAAGAACAAGAAAGAGCGGCCGAGGCACAAGCAGAGCTTCAGAGGCAGTTGCAAGAAGAGCGACAACAACGAACAGAAGCCTCCAACTCCGTCAGTGGGGCGAGAGCAGAAAGAATAAAAGCCGAAGAACTCGTCAAAGAGATGCGGAGAGAACTACAGATCTCTAAAGAAGAGGCTCGAAGAGCTTGGGAGGAGCTCGGACGACGAGAACAAGAAGAGCGTGATAGAACAACATCTCTGAAAAATGGCGAGCCGACTCTGGTTGGAGGGGTACAGGTGGTACCAATGCTCCCAGGTACATCACGGCAACAAGTTGCAACTCAGAGACCCCCTACAAGAGAAGGTCCCTATACTGGCGGGTCGGGCTCGGCGGTCGTGGGCGGACAGCCACAGTCTCGAAGAGCACAAGGTAGAGGGGAGACCCCAGAGGGAGAAACTGGCGAAGGCTATGACTATGCCTTTGGCCAACCATCTACCTCATCTGCTGCTTCAGACCAATACGAAAGTTCCGGCCGAGTCTCAGACGAAGCTTACTATAGCCAGCATCGCCCTCAGCCCTCAACTTCCAGACCCACTGCTGCATCTTCCTCGTCTTCTCCTGCAGGCGGTTACAGGACAAATCCAAATGTCGAACAGTACAAGTACTATCAAGGAGGTTCATCCGCTGAAACGTCCATTCACCAGCCACGCACCACGAATGGTCATGTTCCACCTTCCACAACTAGCTCCGAAGCGGTTGCCCACTATCCAAGTGAAGAAGAGTATGAAATCGACTCCCAAGGAAATCTCCGTTTAGACGAAGAAGGCCGCCCCATAATATATCGCGGTTCGCAATCAAACCCAAGCGATGAAGAACAGGAATACGATACCGGAACGGAACACGCATACCGTCAACAGTACGGTGCAGGGGTTTCCAGTCCACCGTCCTCATCTCGTCCCACCACTTCTACAACCATTGCTCCAACAACTCGTCCTACTCCTGCGTCTGCATCTGCTGCACCGTCAGGCTACGATCCGACCACACCTCCCGGTACCAGTGCTCCCCAGGGTCAATCATCAGTCGACTACTCTGGTCAAGGTTGGGGTGGTCCCAGCGCTACTGGCTGGGAATCTATTACTCCCAGACACCGACATCCGACGAGACTGAGCGATGTTTTGGAAGAAGATGAACGAAGCAGAACAAGTCAAAGCTTAATCAGTGGTGGTGGTCGCTGAATCAAGTAATTTTATGCAATTGCTTCATGTAAACCGTTTTCTTTTTTCTTTTTTCCCAATCATGTTCAAATCAAAGCCTGGAGTTATTCTTCAATCATTGGGATGTATCAATTCAAAACATCAGAGAAGCGTTTTTTCCCTTTCTTTTCTTTTCTTTTCCAGTCAACAACAGCACCATTTCCTTGCCCGATTCAAGAAAAACTTGTTTTTTCTCTCTTCGTTTTGGTGTAAAAAATCCAAAATCCTCCTGTTGTTGTTGGTGGTGGTGGGCTGGTTTACATAAAATACTCCTTTTTTGTATGTGTGTGTAAATCGATATACAGGAAAAGATGAAGGAGAGAAGGGAAGAGGTAGTTTAATCGATCGGTGGGGGGAAAAACGGTAATTCAATCAAATCAAATCATACAGATTTTTCATTCAATAAGTCGATGATTGTAGATTCAACAGGTTCAAATGCCTTTTAGATTTACGAAGTGTTGAAGGTATCATGTTTCGAAACGACGCTGATGTTCGACTTTTTCATAACTGATAACTACATAAAGCAAGTTGTTCTTTTTCATTGCTGCATACGTTCATACCGTTCCCTTGCTCCTTCCCTTGTCCGTTCCAAAAAGCTTCCATAGTCCCCTTTAGTATTCCGTTCCGCTTCCGTGACTGCGTCGCCTAATTTTCCTCCTTGAGCACCCAGGCCAACACCCGCGACGTAGACGTCTTGAGATATAGGAGCTGTCATGCCGGAGCCGGATGCGCCAAGTCCTCCTGTACCAGTGTAGCCCATTTTGTTGAGGAGGGAGGCGCCTTTTGATTGTGTGTTGGGTGTTGCTGTTGGTGACTCCAGGTCGAGGGTTATGGGTTTTGCGGGGGTGTTGGTTTTCGAAGGATCCGCTTGACGTTTTTGAACACCGAAAGCTTTACGACGTTCGCGGGCTCGGTCACGGTATTCGGTTGTTTGGGAAACGCCGTGCTTCTCAAGTTTGCGTAACGCTCTGGAAACAAGAGCTTCGTTCTTCAGATTTTGGCGGTGGAGTTTGCTGAGACGTTCATGTCGGTTGACTTCGGCGCTTGTTTTGAATTGTCGGTAGCATAGGTAGCAACACATGCGATTCGGATCACTGTATGACTGTTTTGGAGCTGATTTGGCGTTCTCTTGGTCGTTAGGATCAAGTTTGATTAGCCCTCCTTCGGCAGGCTTCTTCCCAAGACCATGCAGTTCAGCATGGCGATTACTCCAGAATTGTAGATGCGATGGGGCAGCTTTTTTAGTGGTGGCAGCATTGGAACTTGCAGCCTCGGCTTTTCGCTTTTTGGATTTTTCAGCTTCCTTGCTTTTTGCAACTTCATCTGTGTCTTCCTTTCTCGATGGTATAGGTTCGTCAGCCTTATTAACGACTAGTTCAGTAGTGTAAGCACCTTCGTCCCAATATGCCAGTCGCATCGCTGGATTCGCCAGAGGGCTAAAGGTGAATTTCGGATCAATTGAATATGGGTCCAGCACTGGAACGAACACTCCTGCATGTATATAGCTGACAAGGACTGGTTTCGAAGCGATTGTAAACTTCTCAAATGAGTTGTATCGTATCAATGCTGCTTGGGCATCCTCAACATTTGCAAATTCTGCGAATCCAAACCTCCAGCTATCGTCGGTCTTTCTGTCTCTCACAAGCAACACTCGTCGCAATGAACCCTCTCTCGCTCCAAGATTCGAATCGCCGGTAGTTGATGATACCTTTGCGCCCTTTTTAGAGGTTTGATTAGATTGTGCAGAACTAGCTGATGGTTTGTACAGCTTGGCTACACCCTTTGCGAGAAGCTCTTCGCGGACGGAAGGCTCGAGACCACGTAGGAGGAGAAACTGTGATGGTGTATTGTCCGGTGAAGCATCATTATCACCAACATTGACAGCCCTGAGTTGTTCAGCTGCCACAGACACATCATTCTTGAAGCCTGAACATCGGAAACAACGGGTTCTTGTGGCAAAATTGAGGACGTTACATATTCTGCAAGTCCACTCACCTTCCATTGGCTCACGAGCAGAGCTTCCCTTCTCTCGAGTGTAATTGATTCGTACACGTGCAGCTTCGTCATGATTGGCCGAAGATGTCGATCCGTACAGATACAGGATGCCTTGATTGCGCTCGATCAGTGCTCGTGCATCTTGTAAGCTTGAAAAACGTAGAAACCCAAATCCTCGTGACTCTTTGGTAGTGCGATCGCGGATGATACGGACGTCCTCTAGATTCTCAACTTGATAATGTTGAGCCAGCTCTTGCGCGATACCGTCTTCCGTCAACTCGGGGTGTAACCCATCCATCATGATCTCTTTACTTGGTCCGTTGCGTCTAGGAGATTGGTCTGAAAATGGGCTCCTACTGCGACTTCTACGACCTGGGCTACGAGAAGTATGGCGTCCTCGCTCGCGGTAACTGTCACGTCCGCGCCTCGGAGATCGAGAGTGGTTTCTTCGATATCCTTCCTTATCATCACGGCCTCTTCGATCCCAGTTTCTGTCTGTTCGGTCGCGAAATCTATCTCCTGCTGGGCCTCTTGGTGGAGATCTACCAGCATCTTCGGAGTGAGAGGTGTCAGTTTCTCCAAACAACAGGGCTTGTAAGGTTCAGCGAATACATGACATACTGTAAGAAGGAGAGCGCTTTCTAGGTGGCGGACTATATCTATTTCTCGATCGTGACCGAGAACTAGGCTCATCATATGGGAGATAGTCACGGTCGTGAATCCGCGAGGAAGTGTGGGAGTAGCGTGGATCAGGCATATGGCCACCGGAGCCATGATATGAAGACATCTTACATGATGAGCAGTGGTCGTGCACTCGTCTCAAGACGTGAGGTGTCAAGATATGTTCTCACAGCGCAACTTGGAGCTTGTGACGGTCATGGTACTGTAGCCGGGGAAGGTTATGCGAACCCCAAGAAGTCCCGGAATGATTCCGTGCAAAAAGGATATGGAAAGGGGTATTACTTCACCCAAAGTATCACTACTGTACAACTATCATCTTCCACAATGTACTTGGTTTGATCACCTGCAATCGGGTCTGGAAAAGAATGTCATGGTATTTTGAAATATCGTCTCTTCCAGCAAGATCCTACCAAGCTTCTTGCTGTCTATTCAAAGCAATTCTCGCCATTGGATTGTTTGCGTCTCACAAGGAGAAAACAGCAAAATGTCCATCAAACACTTTCACAGATTCGGCTTTCTACGCCAGTCAAAGAAATATCCCACCACCTGGCCGTGTGCAATGAATTACCTTAACAAGACCTTTGCCCCGGGGCTCAGCTTTCAATTATGCATATCAGCAATTCTGTGCCCCAATGGCCGTGGTGGTGGCCATGCCACATAAATCGTCAGTCTTGGTTGCTATATTTCACTTCTCTGTCGCCCCTGGTCTAGACATATGCCACAAGCTGTATTCATCTAGCGATAAAGTGTTCCTACAGAGATATTGATGAGGTCTGAAGCCCTTGATATCGACGTCTCCGTGCCGAGCCACCTCCAGAATTAGATGACATTCTGCTGTTTTGTGTCTCGGCGGGTCTGATGAATTCACTCTCTTGCTCTCGTGCTCCTAAACAGGCTTCCATCCTTCTCATGACGCTTTTCTTTCTTCTCACGACCCTATCCCCATGTTTTCTACACTTTTGTCCATCTGCATC
Organism: Phaeomoniella chlamydospora; assembly: GCA_001006345.1. Taxonomy (NCBI): domain Eukaryota; kingdom Fungi; phylum Ascomycota; class Eurotiomycetes; order Phaeomoniellales; family Phaeomoniellaceae; genus Phaeomoniella; species Phaeomoniella chlamydospora. The sequence goes on along the minus strand of LCWF01000086.1, from coordinate 48,652 downwards.
CAAGCTCCTCTCCCAGCTCTTAGCACTCCACCAACCTTCTACTTTCCTTCGTCGAAATGGCTATATCAACCGCTCAGATCATTTCCGTCTCTGTAGGCATCCCAGTTGGTGTCTTTTCTGTCGCTGTCGTTGTCCTCTGGGTTCTTGTCTTGAGAAAGAAAGCCAAACCCACAACTAAGCCGCTCAGAATCGGATATCATCAATCGTTTGACATCCGCCACAGCCCAATAGACCACCGGCATGATGAGAATGGTGTCGAGCTCCAGAATCTCCCTGCTCAAAGAAGTGAAGAAGTACCCCTTATCACGGAGCCTGAGCCAGCATATGCCCGAGAAGTGAGTCCACATGATCCCCACGCCATCTACGGGCCATGGAGCTAAACATTTTCCAGAGATTTGGCGGCCGCGACAGTATACGATATCAACCTGGCGGTGAGGACATCCAGCGCCGCGAAGAAGGCTACCATGCTCGTGCCTGGCACTGAGAATAACATCAGCGTACGCGGACCATCTACATCGAGAAGTTTTCGAAGCGGTGGAGGTCGCGATTATAAATGCATCCAAAGTGTGCATTTCGGGACCCTAGCGGCCGGGCGATATAACGATGGTTGATCAACAAGCGAAGACCACCACGAACGGCATTATGAGGAAAGCAACCATCCTTCCATCAATCCAGCGTACGTGTGAAGACAACATCACTTCACTACTCAATCACTCAGAGCAGTGTCGATATCCAGACTTCTTCAGTGACAGCCCCCCGCCCCCCCCCTTTTGAGTCTAGCATTGTTTTCCTGAGGCTGTTCTCGCCTATTTCTCCTACAAGCGTTTAAGCTACTGTAGTTACATGTTGTTATGTGCTACGCTGAAATTTGTAGTTAGCAAACAATTTCCAAACTCCATTCAACCTTCTCTATTTTGTCCTCAAAGTTTAACAAATCGACTATGTTCTGCGGCATTGGGTAGTGTCGTCAGTCTTGGGAGTATACAGGCTACAGATCTAACATTGAGGATTACCACGCCACTTGTATATAGCGAAGGTATCGGTAGAACTTGGTACAGGGTAATCTGTCTCTTCGGGATGGGGGGTGTGAATGGGCCGTACGCAGTATCTTTGGCGTGTATATATATGTGAACAGCCTTATTAGAGGCATCAAACACCACCTCATTGCACGCTTTACTCAGTATGTCAGAGGATGTCTAGCACTAAATAAAAAATACTAGGCTTACGAAGATGGTATTAAAATTAAAGCAGAGCCAGAAAGAAACAAAACATAATTTGATTGGAGTGATGGGGTATCATACATATTTACAAAGGTCGAGAGTAAACCTCGTTATCGAAACACCGCAGAGCTTCAACTTGGAGATACAACTTGCACTTGACCAAATCGCTCTTTCAAGAAAGGTTTGGTCCTCTCGATTCTCAGCTGGATCTGTTCCTGTTCTCGTGCCCACCTGTCTTCATCGTGCTCTCGCTTCTTCCATACTCCAAACCACGATGATTTTGGCTCTTTCTGGCCCGAAGTGTATTCCAATGCAGCGAGACTACTTGCCATTTCCTGCCAATTCAGCAATCCAGTTTCGAGACATTCTTCGCATTTCTCTTTCCCCGCCTGAGAAGCTTGTCCTTGCATTGCTGACAGCACCTGTTCGGCACCATCTACTGCATCTCTCGTCCACGAAAGCCCTTCCTCTTTAGAAGATGTCGCGTACAGAATCTCGCCGATATAAGCCATGATGCCAGTTTGCTCACATGCTTCTTTCAACGCGTCATTAGGAGGTTCATCCCCACTAGAAGGTATCGGAGGATAGCCAGGGCCGCGGATCAATTGCATGACACTTTCGACAAAATCTGTTTCCTCTGGAACTTGAGGTAGTTCCATCACGGGCGCCATCTTTGATGCTAGATCCTTTCTGATTTTCATGATGCTCAGAAACAATGATAAAGCTTTCTCTACACTGCCAGAGCGAGCATGGTGGACGGCTAACGCGGTGCAAGTCTTGAGCATGTTCTCAGACACTCTCAAAGACCCCTTTACTTTCAAATTAGAACGTTTCATATCCAAGACGTCGCTCAACTGGGATGCGTTCATCCCTTGAGATGCGATGTCTAGTCCCCATTTCAAGACTTCTTCTGCTGTTCCATGCAAGCCTTTGAAATCCAACCAGTCTGCCCACGCCAATGCTGCCTCTGTCTTCATTCTCGTGGTGAGCCCACGGGTGGTGAGGACTTTGGCATAGAATGTAGCAGGGCTTTCGAAAGCAGAGATCGCATCTTCAATCCTGGGTGGCGTGCCTCTCCAATTGACAGGTATTAGAGCAGGTTCTGGGTTTTCAGGGCTGGGTACCATCTCCCGGGGAAAGCTCAAGCTTTTCCCATCTTTATTTTTGACCCATCCGTCGAGGTTTTCAGCAACCTTGGCCGCTCCCATCAGAGCTTCGAAATATCCCTGCTTCCAGGTTCCACTTTTTGAGCTCACGTCGTAACCAGCTTTGCCCACTCCTTCAATCAATATGCCTCCCTCCTCAACTTCCTTCACATCTTTTGAATCGGCTCCCCTTTCTAATCTTTCTAATAGCTCCAGGTAACCTTTGCCAAGGAAATCCCAATTGAGCGCCCCATGTCGATACTCATCGCTATACTCCGCGTCTTTCCTATTTCGCATAATCCATCGACTCCATTGAGTCCAGTCAGGCGGCGTTGGATATTTCTGTTCAAGCATGAGCTGCCTCGATGATGTACCCGCAAGAGCAACAAGGGTTATGGCTGGCCAGAAAAATAAATGGAAGCGAAGTTGCCATTTGAAAGTCCTTTTCCATCTCGCTTTTCGCTCAGTCGAGATAAGACGATTTATCTGTGACCGGACTGAGACTTTTGCGAGGCGACTCGAGGTAGCATTGTGAAGGAAAGGCAGTTGTGGACGAGGTGTCGAAGTAGATACGAGAAGCAATTTGTGACTGTTCTGTGTAAAGTGACGGGGACGAGAAGTTTGATTCGCGGGATTGGGTGGGCGCAAAGGTCTGAGTAAATGAGGTATCCTTCGAATAGGAAGCGCTCTGTGTCGGAACGCCATCATAGTCGATGACTGAGTGCAATTCCTAGTCGATGCAATGGTGCGCAATGGAACGAGATGTGGAACGAAAGGTCGTCAGAACTGAGGAATTGGAGCTTCTCCACAATAAGTTCCCGCCTTGGGAGCCGGAGTCTACTATGTACAGTCGCGCTGATAGAGGGGGTACTTTTTTAGCTCGACTCCTAGGCGCTGTTACTCTCGAAAGGCATCTTTGTATCACCAATTGACTGTTTACCAGAAAACAATGTAAGAAGACGGCGTGGCATCTGCAAAGTCCGATCATATCTTCATATCATGGAAACGGTTACTGGATGAGCATATACGAGTATTCGCCAACAGAGTCGCAGCCTTGAAATATAAAGAGTATACAGGGGCTTTTAGACGAGCTCGAGCTGCACGCGACTTAAATACAGATTTAAAGTACTTCTTGTCCAAGCCCTTTTCGAATCTCTTCTGTGCGCAGAATTCTCAGGACATAAATTTCTGTCGTTCCTTAAAACGGCCATTCATATGGTAAAGCAACCCGCAGACGATCGAAGGACTCTCAAAAATATGTTTTGGGACTCAAGCATCCTTCGCTCGACGAGAGTCCGCTTTCGTTTGGAGCAATTCTGCTGCGTATGACTTGATGATACATGGTTTGAATGTCGGCCCGTTGAGAATAAGGATCTCATGGTTCCGAGGTTTAGAGTAAGTATTAAAGAGAGAAGTAGCTCAGATTCCATCCTTCACAATCGTGATAGTTATTTGGCCACTAATACAAGGAGCTGCTGTGATCTTGGTTCGAACAATAGAGGAAAATGGGTATTCACAATTACAAGCTGATGAAACGGCAACAACGAGCCCCGACATGGTGGCAACCCTGTCCATCAATCCCATCTAGTAAGCAGTCAGTAGGAATCCGAGATAGTTCGTTGAATATTACGAACCCAGTATCTTTCTGTCTGGCAATGCCTCCGGATGATCCAGTTTCTTTCCCCTAGAGTATACCATGAGCGGTGTCTGCAAGCAAAACTATGAATGACTCTTACCGTCTTCTGGCCTTCCACCACCAACTTATCCAGTTGATAAAATTGACTAATAACCGTTTGTCTCTGTAAAAAAGATGATGTGTCAGCTCGGTATGCTAAGAATATACTTGTTTTTGTCTGGAAACCGGTTTAGAAGGAAGCGTATTGCCATCCAACAGATACACCGTAAAAGTTCGGCACTATTACTGCATTACACAGCTGGGATAAAAAGGCCATCTAGCGCACCTTCATAACTTGTAAATCCTTCAGGCCCTTTTGTACCAGCTCTTGTATTCTCCGGGGGTCCGATTCATCCTTATATTCCCTGAAAGCATCTCTTGTCCGTCTCTTCGCATATTCGCGGAAATTGTAGTTCGCAAATTGCGAGCCTTGCCGTAAAAGTGATCTGTAGAGACTGCGAGTCTGGAATGCGTGCTGAGCTCCAGAAGCCACTGGTACGGACATCTTGACAAGCGACGTAGAAGTTTGAATCAATGTCCTAGTCCAAGATGATAGATCGTCGCGCTCCAACTGACACTTGTTCGACTTAGGAGTGCAGGCCGAGACAAACTGGTTGTCGGTCTTCGAATATGTGACAGAGGTTCAGTGGTGTCACAATGGACACGTTGTCTTATATCGAAAAGGAGACGACATTTGTGGTGTGTTGAAAGTTCGAAATAATTCAATTTATCACCACTACTTTTCTGAGGCAAACTTTCTGGGGCTCGGTGATGACGCTTGATTTCGAAGTGGGTTTTGGAGAACGAACGCAGATCTTCGGTCATAAGAAATCTCCGGAGAACTCAACTCACTTCTCCGTCTCGACAATGCTGAATAAACTCGACTGGACGGTGCTCAAATTATATTGACGATGCAATAGGATATTTCAAAACGGCACAGACTTTCTGGAAGACTTCCTTCACCTCATTCAGCCTCTGCAATCGAGTTGAGAATGGCTGCGCCAGCAACGTCCATACCCACTCCTCCAGCGACTCCACCGCCAGCATCTTCCGCTCCCTTACCAGATCTGTCCCTCATTCACACGGTCCCGGTCCTATCACCTCAAGCGAACCCTTCTGACCTTGTTTTACACATCGACAGCTTGCTAGAGACGTACCTGCACAACCTCGACCAATACTCTAAGCTACGTGAAGAGTTATCAAAAGATCTATCAAATGGATTCTTGTCACTTGCGCATGCAAACAGGACCACGACTACGGGGAGAAGATATGGAGAAGAATGTTATGACGAGAGAATGAAAGCTGGGCGAAGGGTCGAGGTTCATCTTGTCATGAAGGATAAGAAGAATCTACCAATGCAGGAGTGCAATGAAGAAACGGAAGACTCCAAGAGCAAGCTACGAACAAAGTCAAGCACCTCAGACGGGAACTTCGATATTAACAACTCAATTACCAAGTTTTCGATCGCCTCTTTATATCCACAAAAACAGCCGCTGCCGAAGTTATCAAAGGTCGATACCAATGACTCGACATGCGAGACAAGTAACTCAAACCCATCTCCCTTGCACACATCTTCAAACCCTACCCCCTCTGAACCCCCATCTCTTCGCGATCCGATACTTCAATTCGGCATTTTAATACCACCATCCCTCCGCACAGCTCAAAAATCTTTCATCGGCGCCATTTCAAGTGTGATTCCAGAACTATTGAATGTGACGGAACGAATGAAATGGCTTGAAGCAGAAATCGAAAGGGCCAGGCGAGCATTGGAGAGTAGTGAACAAGTTGCAGATGATGAAGATGATAATATCTTGTCCTCTGACATTGGAGAAACCAAGACCCGCTTACCAGAGAACGAATGAATTAGAAGCTCTCAAACAAGTCCGAAAAGCTCTCTCCATAATGAAGTTATCATATAGTCCTACCCGTCGATAACATCTATTGAGACATGTATATAAAAAACAGAATCAAACAGAATTTTCCAACGCCATCAAACAGTAGAACTAGAGTGGCAGTCAGAAGACGGATATACCTAGACAGACCAAACAGACAATCCAAACGATCTAATCCAAAGATATCTAGATTTCCCTTAATTCCCTACACCTACCTACCACAGCAACCCTTTCTTCATCCCGCTCATATCCATCAATTTGACTTCTACAATAACCACGAAAGATGAGTAAGTTATAAATAAAAAAAGACTTAGTTAAATTATTCCAGTTACACTACACTAAGACGATAGATAGAGACATCTAACTTCTTTTCCCCCCTTTCCCGGGATTTTTCAAATTTTTTTTTTTTTTTCAGTTCAAATTGATTCTCAAGACCAGGTGAAGAAGACGATGAATTATGTACCTATACCTAGTTACCTAGTACATGGGTAATTAGTTAATTAACGTTGACGTTATAAGTTTAATTATACTAGCTTATATAACTTATCCACTATATATATGTTATGTTACCTAGACATGGATAAGATACTGTAGATAAATGCATACGTATACGAGCCTACAGGCACGCACTATTCCGTTGCATCGCAGTTCACCAGACCTGGCTGGGATGGAGAATGGAAATGTATACCCCTACGCAATGTACATGGATAGTTATACTGTATATGCAACCCTGCAGACCAAGAAGCCCAAGGCGCACAAAAGAAAAGAAACAGATCATATATAGTATACAACATACATCGTTCATTAAGTAAGTGAGTAACTAAGTGAGTAATTCAGTAAGTCTGTCTGTCCGTCTTCCTGTCTTCCTATCCCCCGTCGTTCTTTCTGTCTGTCTGTCCATTTAGTCGAATCGGAAACCTCCTCATCCAATCCAAAAGCACAATAGTCAAAAACCCCCCAAAGGAAAAGAAAACCTCCAAATCGATCAAAACCCAATCGATCAGACCGCAGCTCGCTCGCGTGGTAAATAGTGCCTCGCTGGAAAAGTAAACATCGATATAGAACAGAACGCTTGGTGAGTATGTAGCTGGCTAAGTATACAATGCATTTGAGGGAATGTGGGTCATGTTCGGTTGTTGATATATGTGGTGGTACAGATGGGGTATAATTTGATATGTGCAAACAAAGAGCCATGGTCGTTGCCTCACCGGCATGGATGTGGTGGTTCTGAAAAGCAAGGTATGAAGCCCTGTCCTGGTGATTCATATCGACGTCAAATCGATGGTCGGAGAAATTCAGTCATATCTCCCAATTTTCTCCTATCGTTTCGAATTGGAAGTGGAATTAGAAACTAAACCTCCACTACCGTCTCCATTGCCACCCAAGACAGTTCCATTACTCAGTGTGATGGAGAAAGTAGAGAAGTTCAGGGTAAAGTTCGCCGATGTCGTCCCCATCGACATATTTGAAGACGTCGACGTATCTGTTGTACCAGAAAAGAAGTTTTGAATCTTCTCTTGAGCGACCACCGCAGAGGATAGATCGGATGTGGTTTCGAAAACTACGAGGACGACAATACGGGCAAAATCAAGGACATCTTGAGTCAAGGTGAGACCCGAAGAGGTGGTGGTGGAATTGCTACTTGACTCGGACAAGTTGCTCTCTGTTATGGTGGCTGTTGTGGACTCCGTACTGGCTCCTGAGGTGGTTGCAGATGCCAGATAGACAATGCCATCGGACGTTGCCACAGAGCCTCCAGCTCGTCGTAATATCAGTACCTCTTCAATCTCTCTTTTCTCGAGGACAGCGTGTTCATAAATGACATCGGCCGAGTCTTCAGGTGATATATAAAATCTTTTCGAGCTTTTGCCATCAAAAGTTACCAATGCGTTTTCAGTGGTACAAGACAGGTTATTTGCAGAAAACAAAGTTAGCAAGTCCTCAGTATCCAGCGGGATACTAAAGTTTGCTGACGATGTTGAAAACAATCGAGGAATTGCAGTTCCGAGTGTAACATTCTGCGATCCGTTCGAACCAATGGTTTCGTTGAGAGTAGTACAAGCTGCATCACTTGCAGTGTCACATGTAGATCCGGTGAATCCATTGACACAAACACAACCACATTGGCCATTAAGCGTGACACTGACTCCCTCGTTTGAACAAGGATTTGTACTTGCACACCCAGAGGAGTTTTTGTCGGCCGCAGCCGATGCGTTGTTAGCGTTCCGCGTGCGAGGAAGTACAATCAGAACAATCGGGATGATAATTGCAGCAGCAATCAGAACAAAGACGAGTAATAATAAAAGGAAGAACCCCCAGCGAGGGAGGCCACAGCATTTCCGCGCCTGCTTTTTACCTGGTCGTTCCTTTTCATTACCTCTTGCATCGGGGTAAGCGACATTATTCAAGTTGGACGAGGAGAACGGCGAAGGCCATCTCGAAATAGGGCGCTCTTTGTTGGGTGTCCCTAAGGCAGGTGGTGGGAAAGATGCCAGTATGTCTGAAATTGATCCGGACCGCCTCTTAGTATCTGCTGATGATTTGCCCGGTTCCGAAGATTTACTGGTATTGTTTTCTGCGTTCATAATGTCCCAGATTCCCAGTCTACTAGCCGTCTTTCCTCTATCAAGGTTGGCTGCCACTCGTGTCGCTCTGCGTATCAAATCTGGCAAGCTAGTAAGACTTCCTCTTGCTTCGGCCTCTTTGACCGCATCGATGTCTAGGCGTGGTGGTCGGCGTTGTGCTGGTACCCTGTCGCTCATCAAGCCAGATGTTCGAGTATCATTCAAAATGCTGAACTGCGCCGCCTCCGGGTCGGTTGGGGAAGTTAAAGGGGACCTCGACCACGGTACACCAACAGGTTGAATCACCTCACCAGCCGTTTCTGAACTGCTGTTAGGCGAAGAGCGCGATCCAGTTGAGGTGTCGATCATCAAAGTCCTATTTCCCATGCCTGTTCCTTGGTCTTGTCTTCGATTACCTATGCCAGCAGCCACAGCACCGCCAGCCGCGCCAGCTGCCACAGCCGCTCTGCCAACCACACCTGCGTTACCTATGTCGATCTTTTTCACCCGCGATGTCTCATCAGCGGAGGTGATAGTAGTCAGAGTTGGTCTCGCCTTCTTGCCCAGACTTGCTTGTCTGACTAGAGTAGTGGATTCCGAATGTTGCGAGGCACTGGACTCCGCTCGGTCATCAGCGTAGTCATCATCTCTGTCGTCGTATGGTTCGTCTAGATCGGCATAGACATCAATGTCGTAGCCGTCAGGCCGAGATCCCCAACTTGATGGGATTGCCCTCCCGGAGTTGACGGATGCTCGCATAGCCTCAGGCATCTCTTCTGGGATGGGAGAGACGAACGAAGGAGCTTGAGAATAGAACGATGAGACGCCACGGCGCAAGATAGGTGGCGGACCTTGATTTGGAAGCCTCCTTGGGGGTCCAGCAACAACCACAGGTAGCGCAGGAACAGGAAAATCCGGTATTGATCCAGTAGACGAAGCTGTTGATGGGCGATCCGAGGAATATCTGTTTTCAGAGCCTGGAGTATGGGGTGACGAGGATGATCCGCTGCTATCTGAGGGTGAAAGAAGCTGATTTCGAGCATATTGTTCCTGACGTTCTTGACGCGGTTGAGGTGGTTGTTTTGGATATGAGGGAGAGAAGTCTTGTACCCTAGAAGAATCTAGGAGAGATGGTACATTGCTTGGTCGTGGAGGTCGTTGCGGTGGCGGTCCACGAGGCGGCGATCTTGAAGAATCGAGTACCCGCGTCCCACTGGCCTCGTCTCTCGGTGGCCATTGTGTATTTTGGGCTACAGGTATTGGCCGCGAGATGGCGACTCCAACACCTCCTTGGTTGTTCCTCGCGCTCAACGCGGCTGGTACAGGGCCTTGCCGCTGGCCTGGAGGCGGGTATCTGGGCGATGCTGTGACTGGTGACGCTGACTGAGCTGAAGGTAACGCTGGTACACTGGAGGACTCATTGACACCAAAATTCAATCCTGCATTCATTCTTTCTCTTGCCCTCCTAACCGAACCTCCTCCTGTTCTTCGTGGACCAGGGGACACATCCCCAGTCCGGTCTTGGTTCATGGTCGTGTCCTCCACGCAACGGATGTTGTTCGAAGTCTAGATTTCAAGTAACAACCATTGTACATTTGTCATCTGGTGAACGCACGTGAGATCGGTCCGGCAACTGTGAAGACAAAGACGACGGGAAAAAAATCTATCAGTAATTTAATGTTATAAAAGAGTGACTGGAATCGAAGATGCAAGGCGCGAGGACTGCTGCAGCCAGGCGCAACCACAAGTCGCCGTCGTAGACGCACTGGAAAAACAGTAAAGCAGACGCTCGAGACGTGTATACGTATACTGAACAAAAGTCCGCGGAGAGTCTTCCACACCTCTTGATCAGTCCACACAACGCAGCAACCCCTGTGCGTCGTAGTACCTGCGGTATGGAAGCGAAGATCAGGAACGGTACTTTTGTCGCACCACAAAGTGCCAGGACACAGTCTGCAAGAGCGACTGCCGTGCTGGAAGGTGACGAATTGTCGGACAAAGAAACCTTCAAGATTTCGGTTGACGTGCCAGCAATGTCAAACTGGAAGTGTTACAGATGTTGATAGGCCGACGGCGGCCACGGGAGTGGACGGCTAGGGTCAGCAAATAGGTCAAACGATTTGGTCGTCTCAGGTTATTGGAAGAACAAGTGTTTTGCACGCGTCTCGTTTGATTGGAGAAGTGAAGAGAGGCACGCTCTTTGGAGGATGTCGTATCTACCGCAGGAGAACCGAATGAGAAACGAACGATAGGAAAAACCGCAAGCAGACCGGAAAACCTAGCTGTCCATCGACTATGCGACGGAGTTTCAGCAGGAGAGAACAACAGATAGAGAAACAGAATTGGATAGGTTACGAGAAAGTGTCAGGAACCCGTGCGAAGCGATGCCCACGGTTGGTCGACCTGGGCCATCAGAGTGGCACATTACCTTAATCATTGGGAACCAGGCGGGAAAAGTCAACCTCTGGTTGCGACTGCATCATACGCCACACGGAGTACATCGTAGTCGGGTAGAGAATACTGGTCCTGAGCAAGTACCCCTTCCACACTGCAAGCGAAGTTGTTAGCGAATTCAACGGCCGAAAGAGGCGTGGTTGACTCAATGGTGAAACGATGTCGAGCAGGGATTAGATTGCATTTAGGATTGGTAGGATGGGAAGTGGAAGTCGGTTCAGGATTGGTTGATTATCGAGTTTATTTGAATTGATTGATTTCTACAATTAGCAACTCTTGGGTGTGGAGTTGTTCTTCTCTGCCCTCGTCGTATCTCCGCCAAAATGGCTTGCTTCTTTCTTATGGTCCAGCCACCAATCAATCTTCTCTTTCACCAAATCGTTCATCTACAGCTTTTCCGTGCAGTCAAATTCAAATTGATTGCTCTTGGACGTTGGAAAGTAGATGGAGTGATGTTGCAATGCCTCCATGACGTGTGTCTCACAGGGTGCCAATGACCGTTTGGTGCAAAGATCTGTCACTCTCCTCGGCCTGCTGTACCACTCCCACGTCGCACAAAATACTGCATTGCCAAAATTCTGTTATTCTCGATGCTGTGGCTGACCTGGCCAGCCCGTCTGTGCGACGCTATAGCCCAATGTTATTGGGTACCAAGGCCTAGACATCCTTGGCCCGAAAGACCCGGACCATCTTTCGCTAGGTATCAAATAGTTGGTTGAATGGGACACGGAGGTGGCTACTCGTATACCTCTCGATGGTCTTCTCTTCTCTGGTCTTCCATTGTGAAGTAGAGGATTGATGGCAGCAACCTAGCATCATGAGGAGGTCCCCACCGAGAATAGCGTAGTATGTCTCGGACTTTTTGCTGAACGAGTATCGTAGTCGAAAGGTGAATTGTTTGTCGTTCTTCAATCCGCACGGATGTCGCCGTGCAGCATTTCAATGGCTCACATGGGTTGGGGTTTTGAGTGAAGGACCTGTGGAGTGAGACTTCGATACCAGGATGAAAAGGGAAAGGATACTCGTAATCTTGGTTAACAAAATCTCCGTCCCGATTTCCGAGCATGGGAGATCAACAACCCAAGAGATCAAGCCACCAGTTCCAAATTCACGATCTGTTTGTTCGACCAGGAAGGCTCATCACCTTCATTTATTTATTTATTTTTTTATTTTTTTTTGCTCTGTTCAGATACAGCACCCATCCAGCGGCACAGGCGCTTCACAGCTTATATCGATGGCGGCATCTGCGTGGCGTATCGCAACCCCTTCATCAGAGGAAGTTCGCTCGTGCTCAGTGGGGCGTCGTTGAGGGGCCGAGCGAGTGTTTCAAGTACAAAGTTGACAGTATAGAGAACCTCAATAGTGCTGACCCTAATGGCTTGTCACAAAGTGACACCCTTTCCCAGGGTATGGCGACCACCTTTTCAGAACAGCAATGCAACCCTAAGCATGGTCGCGTTCCCTCATATTGTAAAAAGACAACACACTTGAAGGAGATCAAAAGTCCCAGGGAAAATCGAGACAACAACGCACCATTTGCAGGATTGTGTTGCGCCTGCCAGCCTCCTGGGATGGCCCACGGTAGGTTGAAGCTCGCCTGTGGCTTTCACCTTGCGTTGGCTTCTTGTTGCATGATACAGGATATTCATCATCTCTTTTCTTCGGTGCGGCTTGTAGAATATCACCTTGGTACTGTAAGTATAGACGTACAGTATCTACCTCCCTCATGTCTCCTTGTGTCATCGATGTTATACAGATACAGATACAGATACAGATACCGTCTACTATGAGTGTCTTGGCGGTAAATGATGATACTGTACTGTACTATACCTCCATTGTACTGTAGTTCGGCGATCCAGCGAGGTTGCAGCAGTTGCCGTTGGATTTCGTTGACCCGGGAGCCCTCCATCCTTCCATGATGATGACTTGCAGCTTCTGATCCAACGCCTGCTCATGCGAGAGGAGCTGGTGCCATTCTCGACATCAGTATAGCAAAGAAGGAACATCAGAGTCTTCCCTTCCTCATCCTACATACCTCTACACACTGCAGTCTCATGACGCACTGCTACATACGAAGTGATGGCATGGCTCTATCTATCCACTTGGGGTTCGTTTCTTTCGTCATTCCGGTGGAGGGGAATCTCTCTCAAGTCAGCCCTTTACACCGATGACTTGCTCTCATATTGTATTCCTCTTCATCTGCTCCTTTCTTCTCGCATCCTTCCTCGTACACCGTTATCCACTGCTAAACATCTCTCAGTAGCTTACACAGCGAGTGTCCGATCAGACGAGTGCAGTCATTGCACGACCATGGAGGATACAAGTTGTAATCTCCCATCTACTACGTGGCTAATGCTTATACAAACCAGGGGGCATAACTATCGAAGATCAGAGCGTCACATCCATGACGGAGCACAGTCAATTCACACCACGTGCAACGTCAGGGGTAGGTTGCAAAAGAACCCTACAAGCCCCGTTCGCACGAGCAGCGGCAAGCCCCAGCCATGCAGTACAAATGGCAAACATCTTCCAAGAGGCAAAAGCTATTTTGCAGAAGGACATGGCGTTTGCAAGCTCAATGTCCGGATCCATCGCCTCCAGATTCCCGTCTTCGAGTACGAGATCGAGCATATTCAGACAGCAGACTATACTAGACCATGATGGTTTCAGTGACAATCGGCAAACCTCATGGCGATATTCAAATGCTCCAGCTTTCATTGCGAAACCAGACACGGATGTGCGGGAACCTCTACCCGTAAATGAGAGTTCCCCTTTCCTACCTATAACGGCAGTCTCCCCGGATAATATTGATTCGATGTCCGGCATTGAGCCGGTCAGCAGTGGATTCTGTTCTCCGTTAGGCGAAGACGCTTACATGGAGAATCTGCCTCCCCTCCCAGACTCCGATACAATATTTGCTCACAGCTCTGAAGCGCGATGCAGTACAGATGAAGGAGATGACGATGACCCCCTTTTGAGATCTCAACATGGCGCCTCATTCACCCAGCCCATACAGTCGACCGAGTTGGAACGGCGAATGGGAGACATGGAAGTCTCACAGGTTGATGTTTGGCTTCGCGGCGTTCTAGATGACTCGCCACCATCACAGTCGGGAAGGCTAGCAGGAGAAGACATTTCGCAACCTATCGCTACACAAGCCTCTATGGCTCAACGATTGGCCAGCCACTCACAACTTGCCATTTATCTGTCTCCATCCGCAGAGGCAGCAGCAGAATCTGCTAAGAGAAAGAGAGGCTACTTGGGTCCCAGGGAGGCACATCATGGCCGGACTCTTGCCTCCAATTCAGCATCCCGAATATTCTCTAAACCACCTCTCCGGCGGCGTCGAGGTGAAAGTGCGCAAAAATATGGCCTGATGGCTACACCACCACGCAGGGTCCCGTTTGCCCGAGCTATTAGCAGATCTAGCCCGACAAGAGGTCTCCCTCGGCTAACGCCGTCACGAGATTCATCATCTCAGGCGTGCGGGCGGTCTCATTTGGCACTACCTCAAGCCATGCCAAGGGTGAGTACGTCAGGGAGCCCACTTCCTGTCTTCAAGTATCTTTCGACCGCGCCAAAGGAAGATAGGGGCGCAACCTATACGTCCACTGCTATTCAACGAGCAAGCAGGTTCAACAAGCGACAGTCTAAGGGTTTTCCGCAGGCTTATCAAGATGATTCTCCAAGTTCGAAGTATTATTCACGAACACCTTCTCCCTTATCACCTTTTCCACACTCTCAAGAAGACGCTCATCGCAATGACAGTCCATCGTTATCAATAGCTAGCTGGAAGCAACAATCTCGGTCAGAAAGACATCAACTGTCAAACCATGATAGTCAAACACTGTCGAAGAAGCCTTCGCTGTTAAATATACCCTGCGCCCTACACTCGATTGAGAGTCTACAAGGACAAATGGGTAAACATTATCTCACACCCAATGGACGAAAACTTCAACGAGAGAAATCACAGGGGTTATGCCAGAGCATTGCAACCAATCAAAATCAATCCTTTGAGGTCGCGGAAGATGAGGAGGGATTCAATGCAATCAATGAAGCTGACACCTCTTCAAGTCAGTTTGAGCACGATACGATCGGACAAGGAAATGATGGAAGCGATATTCAGGCCAGGAATGGGCTTGCGCAATCGGAAACGAATACTTCCAAACGGAGCGACAAAGGCGAGCATGTGTGGTATGATGGCAACGAGCAATTTTCTGGTTTCAATCTAGAGTGCGATCTCAAGGCCATAGAAACACCCGAGTGCGCCTCTATGGCGGTGCCTTTTGTATACGACGCGGACCTTGCGGAGCTAAGTCCTAATGTGACGCCGTTTCGCAAGGGTTACAGCTCTGGTAAGAAGAGAGGTGGGTTCCGCACAAGTCCAGTAAAACGACGACATTGTCCAAGCTACTATGACGAGGACATCATACCATCTGGGATGGAGATAAATATTGAGTCCTCGACAGTGGATGGAACCAGAAAAGGCGACGAAACTCTGAAAGAGCTTGACGTTCAGAACTTGAGCGAGCAGCTTGAAGTTATTCCAGGAAAGAGACCTGATGACTCAGCGGACGAGGATCTCGACTTCACAACCGCTGATAATGAGACAGGGGAAGACGAAATTGAACCTGTCAATCTAAATAGAGATGACAAGGAGTCAGAGGAAGAAGATGATGCAGATGAGATTGGACACATCCAACAGCCGTGACTCTATTGACATAACGACAACGGCGGGTTGATAATTGTAACTTAACCCACACCAACTTTCGTCTTCAACTCATTAGATATTGTAGCTTGTATGGTAACTACAAGCACCTTGATGCCTAGAGATGTTACAGTGCAAGCAGGATTTAGCATATTTTATTCCACAACATCTCGTTTGGTCTTGGCAAGTGACGCATACAGATCCTGGGGTCCTAAACATAAATTAATTCCCTTTTCATGATTTAGACATATTTATATTATTTTCAACAAAGGATACCATCTGATAATATCATGGGATATACTCTCTCTCTCTCTACCTGTGTGTGTCTATGTATATAGATGTATATCTTTGAAAAAAAAAAGAAAGAAAGAAAAAAGCAGCCATGTTCCTTCATTTCATCTGACTTTATCTTCTTTCATTTCATGCCACAGCATACCATAAATCTCATCTGAGTCTGGATCATTGCTTTGTCGGTAGTTTGATTGCTTGATCTGTAAAGCTTACGGCAGTGGAGTCGATGGTGTATTTGTTGCTACCTGTTTCGCCTGATCTACGTCCGCTTCCACTTCATGAAAAGGTTCGGAATTCATTTGTAAAAGTTCGTCGACTTCTCGCTTCGTCAGGCCTAGGAGATAGATTATATCCAATAAACTCTCTCCAACATTTAAGCGTGTGGGTGCTTCCATTTGCACTTTGGCTTTGGCTTTCCATGCTACGCCTAGGCCGGCGGCTTTTAGCATAGGGATGTCATTTGCTCCGTCGCCGACTGCAAGGGTTTGGGTTAAAGGGATGCCGTGCTTTTGGGTGAGAGATTGGAGAAGGCTGCGTTTTTGTTCGGCGTGAATGATGGGTTTTGAGGGATCAAGTTCGCCGGTGAGAGTGTTGGTGGTGGGGTCGACGAGGAGGTGATTGGCGAAGGCGTAGTCGAGACCGAGGATGGAAGCAAGCCAATCGGCGAGCGGTTGAAAGCCGCCGGATGCAACGGCGAGAGTGAAGCCGAGACGTTTGAGAACTCGGCAGAGTTCGATGGCTCCAGGAGTGATGGTTATGCGGGATTTGAGCGTCTCGAAAACTGTGGCAGGGACGCCTTTGAGGAGGCCGACCCGGGCTTTTAGACTCGCAGAGAAGTCTAGTTCGCCGTTCATGGCTCGGGCTGTAATGGCACTGACCTCAGCTTCCACGCCTATAAAGCTGGCGATTTCGTCAATGACTTCTTGCTGGATTAGTGTGCTGTCCATGTCGAATATGGCGAAGCGCTTGTGTCGACGGAAGATGGTGTCACGCTGGAGGACAACTTCGACGTTCCATTCACGTTCAAAACGGTAGAGAAGTTCATGCTTGGAGAGTTCGGAAAGGGAGAGTAGAGAAGGGTCCGGTGCGGGAGAGAAAGAGACCTCCATTATTCTAGGGTTGTGAGAGTCCGGGGAGAGACAGCGATGTGAGGATTCGAGATGGGTGCCTTTAGGGAGTGGGAACGTATCAAGGACAGAGAGAAAATGAGTAAGGCACAATTGGGAAACGTATGCTCCGTACAAGTGATCTAAAGGTTCTGGTTCGGGGGCGGGCGGTTCTAAAGGGTATTTGCTGATGTCCTCTGTTGGAGCTGAGCCAGCAGCGAGCGAAGCTGGAGGCAGTTTGTCCGTAGGTCTGGCGTGAGGAGAGCTATCTGGATGTAGGTGGGGGTGGACTGGTTTTGATGAGTTGTAGAAGATCGTGGCTACTAGTTTAGGTTCATCGGATGATAATGGTTGGCAATTTTGGTGAGACATTGAATAGACCAGACCGCTATCCCGTATGGTGGATTGGGTATGCGGAGAGGGAGACGGATTGAGAGAAGTAATTGAGCTCATGGGGCTTAGAGATTTGTTCCTGTGTGGAAGATGGGTTGTCGATGTTGGTTGAATTTGTTCAATTATGCTATCAATGCTTGACCCGCCGCCATTGTTGGTTTGACTTGGTTTATATTGTTCATGATCCCGGAGATACGATCCGCCGTGATAGGAATCAGAGCGAAGAATTGGTCTCTTGGTTTTAGCAGGAGAAGTAGGGGATTCGGGCGTAGACATGGCGACCAAAGTAGAAAAAGGAAAGCGGGGTTAGAAGATGTTGAAAAAGGTGAAACCAAGGAACCAGGGTTTCTTCACGATCCAGAGGAAAATGAAGGGGTGAAGGGAAAAAAAATCCGAAAACTTTATGCCATCGAAGACTGTCTATAGTATGTGGTAGAGTAGGAAGTGTTCCAAGCGACACAAATATGCAATGAATTCTCTTTTTGTGCTTACGATGCTGAGGCAGGTTGGAGAGTCGCGTTCCTGCAGCTTAACCCACTATGGGCCGATTCGAAGATCCGAAAAGAGATAAGTTCCGGCCAGTCGGCGAATCTGCATCTCATCTTGGCATTAGAAGATATCTGAAGTCATGTGACTTGGAGGAGTTGGAGGACGCACCGACTTCTCCAACTCTTCACGTGATACAGGGTCTAATCACGTGACATGATGTCAAAATCATGAAGTTAATTACCTCTGAAAGAATGGCATAAGACGGGACAACAAGCACGCCATCGATCAATTGATCTATCCGCAATTGGAAACGTCTTCACCAAACCTAAGGACGGCACTGGTTTGCACCGAAGAACGGAACTTATTTACTATTGAGCACGACATATTGCCACAATTGGGGTGATAATCGTGAAATTGCACATTGATTGACATGATCGTCCTGTTTCAATCGACAGGAACACAAGATTTAGAATTGGCAGGAGATCGAGAGATTGCAGGATTAGTGAGCCACATTCATTTGTAAGCACAGAGTATGGGATTTGGCCCTTACTTACCATCCAAAAGAACCACACTATTCTTGCATTGATTGGTAGCGTACGACGAAGAAGTGTCTGGACCGGAATGTAGGACCGGCAGAATGGAAACTTCTATTCTTCCATGGTCTAAGTAGAGAGTAACGGGCTTTCCAATCACTGTCCGTCGGTAGACTTTACAATATTACATACTCTGGAGTACTTACTATACGGAGTATTATTTGATTTGTGGTGTTGGACACTCTGGCAGCGGAGATAGACGATGATGGAGATTGGCCAAGACGCTGACTCAGTGAAAGTTCTGGGGCAAAAAATTCCATTAGCGCGGATTGCGTGATTGACATTTTGCTTCTAACATTGAGCTCACCATTGCAAGCGATTGCAAGCGACTGCACCAAGCGCAAGGCACCACAACAGACAAGGGCAAAAGATGCTCCCGCTAAACCGATTTCCCTGTGCGAAATCGGTCCACTAAGGAGAATGACGAGAAAAAGATTAATCATGATGAAAGTGGGATGCTGCTCAGGTACCGGCACCACCTGTTCGCTCGAAAAAGGGCTGCCTCCGTCGATTTCTAAGCTGGGTTGGTATTTCATTTCCTATTTTATTCCCATTGTCCAATCTCCTCTTGTTATTGCATCATTCAAAAGTCTTTGCATATAGAAGGCGACTGTGCGCGCGAATCCAATTGAAAAGTTTAGAACATCCTTCCCCCATCACTCTACCTTTCCGCGCACCCCGACCTATCCACACAACAACGACGCGAAGATGCCTGCCAGAACAAAGTCGCATTATGACGAGGACATCATGGGCCTCAAAGGAACGGATTCGGGCTATTCGAGCGGAGCCTCTAGCGAAGCAGAGATGCCAGAGGTCTACTTCACCAAACCTCATTTACAGTTTCTCAACCGCCAACTGCAGTTCCTTGAACCTCAAGAGATCCTGAGATGGTGTGTTACAACACTGCCAAACCTGTTCCAAACCACCGCTTTTGGACTGAGTGGTTTGGTTACCTTGGACATGCTCTCCAAATTGAACATCCCCAGACCACAAGTCGTGGATCTGATTTTCCTGGATACACTTTATCATTTCAAAGAAACTCTGGACTTGGTGGAACGTGTACGAAAGCAATACCCGAACGTCACCATCCATGTATTCAAGCCAGCAGACTGTGAAACAGCTGGACAGTTCAGTGCCAAATATGGTGACAAGCTGTGGGAGACCGACGAGAAATTGTATGACTGGGTGGCCAAAGTTGAACCTGCACAGCGAGCCTACCGGGAATTGCGAGTCGACGCCGTCTTGACTGGTAGAAGAAGATCACAAGGCGGCAAGCGCGGCGATCTCGATATCATTGAAATTGACGAAGCTGGTCTCATTAAGATTAATCCTCTCGCCAATTGGTCTTTCAAGCAAGTTCAAGAATATATCAAAGTCAACAATGTCCCATACAACGAACTCCTCGACAGGGGCTATAAGAGTGTTGGTGATTGGCACTCTACTTCCCCTGTCAAGGAAGGGGAGGACGAGCGGGCTGGCCGTTGGAAGGGTCAAGAGAAGACGGAGTGCGGTATCCACAACCCACGCTCCAAGTTTGCTCAATTCCTCAAGGCGCAACAGGAAAAGGAACAACAAGAACAGTTGGCGAAAGCATTGGGTCAGGCGTCACTGGAATCATGACATTGACCCTTCATTGTCTTTCGATAGTTTTTCTGATGCTTGTATTTTGCTGCGTTTAAGCGATCAATGACGATGGATTTGGGGAGTTTTGGCTTTCGTATTTTCGCATGGCGACGGTAGCCATGGATGTACCAGACTAGCTTGGAACGAAGATTTCCCAGAGAAATCAGGTGGCCTTCTCACTCTATATCTATATACCATAGTAAAAAGCATCAAGAGAACCATTCGACCCGCGCTATCCATCCCATGTTTGTTGTGATGTGTGCGCACTGACTTGGCTGCACTGCCCTGTTTCACATAATTACTCGGACGCGCAATCACGATACTGAATTGTTGTAGAGATGGGACGACTCCTGAAGATTGTCTCCATAATAATCTTGCATGTCTCGTACGGATACCTGCAGCTCTAGCAGATTTAGGCAATGGGAATGTCTGATGATGAGGATCTACGTATGACAGTGCGACTTAGCCATAATCAATGGTAACACGCACTGATCCGTGTCACCTCTAACAGGATGTTCTGTGGCTTCCCCTTCGCTGCTTTGTCTGCCTTCCAGAAGGACAGGAGTATTCTGAGTATTACAGTACAGAGTAATATTGGATTCATCTGCCAGTGATCAACTAGGGGCATTTTCTCCGCTGGGTGGTGACGTGGTTTGCACCAGGAACAGGCAAAAACACTTCTCTCCCGCTCTTTGGACTGGGAGCCCAGTGCTAAACCAATCGTTACGCTTCCTATTTCGGTCCCGGACTGAAAAAAGATTTTCTTTCTACCTTCTACTACAAAAAGAAAGATAAATCATCTTTCGTCTGCCCCCAAAGAGACATTTCGTTTTCTGTTCTGCAATCAATCATCTCGAAAACACCAAGAGAAAAAAGCCTTAGGTGCTGTACATTGTGCATTGGGTTTGGGAATCCATTGGTCGCCATCCCTGTCCCCTCACCTAAAAAGTTCTTGTCCTCCTCGAACCTATTCCCAAAGGACCTAACTAGGTCGACAGCTAGTCTGTCCTCCAGCATTGCGACAATCTTCTGCACGATCACACCATTGTACAATTTACATTACCTCCCAGCACATCCCAGTCGATTCCCCTCTATCCTCAATTAAGTCATGGCAAATCCACCCCACGGCGGGATCCTCAAGGATCTGATTGCCCGAGATGCTCCTCGTCACGACAAGCTCGAAGCTGAGGCTGAAACGCTCCCAGCGATTACCCTGAATGAAAGACAACTCTGCGATCTCGAGCTCATCCTCAATGGAGGGTTTTCGCCTCTGGAAGGGTTTATGAATGAGAAGGACTACAATGGTGTGGTTGAGAACGTCCGCCTCGCCGACGGCGCATTGTTTTCGATGCCAATCTGCCTCGATGCAAGTGCTGAGACCATCAAAGCAAAGAAGATCCAAGCAGGCTCGAGGATCACTTTGCAAGATTTCCGTGACGACCGCAACCTGGCCATCCTGATGGTAGATGATGTTTACCAACCAGACAAGGAGAAGGAGGCGAAATTAGTATTCGGTGGTGACCCAGAACACCCAGCCATCAGATATCTCTTCAATCAAACCGAAAAGTACTACATTGGCGGGAAGCTCGAAGCTGTCAACAGACTTAACCACTACGACTATGTGTCCCTCCGCTACACACCCGCTGAGATGCGCACACACTTTGAGAAGCTTGGCTGGACCAGAGTCGTCGCTTTCCAGACCCGTAACCCGATGCACCGAGCTCACCGTGAACTCACTGTTCGTGCCGCTCGGGCTCGTCAAGCCAATGTTTTGATCCATCCCGTCGTTGGTCTGACCAAGCCAGGTGATATTGATCACTTCACCCGTGTTCGGGTCTACCAGGCCCTGATGCCCCGATACCCCAACGGTATGGCTGTTTTGGGTCTTCTTGGTCTCGCCATGCGTATGGGTGGTCCTCGGGAAGCTATCTGGCACGCCATTATCCGTAAGAACCACGGAGCAACGCACTTCATCGTTGGTCGTGATCATGCCGGTCCAGGAAAGAATAGCAAGGGTGTTGACTTCTACGGTCCATACGACGCTCAATATGCTGTTGAGAAGTACCGATCCGAGCTAGGAATCGAGGTTGTTGAATTCCAGCAAATGACTTACCTCCCGGATACCGATGAATACCGTCCAAAGGACCAAGTAGCAGCGGGTGTGAAGACTCTCGATATCTCCGGGACTGAACTTCGTCGCCGTCTTCGTGTTGGTGGAGACATCCCAGAATGGTTCTCCTACCCCGAAGTCGTCAAGGTTCTTCGTGAATCAAACCCACCACGTGCCAAACAAGGTTTCACCATCTTCCTAACCGGTTATTACAACAGTGGCAAGGATGCTATCGCTCGTGCCTTGCAAGTCACTTTCAACCAACAAGGTGGACGATCCGTCTCTCTTTTGCTCGGTGAGACCGTTCGTCATGAGCTATCCTCTGAACTCGGTTTCACCCCTGAGGACCGCAATACCAACATTCAGCGCATTGCCTTTGTCGCCGGAGAGTTGACCAAGGCTGGCGCCGCCGTTATCGCTGCACCAATCGCTCCATTCGAGAAGTCGCGTCAATTGGCCCGCGATACCATCAGCCAATATGGTTCATTCTTCCTCGTCCACGTCGCAACGCCCCTGGATTATTGCGAAAAGACTGACAAGAAGGGTATCTATAGCAAGGCCAGAAGAGGTGAAATCAAGGGCTTCACTGGTGTGGACGATCCATACGAAGCCCCTGCGAAGGCTGACTTGGTCGTCGATGTGGAGAAACAGACTGTCAGAAGTATCGTGCACCAGATTGTTTTGTTGTTGGAAAGCCAAGGGTTTTTGGATCAATTGTAAATGATGGGAATTAACTGGAATGACGAGTTTCGGAAATGGAACAAGAGAAGGATACCCCAGATGTTTAGCCTGGAGCCGGAATACGCATGGATTGAACGGATCAACACTACTGTACGATACAGTGTATGGCTGTTCGTTGGGAACATATAGGCATCAAAAAGCAGGAGGACATGGACATGATCCTCTGGTATAGGACACATACAGAATAGAACTACTGCCAATTGCTCGTTACAAAACGTTCCGATATACATCTTGTAGGAAGCGGTAGGAAGAATGAAGGAGCTATAGCATAACTTGGCGAAGTGAGACACATGCTGATCTCGCCTCAAAGTCTCTGATCCTTTGAGATCTACAGAGTGAGATGAAGCATAATCATATCTCATAAAAACACTTTTCTCATCCTACGATAGAAATGCAGAACGTGCGGGCCATGGCGGGAGACTCCTGGAAGAGAAGCATGATCAAGTTACTAGACGGGGGGTGGTCAGCTCGGAGACTTGCTTTGAAATCCGGGTCAGTTTATCCCAGTACAATGTAATATGTACTGAGGATCTAGCTACAGATGCATAGTTATTCACAGCTCTCTTGGAAGATTACCAATCAACCGGAAGCAGAGCAAGGCTTGCCTCAGATGAAAGATTCCGGGTTGCAAACTTCTATATGACATCTGAATGGTCTATGTCATCGGGAACTACCTTCGTCAACTTTTCGATATCGTAGGATGCGCCATCGTCCTCCGAGTCCTTTGGGAGCCCTCAGCTGCAGTATCTACATCCCAAATTGTCTTGCCCCGTCAGACGCACCACGTACATTTGAAGGGTTGCATTTAAGCTATTGGAGAGGGGCTGAGCACTCAATCTGTATCTCTTCCGTAGAGCCGCACATCGATGAGTCCAGTGGAGTTGTCAACTACTGCCCAGGCTTTGTCGAGTAGCTTAAGCACTCTAGAGTGTAGGGCAGAATAGATCCATACATACAGTAACGACCTTGACGAGTAGGCAAACGTCTCATTAGACATGGGCTCGCTGAAACCACTCCACAGGCCATTCGCTATCCACAACCATCGAACTTCAAGCTTTCCACCCCGGGAATCAGTCTAAGAAACCACTTCCGCGCCTTGGTGGTCTGTTGCTGACTGTAATTTCAAGCATTACTTCTCCTCGAGATCATCTGACCGACATCGGCATCCGTCCAATACATGCAGTTTGTATATTTTATCGAATAGCAACCATCAACACGGGAGGCATATTGATGGGAAGAGACTATTTCTCGAAAAGGGTCAGATGTTCCACACAGGAGCCTAAAGGCCTACGGCAGACCTTAGCTTTATCTCCCGGCCGTTGCTATGCTCTTACCCATGTAATCGTCCACGTACTGGTCAGTTAGAGCAAATGTCCGGTTTCGTTGGGAAACCCGAACGCAGGATGCCACAATCGTTTCCCCTCTGCTTACATCTGGGAACGCTAATCACAGCGGACTTTTGACATGGGTTTGATGGGGTCTTGAGGTCGTAGGTAGACCTCCAGTACTGGTTTGTAGCCCTGCTGTTTTCCCTGCCTTTGTTATCTCCGGAACCAGGGACCATGATTTCAGCTCGGAGCGCACCATCTAACTCCGGAGTACATTGCGAGCCCTTTCGTGGGCATACGCATACAAAATTTGGTTGTCACCTTTCCCAATATATCGGTCTCCTTCTTTCCAATTTCCTAATATGCTGCATTGTACTGGCAGATTCGGAACGTCAATTCTTGCTAACGTCTCCTATTGACGGAAGTCGTGGCTTTGGCTTCAATGATGGAAAAGGACCTCGAGGGAAACACTCCCGTTGGCAACCAATCCAGGCGCAATAGTGGGTCCTCCAATGTATCCGTGAAGGAAATTGTGGGAGCAAACTCCCAGCACCAGCCCAGTTTTAATGGACTCGATGAATCCGAAAAGTCGGTCTTAACGTCGGAAGATATCAATGCCACGGCAGCTGCGGGACCAGTACCGATGGATCCTGTCACGCCTACACTAAGCCCTTCTCCTATTCCCAATGGCGGTCTTTATGCATGGGTTCAAGTTCTAGGATGTGCTTTTCTCTTTTTCAACACTTGGTATATCGTCCCCTGGACAGGACAGATCATGTTCCCTCCTAACAGATATGCAGGGGATTGATAAATGCCTACGGAGCCTTTCAGACATATTACATGGCCGATCTCCTCCAACATGAATCGGCGTCCAACATATCTTGGGTTGGATCTATCCAATCTTTTCTGATCCTCTTCGTCGGAACGGTAATTGGACCCATCTTTGATGCAGGACACTTCAACTTCCTTATCAGAACCGGAAGCGTCTGTCTAGTCCTAGGCTTAATGTTGACAAGTCTATGTACGAAGCTATGGCAACTTGTTCTAGCTCAGGGGTTTCTGACTGGAATCGGGGGTGGTTTGCTTTTCTTACCTTCTGTCGCAATCATCCCCCAATACTTCAGCACCAGAAAATCTCTAGCTACAGGTTTTGCAAGCGCGGGAAGCAGTACAGGTATGCCTAAACCTGGATGGTCCCCATCAATAACACCCAAACTCACCCCCATTCAAACACAGGCGGTATAATCTACCCCATCATGTTCCACCGTCTTCAACCACGCATCGGTTTCCCCTGGGCCACCCGCATAATGGCCTTCATCGCCCTCGCAACCCTAGCCATATCCTGCCTCGTTCTTAAACTTCGTGTGAAACCCTCTGGAAGACGCCAAATCTTCCAACTCCACGCCTACCGCGAACCCGCCTTTTTAATCAATCAAATCGCCGGCTTCGTTGCTTTCGTCGGCTTCTTCGCTCCATTCTTCTACCTCGAATCCTACTCCCTCGCCCAGCCCCAAGACGACAAATCTATTGCCTTTTATCTCCTCCCCATGATCCTCGCCGGTTCCTTCTGCGGCCGCATCGTGCCGAACTTCTTCGCCGACAAAACCGGACCCTTCCTCGTCCTGATCCCCGGATGTTTCATCTCCGGCCTCTTGGCTCTCTGCTGGATCGCCATCAAATCGACCCGGGGCCTGATCGCATTTGCCGTCCTCTTCGGATTCTTCACCGGCGGAATCGTCTCCATCACCCCGTTGACCGTCGTCGCCATCACGCCGAATTACAGAGACCTCGGAACGCGAATGGGCATGTTCATGGGTGGAGGGGCCCTCGCTACGTTAATCGGCGCCCCTATTCTCGGTGCCATCCTCAATGATACGGGTAGTTATCTCGGCGTGCAGATCTTTTGCGGTGTGCTTTTGATCGCGGGCGGCGTCTTGTGGATCCCGACATATTGGTTCGCTACCAGAGCTCATGATAGGAAGGTCGCGGTTGGCGAATTTTCCGTTGGTGGTGCGGGAGGCCCACAGATGTCGAAAGAAATCAGAGTCTCTGATAATGAGAAATGAGACATGGAGTGGACATTTTGGGGGGGGTGTTTTTTCTCTGGTCGGTTGCATACAGTAACTGGGAAGAGAAGAGATAGATGTGTTCTTGCATGGATGGGTTTGAGTTGGAGTATAAGGGAATATATTTTGTTTGGGGTGGGCGGGATTGGTATATATATCTATAATGAGATATAAGTGCATATATGCATACGTACATACATACATAGTACATCTATGGTGGGAAAATTGGACATGAAGTCTCGTTTTAAATTCGTAATGCCTTGCATCCATAGATATAAGATGATATACGGGCATTACTTCATCGAGATTGTGATTTCCCCTCTTACTAATATATCAGGATTCTTATTGTATAGTCAGTATCTTGGAAAGTTGATAATACTGTAACGTAACATAATCTATAACTAATCCAATATTCTTCGTAACTTATACATATAGTTATTAATATATCACCCAATGGAAAAAGAACAAGTCACTTCCCTTCCGTTAGACATTTCTCAGCAGAAACAGAAACAAGGAAAGCGACTTGAGGGTAACGTTACATAATTACATATCTGAATATAAATTACTTTTCTTTCCATCGTACAGTACAGTACATATTTCCTGTTTTCTTCCAAAGTAATTACATAGTACAGTAATTAGGGACCGTTTTTCAGGTCGTTTCCACCCCATGATGGATGGGCAATGTTACCAAATCATCCCGTTCTCTGAGTGGTGGACTGGGGATGGGATGCTGGAAGCAGATACTGTAATTATCTTTAATAAGAGTTTTTAATCTTGTATAACGTACGAAAAAAGCAGATTACCAGTAACGTAATTAGTAGCAAAGACATCTTTCTAATTACCATCCTATAGTAACATACTGTAAATTAGAAAAAGGGGGAGTTTCAATAAACGCTGCAACGAGCTGCTTTGCCGCACTCCGAATATGCACTACTGTATTACAGTACAAGATGGCCCGTGTCTCTAATTTACAGCTATGTTATACTCGACCAGATTGCGCATGCTCTGATAAGGCGGGCTTTCGTTGCTCAATGACCACATGTACAGTATGATTCGTGCAAACCAAGGGGGAGGTAGAAAAGCATTCTAGGGGGTATTGGTGTTCAAATAGGGGTTACAGTATGTCATTTTGCTTAACTTACAGTAGTTTGTTTTTTCCCCTGATTTTTTTTTTTTCATTTTATTATTTGATCCAGATACAAGTTTAGTACAAGGTTTCTATACGGTCTGCACTTCTTCTCATTTATCATATGGAGAAAAATAAGTCACTTGTGCATTTACAAGTTGAAGGTAAAGTTGTATTGAAAGAAATTCCGTTGATCATTGAATAGATATTTATTATTGTCTTGTTTGTACCTGACAAGAAACACCTCTCGCTATGCAAAAGTGACAATTTTGAATTGCTCGAGTCGAGCAGAGAGGTTGAGGGAAATGCTAGAAGTATATAGTAGAAATCAGCACGAGGAGCAGGGCGGGTTGTCTCTGTCAGGATCATGATTCGGGAAGCTGATGTTCTATCCGGATGTAAGCCCGAGGCGGAAAGACTCTTCAGATTGAAAATCTTTTTCCAACTTCCACAAGACCTGAGCCGGCCTTCGAAACTGCTGACCAGTCCGGTGCAAAATGTCGAATTTCGTCGAGAGCAGGAATGACGCCCAATTGGTTTTCATCGGCCCATAGGCAAATTACCTTGCCTTGGAATCCATCGGCGTTGGCATCGAATTCTTCTTCCTCATCCCATTCGACATCAACTCCCCAGACTTTGTTCCAACTCCGAGACCAGAGCCTGACATCTTTGCTTCCGCCCTCGGGAGTTGATGGAAATCGCTTATCACTAGGACCGCTCCCAATTTCGCGGAAATTTACTATCGGATTATCAAACGATAGCCTACATGCTCGTGTATCTTTACCATGAACAAAGAATCTTGCTGAATTAGGGTTCGATGGTGTTGCTGGAGAAGGTTTTGTGACATTAAAATTGAGCCACGCACGGTATCTCTTCTCAGGTGGTATTTCCATATCACTAGGCGAGGTGGATGGTACAACATTAGGTGGTAATCCCGACCATGAGCATCGTTGAATGTTTTCTTTCCCAGGAGCAGCCACACACAAGACATTCTGGCCAGCAGCCGAGGGAAGAGTAGAAATGGCTTGGCGTAGATATGGCTGAGGACCATCCAATATGACATCATTGCGCCCTGTGTCAATGTCAACGGTTTGCTGGAAGTAGAGCTTTAATCTGTTGTTGGTCGAAAATGGGAACGCGACAAGGTTGTAGACCAGTGTACCGATTAAGACAAGGAATAGGAAGTGTGGAACGGGCCAACTGAGACGGTGAAGAATGGGCAACAACGGGAGCAATGTAAGGATTGTAAAAATTGCCTGCACCAGGTACCCCAGAAGAAGAGATGAGCCGTCTGGCCCTGTCTGATGAACTGCCGAGGTCAATAAAAATCCGGTCTGCATATTGAAGATTATCGCGATCGGGGCCAGGATTATCAATTGCACAAACCAAGTCCATCTAGGTAATGACGCTGACCATTCTTGCTCTCCAATGGACGTGTAGCTTGACGTTTCCGCAGCTGGAGTCTCTGCTGGCGCTTCATCTACCGTATCCTCATTGCGGGTGTAATTTGCAAAAGTGGTTCTACGTCCTTCGTTCCTCAGGAGACTCGTTGATTCGCTTGCCTCCTCCCCATCTATATCATCGATTCCCTCTTCTCGATCTGTGGGAATATTTCTATCACTGCCATCCGCCCCGAGGAGCTGACTATTTGCTAAGCTTTCATAGCCTCCCATTTTCGAATGGCAATACTTTGATTTTCGCGGAAGAGCAAAAAGTTCAAGATGAGATAGCCAGGTTACAACGGCCAATGCTGCGAAGTAAAAGATGAGGAAGTATCCGCTAGCCAATTTCAACTGGGTCTCGAAGATAGTGTTCACGACGAGTAAAGCCCAGAGAAGAACGGTTAGCCAGATGTACCCGTAGATACGAGTCAGAGCACTTGGTCTGGTGAAATAGGCCGCGCAACAGCAGAACCAAGCAACGAATATCCATGAGGAAAACATCATCGCCCATACTGACCACTGGCTGCTATGAATGATGAAGGGGTTTTGTTTTGTGAGCAAGAAGGCGAGGGCAATGGGCGTGGCGCAAGCAATGACGATAATGATGGGAAACCTAAAGAATCCTCTCCATCCGTACAATTTGATTTCTTCGTCCCCATCTAAAACATGGTATAACCTTGAGGCCGAAAAGAGGTAAAATTTGTCGACTTTGTAGAGAACCGATGAAGTGATGAGGAGAAAAATCGGAACAACCACTAGCAGCGTGACTGACAGGGCAAAGAATGTATGTAGGTGGAAAGCAGCGAAGCCACGTCCAAACAGATCAAACCAGACACCCACAGCCCCCTTGCCCGCATGAATTTTGTTCTTTGGTCCAGAATCACCATCAAATCGATCACTCATGTCGGAGGTCAAGGACTTTGTTGTGTCTAGAGCCGCCGACAGCATGTGCCACAAAGAAGCTTTCCCGGCGTGCCTTGTATCATCTTGGTCAGTGTGATAGCGCGCCCTGGGTTCCATGAATGCAATATCAAGGCCCCGCATGCCCAGATCGCCGTTAAAGACGACGTAGTCCGTCTGACTTCTTACAGCGCCTAACTTGAAGCCATCGCTGCTGACCACAGATGAGAAAGGTCTGTCTGTATTGCCATATGCCTGAGCCACCTCCGCATCAGTGGCACGAAACATATGAGCTCGCTTACCCGCACCCGCTCCCTCAAGGTTTACGAATGTGTGCGGAAATTTTGCCATGGGGTGTAATGCAAATGCCTTTGCACCAAGGAGTCCATCCTCTTCGCCATTGTTTAATAAAGCGACAAGCCCTTTTGTTGGTTTGTTTCCACTGGTCGAATAATATTTGATCAACTGCAAGACTGTGACCACTCCCATGCCATCATCGGTGGCTCCATAACCAGTCGACACACTGTCATAATGGGCATTGACTAGAACGCCTCCACGACCGCTAGGAGATCCATTTTTCTTGTCCCACCATGCGCTGTCATCGTCTTCCACTCCACGAATGTAGACTATGATATTGGTTCCCTCAAAGTAAACACTAATGCCTTCCCCAACTCCTATGAAACTGGTCATAGAAAACGTCACATTTGACTCGAGATCGTCGAATACAAACACTTCGGCTGCATGGTTGTCGGTTGATGGGTACGCAACTGAGCCAGCTGAACCGACAGCGTTAGGGTAGCGAGTACTCACTCCATTCGATTGGAGGATATCGCTGATTCTTGAGGTGAGAAAGGCTCGGACGTCGTCATTCTCGCGACTGTTGTATGGATGGTAAAAGGTTGTCAGGGTTTGTAAGTCTAGCCAGGCTTCGGTCAAATTCAGTCCTTTGATTGGTGTTGGAGATTTAGGAGCAGGGGGAACGGTTGTATGGATAACAATGAGGATAGCGATGAGCGCAACATATACGAGGGTTGTGAACGCTGTTACCGGGCCTGGGGTAAAGGCAAACGGATTGGATAATTTGACCATAACTCCTAACGCAACTTCGCTGACTAGACCGGGTGGAAGACGATTCAGAGGATAGAGGAGGTGAGCGTCGCGAGAAGGGCGAGAGTCCGTTGACCTATATTGCCATGGAAGTTATTGACAAAACTACCAAGTTAAGGAAGTTGCATGCTCTCTCCCCCGGGTTCGTGATATTCGTAAGTAGGTATTGGCTGCAGGCGATATGTCACCAATTATCTGGTAAGAGACAGTCACAACATACAGTAACTTATAGGTACAGTACAGTAATACAGTAATTGAGACTGAGTACCAACGTCATGCGGAGACTTAGAGGCATATGCAACTTTAAGAGCTCTCCATGCAGTCGTCCACACCCCATGAGCACCTCGGCCTGCAAAACTTTGCTATCACATGAAACCCAAGACCTCATCGTAAGCAAGATGGAAGACACCAATGACGAAGCTGCTGAGACCTATGTCTGTGTACCTCATGCTGTGCCTCAACGTGTAACATGCTAATCATTTATTCCAGCCTTCCAGCCAGCTTTACCTTACCAAATATCCATGGCAAACGAAGTCAAATTCTCTTCGGCCTTTACTACCGATCCCCCTCCTCTGGTTCCCTCAAACATCATATCATCGGCCGAGAGTCTCTGTCCGGACAAGATGGGCTCTTTTGTGCTCAAAATATCCCCTTCCAAGGTCTTGAAATATGGTCAGTCCGTGCATCTTGCAGAGGCGGAGGCATTAGGCTTGCTATCACGAGAAGCGCCTGATGTTTGCGTCCCGCGCGTGTATAATGCTTACATGATCGGCGAATGCAGCTACATCTTAATGGATTATGTCCCTGGGCAGACACTCAGTCGGTGTTGGGAGGATCTATCAACTGCTGAAAGGAGTTCAGTGATTGGCCAAATTCGCCAATATGTTCAGTCCTGGCGCCGAATTCGTGGCACTTATATCGGGTCCATTGGGGGTGGGCCTTGCATGGATTCGATCTTCAGTCATTCTTTTCAACCGTGTCAAAGATCATATGGACCGTATACTACCCGGCAAGCATTCAATGAAGGTGTCGTGAGCGCCCTTCGCAATTCGCGACTGAACGAATCCCAAATAAATCACGAGCTAGAACAAAAGGTGCTCCAGACTGTAGGAGAAGCAATTGTCTTTACGCATGGGGATCTCAATCAAGGCAACATCATTGTAAGCGACAACAAGGTAACCATAGTGGATTGGGGTGAGGCAGGTTACAGCATAGAGGAGCGGGAATTCACAGAAGCAAAAATGAAAGCTGGATACTGTAGTGATTGGGAGCACTGTATATCTGATATGGTCCCCGACTTCACTCCGCAATTCGAATTTTGGAGCGAAGTTATCAATGAAATGAGACTATTTGCAGGAATCTAGATGAATCAACCCGTATTGAGAGTCCATTAGCATTCTGCGACCCCAACTGTGAGGCTCGTTAATTGCAACCATGTCAGGCGTAGAACATCTATGTGATATGAAGAGGTGCGACACACACTTGTGCATCCCCATCTGATCAGCATGTCCCCGTTGCAGAATTAGGGTAGTAGTGTCAGACGCAAGCTTCATTCACGTTGCCCGCCGAATGAAATCATGGAACAAAAGGCTTCGATAACTTGGATTCGGGATGCTGCGATGTAGCGGCATCGAGAAGAGTGTGAGTTGCTGAATCTTGACCTTCCTTTTGTGCATCCCTGAACGCCGGTAGCGAAAGCTACTGTCATGAACGGCAAAGCCACACGAGCAAAGCAGGCCGATAATGTATCTCAAACATGTATGCTCGGTGTATGCCCCACGTGTAAACGCAGCATGCTGCACCATCCACGAGCAATGTTACAGCAGTTGAGATGGGCTGTAATCAAAGTCGCGGAGTTGCGTAACAAGTTCTGTATGCCAGGTAAACACTCCACGTGGGCGCTGTCTTTTCGATTTCGACCGTCTTCGTGATGTATCTGGTTCGAGTCAAGGATCTCCGCGCCACATGAGCACGTCTTTCTGCTGCGCCCATGGTGGCTAATACCGCCAATCATTCTGTTCGGTGTACAATGGATTAATGTCATTCTGACATATTTGAAAGATCCTCCGAGACATCATTTCTAAACGGAGTATATCTTCAAAGAATGTATCGTCAAACCCCAAAATACCGACATATATGGACCCTTGCTCTTCTCTCAGCTCATGATCCAGCTATCTCCGACATTCTGAGAATCGACGAAGCTGCTGGTACTGCGCAACTATGGTATTTGCTGGATTGACGACGCAGGGTAGGGAGGCAGCCTTGCTTCGGTGACGGCGGCGTACGCCTTCGTAATTATGGCATCGTCCGATTCATTGTTGATAGCATCTGGTAGAAGAGGAATGATAACTTCAGTTGAGTTGACCAGAGTCGATGAGCATGATGAGACTAGAAAGATTGGTAATGAGAGCGCCGCAATGATCGCTAGAAGGAAGGAGACAAAGAGACAGGAAGATTTTGCGTAGAGAAGTGGTATTGATTACTATGTAATATTACCGTACATCTAAGTCCACGTCCCGCAATCCTTGGGGGCAAAATGACCTGGCGGGATTGACTTAGATACATGCCTGGACACAATCGATCACCTTGCAACAAACGCAATCGTGCTTCCTGTTTGGACACCTCAGAAAACGACTTCCACAAAGACAGGAACCCTCAGGTGGATGGATAGATCTAGAGCCAGCCACTCAAATTTACTGGCAGCAGAACCAATGGTACACTTGCCCACGGGCTGAGCATCCGTACGGTACGCATGGTCATTCACGTCATACACGAGGAGAGAGTCGTGGAAAGGTAGGGCAACAAGCAATTCTGGGATCTAGCAAGATAGCAGAGACATACACCGGTAGATCTTTCTGTATGAACCGCGAAAATCCCTGTATAGGTGTAGGTAACAATGTTCACGAGCGACTAGGGAATCGATGTGAGAGTAATAAAGAGTGGTTGCTTATTCCTGGAGCAATATCTTTGCCCGATTTCTCAGAAGGCTCCACAACTGCCTAGTTTAAGTGTGAATAGAAGTAAAGGCACTCTTTTGCTAGCAGACAAGAATGAGAGAATCGGTAGAATGACTTGTTCCAATATAAGCCGCTCATGCGACTGGACAAACGAGTGACTGTAGAACTCAATCATGCGAAGTCAAACTGATCGTCGGGCTTAGTAATCGTTACCACGGCTGATAACTTCCTTGCATGAGTTACGAAGGAGAATGGTCTGTATAGAGTCTCATTAGCTTCTGATGCTGTAGCTGTCTTATCTTTCAAGAATCAGCTAATAGGGGGTAGGCGGCGAAAAGGAGCTTCAGCTTACATGCTCAAATTGAGCCACATAGGAGCCTTTGAGGTCAACAAGCGGGGCGTAAGATTGAACTATACCATTGGATATCAGTTTGTTCATCTGTCAATATTCAATACGTATTAGCAGTATCCGCGCGGACCTTGAATCGTAGGTGATGGAAATTGAGGAAGCCCGAGGAAAGGATGCAACAAGACGGTAACTCGGATCACGTACCCCAAGTAGATAGTTCTTGACACCAAGACGTTCCAGGTAGCGTCGACAGAAAACTATGGTCCCAAAGTTGTCGTCGATAGTCTTCAATAGAGATCGTGCAGATGAGAGATGAAGATTTTTCCCAGTAGCAGAAGCTTCGCGACCATAGCCGTAGATACCAATCTAAAGATATCAGCTGGAACATCAATTATTGATTTAGTTCGAGTAGGCACGCACATCGTCTCTAAGGTATCCTCTGCCTGTAGTGCCGAAAGTTTCGATAGCAAAGACCTCTCCTTCTTCCATTTTTTGGTTACTGGAATTCTTCACGAAAGGAATCTGTTTGTCTCCATGGATGCAATAAGGTTTGATATCGTGACCAGTGATGTTGCGGACAGCTTTGATAGGGAGGACTTTGCCGTTGATTACCACTTCGTAGCTTTCCATGACTTCTTGAATGGCGGAGCCAATATCACTCATTCGTGCATCGATGCCCGCTTCCTGGACTGACTCAGTATCACGCATTCGGACATTGAGGGAGGTCTACCTTAATTCCCTTGTTCGTGGCCTCCTTCACCGAGGCCAATAGATTGTCATAGACAGGATCAAATGCCATAGTGAAAGCACTATCAACAATTCGACCATTGACATGGACGCCGAAATCGACTTTCATCACATCATCTTGTTTGAGTACAACTTCTTTCCCTCCAGGATTGGGAGTCCAATGTGCTGCAACATTGTTCAAACATAGTCCAGTAGGAAATCCCATCCCAGATTTCAAGCTATCACCGACTTCAAGACCGTCATGGCCAGTCAAGGCCCTGACACCGTCCTCGATATCTTGTGCAATTTGACTCATGGTATGGCCAGGTTTAACGGTCTGCTGGATCCATTGACGAACTTGACGATGGACTTCTGCCGCTTGGCGATAGTCACTAAGGAATTCATCGTCCATGTTATGAACAAGGGAGAGATATCGCACCTCCTCGGCTGTGGTACGAGATGTGTTATCCTCACAATTAAGGTGCGGCACAATCTCACCTTCAGGGTAGATACCGGATGGGTTCAACGTGGAGAGAGCCACTCGGGGTGGGCTGGACTGGGCCAAAGGCGATGCTGTTTTGCCCCGTTTCTTCCTTTTTGCCTTGTTCTTGCGCTTTTTCTTCTTGCCTGGGCAAAGTTAGAACAAGGTTGAGAAAGAGCTCGGAAACGAAACAAAAAACACCTGGTTACGGGCAACGGGGTCCTTTACCAGTTTCCTCATTCTTCATCAGCCTCTCGGCTTCGAAATAATCATCGGCCTCCTCCTCCTCGTCGTCGTCGTCGCCTCCTCCAAGGTCATCTTCAGCAAACCCTGTAGCATGGGAAGGCTTCCCGATACTGCCAGAATTTGGTATTTTGGAAGGCGATGCTGCTATCGTCAGCTCCTTTCTGCAATCAAAAGAGAAACGGCTAAGAATATAATACCATCATGATACGGGTGGTTGGCTTCGGGTGTTTTAGAACCCATCTCATCGCAATGAATCCTCCAAATCAGGAACTTTTACTACTACTATAGGGTGGAATATTGAAGAATGTAAGATTTCAGGCTCTCGATTCAAGCGGCGGGGTTTGATATGCGTCGATGGAGGGCGCCAAGACCGTTGCCGTAAAAGTAAGGGCAGGTTAAAGTAATATCTGACAATATCTGAGAGGATTATCCGGACCAGGCTACAGCATCCTTCATCAACGAGGGCTCGTAGAACTCCTGCTACAGTACAGTACCTATTTATGTAGAGCTAACGACTGTAAGGAGATACGAACCAGGCCGAACCTTCGGCCGAACATTTCGGGTGAAATATCTCTTCCTATACGTGTGAATGATAATCTCGTTTCTCACCGGCAATAAAACTCAATGTTGCCATACATAAATAGCATCTCCAGTCAAAGCCTTGACCACAGTGAGCACGGAGTAGGTACCTACACACCTTTCGGAGGGCGACTGCTGATTTTCTGCTGCAGAGCTATGTAGGCTGACTCAGCGAGGCCGAAATAAGTTTGGTTCTGCATAGAGTTGCTCCCGTGACGAGTGAGATTTGCTCATAGATGGGATCCTTCCTATCATGTCTACGGTGTACGATCACCAATAGCAAACAATTCTCTTGCAACATCAAAGCGTGCAATATACCGTCGATCTCATGACTTCATCTCTGTGTAACAAAGACTAGGAGACTCCCGGTAAGTCCGCCGTGAGAGCTAGATAGGATTATCATGAAATCCGTCATAAAGTCTTACGCTTTGCACACGATTTGGCAGCTTCGAGTTGAACGCTATAAGAGGAATATGACCCAGACACAAAGTCCGAGACGTTTCGCATCTATCTCACCAAAGTAGAAAGCCACAACGTTGTTGCCATGTTCGTAGGTTCAAACCTCTTGGTCTCAGCCCTGACGGTTGCTCTCTTAGTGGCCCTGCCTACAGCGTTTCCGTATAGCGTCCTGGAAGATGCCGGTCGATCATTAGAGCCTATACCTCCGAGTCAAGACTCTTTCTATACAGCACCTGCTGGGTTTGAGGCAGCAAGCCCTGGAAGTATCCTACGACTTCGTGAGGCGCCTGGAAACTTGACATCCATCTTTAATTTCAGCTCGTCAGCTTTCAACATTCTATATCGAACCACTAATAGTCGATATCAGCCTTCATGGGCTGTAACTACCGTATTCGTGCCTTTATCTGCAGCGGCAGATTCGACCGATGACGCCCATGCCCTATTGTCATACCAAATTCCCTACAATTCTGTCGATGTTGATTCTAGTCCAAGTTATACTCTTTACAACGAATTAGCCACTGGGTTCATCCTCAGTGATATCAACACGGCTCTCGGACATGGCTGGTACGTCAACGTCCCCGACTTTGAAGGACCACTAGCATCATTTGCATCGGGTGTTCAAGAAGGCCACGCCACCCTCGACTCTGTCCGTGCTGTACTGTTTTCGGGGGTTGGCCTCAGTAGCGACACTCGGTACGTTATGTGGGGATATTCTGGAGGGTCTATCGCCACCGAGTGGGCATCAGAGCTTCAAGTGCAGTATGCCCCAGAGCTGAACTTCAGCGGGATGGCAATAGGGGGTCTCGTACCAAACATGTCGAGCGCGCTCCATAACATTGATGCTACACCGGCATCAGGTCTGGTCCCAGCAGCGCTGCTCGGGATAACGAATCAATACCCTGACGCATATCACTATCTCATCAGCAACCTGAAGACCACCGGTCCCTACAATGCGACTTATTTCTTAAACGCTAGAAACATGTCGTACTATGAGGATGCATCAGCATACGCAAATCAGAGCATCTTCGATGATTACTTCGTCCAAGGCGCCTCGGTTCTACAACATCCCACAATTCAAAAGGTCTTCAATTCAGATGGATTAATGGGATACCACGGTGTTCCACAAATGCCAGTCTTCGTCCACAAGGCTGTCCACGACGAATACAGCGCTGTGGGCGAGACCGATGCGCTTGTGGCTCATTACTGCAAAGCTGGTGCAAGTATCAGATACCAAAGGAATCTTATTGGCAACCATCTCGACGAATACACGAATGGAGATGCACAGGCATTCCAGTGGTTACAGGCCGTTCTGAATAGGACATTTGCTCTGACTTACCAATCGCCGGCTTGCGTAGTCCAGAACGTGTCTATCAACATCACCTCACATGGTCCATTCGAGAGTTGATGGTCATACAACTACTGAAGGAGGACTAAGCAATTACGCTTGATACAGAACACGTACTTATACAGCAACTTCCATTGAGTCCATCTTCCCACAAAACTCGAATGGAACCACCATCATTCTCTCTGCCTGTCTGTTTGCTTAGTGCCATTATACACGTAAGGAGTCATATATATATCAACGTGTCCAACAGGGTCAACATCATTGTACTCAATACGCTCAGTCATAAGAACCCGGTTCAATTCGATCCTATGGTTTTCACTGCCTTTATTACTTTTTACACCGTTTGGTTACTAAAGACAATAATACCTCAACAATTATGTGAAATCCTCTAGGTCCATGTCGTGAATGTTGTAGATGGATGTTAAGGTTGACATGCAAGGCTAGTTTTCTTCCAGGGGAGATTCAAGATTCAAGATTTGATGAAGTCTTGTCGCGGGTATTAGTGTGAAATGGAACAGAAGTACTGCATGTCATATAATTTGGGAAAGCTGGGTATCGATTAATCATGAGAAGGGACTAATCTATGCAAAATAAGCTATGCAAGGATGGAAAGAGGCTTGGTCATGTACATGGTATGCAAGGCGTCATGTCAATTCTGAATTTCATATCCACGAACGCTCATTCTCTGATAACGAGAATAAAAACTCATTGAACGCCACGCTTGATTTCCCCCGCGCAAAAATATACCCGAAAGATGAACGTATGTTCCATGTCACAGGGATAACCACCAGACAGTAAACCTTCTTGTCTCGAGAAGATCGTGTTCAAGAGCTCTTTAGCTTTCTGAAAGACCAGACCTCCCCTGAACGCTAAAGAGATAGTGGTGCCAACGACTTGTTGGTTATAGATAATGTCTTTATCAGTATTCTGTCTCGCCCCAGTTTCAAGGTATCGAACAACTTTTTTATTGCGTCATATCGTGATTCATCATGTAATCGTTCTGCTGCCGAGGTGGCCCGTCAACAGGCATTGGATCTGCAATGCCAGTCATCTGCATCGATCCAGTCATTGCATTAACATCCGCGACGGCGTCTCCATCTTGCTCATCATCACCGTAGATACCCTCTTCATCATCATCATCGCCTTGGGCAGTATGCGGCTGGTACATGGTCTGGACGATTTGACCGCCAGCGCCAACCACGACAACAGGAACTCCTGCTTGTGTATGACCACCAACTGTCACCACAACACCGCCGTGCTCATTGTCATCTTCTACCGAGATATCGTCATCGTCAATGTCGTCTGGTTGGATGAGGCGTTCTTCGTCGGCTTTTGCGTTCAGGTATTCCCGTAGCCTCGAGACTCCATCCCCGGAAAATACACAGAAGACGTCTCGTTGAAGATTGGTGAATTCTGAGGGTGCTTCACGACAGAACCTGGTAAGATCATCACGAGCATGAAACGCTTGAACACCCGTCAACGATAGGTGAGTAAGCCTTGGGCATGCTTGGAGTAGTTGATGAACGCCCTACGCAAGCCGATTAGTCGTTGTAGATAGATAGTACATTCACAACGTACCTGGATAGTGAGGTTGACACAATAGCTAAGATGTACCCTCTCCAGACTACTATCTCGTGGAACTGGGCTCTTGAGAGGTCCCGGTGTAGGGCCACGCGCGAGAGCAAGAATGCTTCGATCCGTAAGCTGCTGGCATTTGACGAGTCCTACCCTTCTAAGCTTAGGTAGTTGCGCTAAATGTTTAACGCTGTCATCCGTCAACTTATTACAGCAAGCAAGGTCGATATAACGAATACGGTTGCATGCTTTAACCAATTGAATAACTGCATCATCTGAAATATTCTGGCAGTGGCCAAGATGAATATAATGTAAGTTTTTGCCGAGTCTGCAGATAGCAGAAATCGCCTTGTCTGTGATCTGCCTGCACTTCGCTAAAACGAGATTTCGAAGGCGGGGAGCTTGTGGAATAATGTGACATATCGCAGCATCCTCGATTAGTTCACACGCGGTGAGATCCAGGATCCGTAAAGAGTCAAACATCATCCGTCGGGATAACGAGGTGAAAGCATCATCGGTGACTCTGGCGCAGTGAGCTAATCGTAGTTCTCGGAGGTGTGGAAGTTGAGACATGAGAGCTGTGATTGATGGAGAAGAGATGTTCTGACAGGCATGAAGGTCGATTTCGAGAATAGAGGGGCAGTTAGCCGCAAAGGATTGGATGGCACGGTCAGAAGCAAGGACGCATTGATTCAACTTAAGCTACACGGTCTTTAGTCAAAGCCCAGAGGAAATGCTGGTTGAACTTACCCTCTTGAGCTGCCGACAGTTCTGAGATACTGGAATCAAGGATTCATCGGTAACTTTCTTGCAGTTTGTAAGATTCAGCCCTTGCAGCCTAGGACAATTATCCGCCACTATTTTGAATGTATGGTCGGTCAACG
Organism: Phaeomoniella chlamydospora; assembly: GCA_001006345.1. Classification (NCBI taxonomy): domain Eukaryota; kingdom Fungi; phylum Ascomycota; class Eurotiomycetes; order Phaeomoniellales; family Phaeomoniellaceae; genus Phaeomoniella; species Phaeomoniella chlamydospora. Next base: position 8,078 of record LCWF01000086.1, on the reverse strand, counting down.
AGCCCAATTCTGTGACATCGAGTGCTTGTAGATGCTTGTTGCCTTCAATGAGAGCTGCAACTCCGTGATCAGTCAAGTTCGAACAGCTCGTCAGGGTCAATCTCTCGACACGTTTGCATGAACCAAAGGGCTGGACGGTCCCATCGTTGACCTTGTCTTTCAAGGCAGACAAGTTCAACCGCCTTACAAGCTCATAATACGGAAAAGAAGCGCGGTTTGAAGCCAAAGAATGCGCGACCGACTGTAAATGGGTAATACTGTTGCACGCAGGACGATGCCACAAGATACCAACGGCATAAGCAGCCCAGTGGTGGGATACAAGCATGCAATTCCGAAGATCCGAGGTCGAAGTCAATCGCGCAAATATAGAGATGAGGAGTTCGGGTGGGAGCCGTGAGATTGGTGACTTTTGGTGTACTTCTTCTAATTCTTCATCTGGAACTGCACCCATTTCTCGGTATTGTCCGACGCCCAATGATGATTGTGAGTCATTGGCTTGTAGCATGAAGAAATCAGTGTCATCATCGTTAGGTCGTTCGGTTGAGGAGGAGGACTCTGATTCGGAGTGTGGCTCGCTGGGGAGGCGATCTGAGGGTCGGGAGCGTTGAGATATCGCCATTGTGAATATACCGATGGTGATGGTTAGTAATCGGTACTGACGTCGTTTCCTTGCGCAACTTAGGTTCGATCACGCTAGTCCTCCTAATGAAAGCTCCAGTGCATGATCCGTGACAATCGAGCACCTGCGACGAGGTAGTTTGGAGGTTTGTAAATGTTTGCGTATTCCTGCGGTAGCCTCTCGCTCGGTTTGTAATCAGGCTGGATCGGCCAGCTGCGAAGGATGCGCTAGATGCCAGAGCGATGATGGCTGAAGCCTCACGAGTACTCGTCGTGCGAAATCTTGTCAACGCGGGCCTAATAGCAACTGGAGGGGTGTGTTGTATTATGAGGTTCAAACAGGTCGTGGGGGTGTTTTGTCGGATCGTGACTTAGCGGGACAAGGAATGTAGACCCAACAGTGAGAGGAAAGGGTGAACCTATACTGTTTGTGTTGGATCCCCAGGTCAGAAGTCGAATTTTACTGGAGAATGATAACGGTTCCTTGTCGTTAGAGAACAGACGACACGGTTGGGAAACGAGTTTGCTATAAGTCGGAGCAAGCTTCAGACATGCTAGTGTAATTCGGGCTGAAGACTGAAGCATCGAGGTGACAGTACCATATTATTATGTAGTAGATCCAAAGAGGTAGCCAACCCTTCTCCACTTTGTATCAAGCCCACACTAGGAAAGGTCTTGGCATTTCCACATCATCACATCAAGTAAGCCTACTCTGTACCTCTCAGCCTCATCAACCTTGACCGCAACACTTAGTACAAAAACAAAACTATGGATTCCTGAGGAACTCGAGCATCAGTCTGATATTTCCCTCTCGATATGCATACGCTGAAGATGATTACTTTAAACAACATTCGTTGAGGCACCAGATCTAATACAACAGAGGCTCACGGAAACGATCAGTTGCCTGTGTTACGGTCCGGCCCTTTTGCCCATTCACGAAGGACATTCTTCCGGATTTTCCCAGTGCTCGTTTTGGGCAGTTCTGGTAGAATTTCAACCTCGCGAGGCACCATGAATTTGCTGATGCCACTGTGATGCTTAGCCCATTCGATAACTTCATCCCTCGTTAATTGCTTCCCTTCCTTCACAGTGATAAATGCCTTTGGCCGCTCACCCCATTGATTGTCGGGGACACCGGCCACTCCCGCTTCCAGGATATCAGGATGTGTGACCAACATTGATTCCACAGCCACAGAAGAAACATTTTCTCCACCTAAACGACCTGTCAACGTTGCAACGTGTTTGGCACCGTGGAAAACTTACCGCTGATAATGATATCTTTGGCCCGGTCTAAGATGTGTATGGCACCATCTTCGTGCATGACGGCAAGATCTCCAGAATGCAGAACACCACCAGCAAACAACTTGCTAGTTGCCTCTGGATCCTTGTGGTATCCCTTTGCACATATGTTGCCCAGGAACACAATCTCACCGATTTCTTCGCCGTTCGGTTCAACATCTATGATCGTCCCGTACGGCACACCCGTCTTGATAACGCGGCACGGGAGGCTGGTAACGAAACCATGTCCTTGACGTGCCATTTTGGCGTATTTCTCCCTTGTCGGTAGGTCCTCCCAAGCGGGCAGGAAGTAACCTTTGGTGATAGGTCCATACGTCTCCGTCATACCATATACATGTACGGGATGCAGGTTCAAGCTAGTCATTTGCTCGAAAAGATGGGCTGAAGGAGGGCTAGCTGCCACAGTCACTCTGACAGGCTCAGCAAGTCTCTCGGCATTCTTGTCGGTACACAACAGCGTATTTACTGTCGGTGCGGCATTAAAATGTGTGATGTGCTCTTCTTTCAAAAGCTTCCATATGTAAGGATAATCGATCTTGCGGAGGCAGTAATGTGTCCCACGAACAGCTGTCACCGCCCACGGGAAAGTCCAGCCTGTTGGTATCGGTCAGTTCACAGTGCCAGTTCTGAGGGGTAGAAGGTGGTACCCATCGCATGAAACATCGGCAGGGTCCACAGATAGCGCGCTCTGCCGGTATGGAAATTCAAACCAGACTCTACCACGTTACCTATGCTGGCCATATAAGCCCCGCGGTGCGTATACTCGACACCCTTGGGCTTTGCCGTGGTGCCGCTGGTATATGACAGAGCGATGAGTTGGTTCTCATCAGGGGCCATCATTTCCAATCCATCCCATCCACGGTCTCCCGTATCCCTGTCATACTGGAGACCCTCTAGGACAGCCCTGTCAAAGTCACCACCCCGCTCAGCATCAGTAGCATCTGTGTCGGTGTCGACGATCAAGGGGATGCTTGGATGCTGTCGATGAAATCCTTCCAGTAAATCAACAAATTCGGCGTCAACCAAAATTGCATCTACGTCAGCATGGTTAAAGATATACGCAATGTCCTCGGCCTTGAGCCGATAATTGATTGCTTTGTAGGTCAGTCGGAAAAACAGCTAAAGTCTGACCTGGTTCACTGACCAACATTGATTGCACCGCTAGCACCAATACCAAATATAGCCTCTAAGAAAGCAGGAGTATTTGTGCATAGAATGCCGACTCTCTTGTAGCCTTTCTCATTTAAGAAGTATGCAAACCCTCGAGCACGATCCGCAGTTTCTCTGTACGTTCGGCGTATCACTTTATCATTTGCTGTCCTATGATAGATGCAAGGGGCCTAGTAGCAACCACCAGATCAGTTTCCGAAAGCAATCGATCATTTTCAATCAGTCACAAGTAATGGACCTACTTCTGGTTCGATCACCGCCGCTCGAGGTAGAAAGAATGTTGGTGACAGATTATGAATATGATAGCTGTGTTCGAATTGATCATTTCTAGATGCTTTAGAAGTAGAGATAGATGCTGGTAAGAACTGAAACACAAGACTCGATAGTCTTGCCTTTGCGCTCGACATTTTCAAATATCCGCAAACTACATCATCGAGATGACACGAAGTTCAACTTATACAGGGATCCAGAAGTGTACTTATGCAGGGGATGAAACGATTCTGTATTGTACATCATGGGCAGCAGACCACCGGATTATTTATACCCTCGGTTGTACAACCCCAAAAGCTGGGGGAGTTATTTACTTACTACTCAAGCCTTCGGTGTGGGGTAACCGGGAACTACAAGCTCTGACTTTACCTGATGCGAGAACCAACGAAGTACTATGTAATTAGGTACAGGAGGTAATTAAGTCATTCCAACGAGAGACAGCGACATGTAATATAGTGTCCACACATAATAATGGTATCCCAAAGTACTGTATGTACCTCAGTTCATATAGTACACACAGTAATTAGTCCAATGATTGTCAAGAAGGCCTTTCGGTGATTCGGAATATTTGTAGAAGCCTCACGCATATCCTACCTACATTTAATCTGTCTGTCATGCTCTCACGAGATTGTTGCAGTATATTTGGGTTGGTGTCTTATCCAGAATGCCTTGCTGGATGTCTCTTAAGGACAAGGGATTACCTTTCATCAAAACAGCGGTTACCCTACTGTACTGGGCTCTCATATAGAAATCCAGATGGAGTGATTGAATCAGTCCATGAGCAACTTGGTGAAATGTGTTTTTTGTATTTGGGTTCGGGATCATCGGAAACGCCCCCCTTTCTTTTTGAGAGAATAGCTAATTCCATGTGATAAACCTGTCGTGACCATGTGGTATTGTATGGTCGATTTGTAAAACGCAGAACCGTGTACACATAGACAGCGACCCAAGCCTACGTGTCTCTGCAATGACATTCATAAACAGTTCTCCTAACTGCAATCCCACCTTCCACAATCCTCTAGTAACCCAACTTGGCCAACTCACTCTTGACACCCTCTGAAGCGGTTGACTTCTGAGCCTCAGCCAATTGCCTTCTCGCAGCCTTCTTGCGTTCGTAGTATGCGGCACTCTTAACCTTTCTCCTCTCCTCGAGTCTGCATTGTAATCAGTATTAATCCAATGTGGATCTAGGTAACCGGAGCCATACCTCGCAACAACATCCTGGTATTTCCATCCGACCTCGTGACTCAGTCTGCCGACGGTGCAGTACTTTCGGCCAGGCTTCAATCGAAGAACACGGAGAGCCTGTGGAACGACCACGCGCTGCTTCTTGTCGTATGGTGGTGGGATACCCTCGAAAACCTTGAGGCGTTCCATAGCGGCGGTACCTCGGGCAGTCTTGTGTGGGATCATGCCTCGGACAGTCTTGTAGAAGATCTTGCCTGGTGCTCTGAAGTGGAATGGACCACCACGGGTTGGGTTGTATCGGGTCTGCTTTCGGAGGTAGGCATGGTACTTGACTGTTCCGGATCGCACGTTAGCATAATGTCGGGAATTTGTGATAAATATGTCAACTGCGAGAATAGGTTTGTGTGGTCTGCGACAAGGGGAAAATTTGTGGGATGATGAAAGACGTACGCTTTGCACGGAAGAACTCGCCAGAGATGTTGAGAGCTTCACATCTGACAACGACGATCTTCTGGCCGTTCAAAAGTTGCTTTGCGACAACTGAGGCCAGACGACCAAGCAAGTGGCCCTTGCCATCGATGACAACCTGCGATAACCAAAGTCAGTCTTCACGTTCCTCTTTCCGATCTGTCTGTAAATAAGTTGGCACTCACGACTGGCTCAAATGTCGACATTGTTGTAGCCTGAGTCTGCCGATTAGACTCAAGAAATGGAATAGCCTCGTCGAGGTGGTTGTTGTTGAGTGGTTGTCGTGAAGATCCGTGTTCGGTAGATGAACGAGCGGAATCTGAAGGTCTAAAGAATTTGGAGTCGCAGTGCAGTGTTACAGATTAGGAAATTAGGGTTTGTGGGCTTGGCATTATTGTCGTAGAAAGCGAGTTTTTGAATTTGGCTGAGGATCTGTAGAACCGGCCCTGTCTCATACTATTAACGTACTATGTAAAAAAGTCGGTCCCACTCTCACACATCTTGCGATCCCACCTCTATCTAACCAATCAAATCAAATAGCATTGCCGAGCTCTCAGAATAGTCAAACAAAGTTCATCGATATCAAAGAAAACATAACTGCTATCGTTGTCGCTGATCATTTCTCTGGCAGCATGATGCTCACAGAGAGCATTGCTGTGGCGGTTCAGCCTGGCGACAGCAAAAAGCTACCAAATTCTAATCTGAAAGATGCCGGTGTTATCATCCACCAGATTCATCCTGAATCCTCACTTCGCCAAGTCTTTAAGAAAAGCTCTACGACAATCGGTGGCCTGGCGATTAGCAAGACACATATCTTTGCTGTGCAAGCCGATCGAGCTGCGGTCAATGTCTACAACCGTGAAAAAGGCAATCAAGAAGCTCAGGTTTTCTTCCCCGACAAAGTCACCAGTATCGCCATTCAAGATGAAGAAACTGCCAATTTTGCTGTGCTTGGCATGGCCAATGGAGGGTTGATGATCTGGGAGGTCTTGACCGGTCGCAGCATCATTACCAATCGTTTTCACACACAACCGATCACTACTGTGAAGCTACACAGACATTCGAATCTCATTCTCACTGGCTCAAGTGACACCAATGTTCATGTTTGGGATCTAGCCCACCTCGTGGCTTTCACCAATCACAGTGAACAAGTCCAAGGTAGCCCCCTTCGAACATTCGGTCAACATCGGGCAGCGATTGCCGACATCGTTATCAGTAGTGGTCGAGCCTTCAGTGTCGCAGCCATTTCAGTTAGCAAAGATGGTACCTGTCATATCTGGGATCCTACAACATCTCAGCTATCTCGCACCATCCTGCTCAACACTATCCCCACAAGCATTGCTCTAGATCCAGCTGATAGAGTTCTCTATATTGGCTCAGAGGACGGTGCCCTTAGCTCTGTCAATTTTCTCAAGACCTTTGCACCATTGTTCAAGAAGTCTGACAATGGTATCAGTGAATCCAAGATTCAAGAGCAAGGCTCCCCTTTCGCAAGACTTCCTGAAGGTGTCGGTGCTGTGAATTGCTTAGCTGTCTCTTATGACTCTACCGTTGTACTTTCTGGTCACTCTGATGGCAAGGTCTATGCCTGGGATGTCTCCAAGCGCAAACTTAGACAAGTTGTTGTTGATATCGGGCAGCCAATCACTTGTCTTCAACATTTAACTCCGGAGGGCATAAGACAATATGTTTCATCCAATATCACTGCTCCTGCTATTGTCAAGCCGAAACCCGTTGAAACTTTTGCTACTGGTGGCAACCACGGTACATCCGGGATTCCATCAAACTACTCAATATCAGCCCAACTTATTGGAAAACACTCAAGGTCGATGACAGAATCGTCAATGAAGGGTCATGAATATGAAACACGAGTTCGTAACCCAGGATTCTTCCTTGAAGGTCCATTTCACCCATCTCTTCTTGATGAAGGACTCAATGAATTATCTGAATCTGTAACATCCAACGCAACTACATTGGCCAACGATGAACCTGTCATGGACAAAAGCAGTCAATTACCTGCCGACAACTCGGGACATGATAATCTTACTGCTCATGATATCGCCCAAAATCTCTCCTCCCAAAGTCGCATCCGCCTCCTTGAAAAAGCTCTCGCCCAAACCCGCCAAGACCTCGACGAAGCCAACCTCAGCCTTGCTCGTAGCGTGGAACGCCGCTCGATGCGTCAAGAAAGGTTTGAAGAAGCCGCTGATGATGTTCACAAACAATATTACATCGAAATCCGTAACGGTGTACCACCTAAAGAAGCGAGTAGAAAGATGGATGCGAAAATGGAAGAATTGTACAACAACAGACAAGCCCAAATTGATGAAGAGGAAATGGAAGTCGTCGTCAACGAGGTCAGGTCTGCACGATATGGGAAATGGGATGCGTCGGAGAAGTTGTGACTGCAGGTTCATCAACAGACCGATGAACCTTGCGGTCCTCAAACCTCCACCAAACTTCACCAGAGATCGTATCACCAAGCATGAGATCTCACCTTTGTTGTACTCAGACCAACCAAAGTCTCACGACATCTCACTTACGATTCCCCACGTTTTCAACATTAATCATTGATTGTCCATTATCCTATCTCAAAACGGTGCTTTTTGATCCTCGGCACCAAACGATGTTTGTTCTATGATACCCCCACACCGAAAAGCAGGACCAGTAAGGCGTTTTCTTCCATTCCATTCCTTTCTTTTGAGTTGAAATTGAAAAATTGAATATCAAATCTCTACCACGAGTAGTAGGGGAACGATGTTCGTCTTTCGAGTTGGAAGCAGTAGTTAGGATAGGATGCGATTGGTAAATATCTACCTAGGATTCATCCAATCTCGATTGTCAAGAAAGGTACAGGTAGATAGATACCTCTCATGTCAAGGCCTTCTATAGTACCTACCTTGAACTACTCTACCCTAACTCTGTCTGTAAGGTAGCTAGCTACATAGCTAGATAACTACATCCGTAAATACATACCTATTCAAATTCCAAGGAACAAATACGTAACCAATCCTCAATATGCATTACATACAGCTCCAGCTTCTTCTTCTCTTCTTCTCTTCTTC